>CAMAPF010000978.1:1200000-1800000 GCA_945859915.1 Cuscuta epithymum
AAAACCAAATTTTTTTATTCATTGTTGTGAAAAAATGAAGCACAATTAATATTTTTAAAGAACCTAAACTTCTTCCCTTTCAAAGAATCAAAATACTAAAAGTAGATGTTCCTGAAGAGCTTACAGTTGTAATTTACATAACAAGTGGTTCTCTGATACATTTTGACTTGAACTTTTCTAGTGCAGCCTCTTGCTTACACTATAAATTTAATCTCCCTGCAACAAAAATCGACATTTGTTCTTAAAAATATAATGGTGTCATATTACTTCTGAGTGGATGAACACTATTAAAGCCTCTGGATTGAGGTGGCATCTTGTTTTCCATTACCATCTTGTTTCAGGTGGACATTCGAGTATTGTTGTTGATCTGTTACACTCAAAATACATTAGTTAGCAACCTTCTAAGTTTTAAAATTAATAACTAAAACAGTCTAAGTTTTACATTTTGTTGTTGCCATTGATTTTGTGTTTGAGAAACATGTTCCCACAATCCTGCCAATAATATGTGTGTTTATCAAACTGCTACAAAGCATACAAAAGTATATGAATGTTAAGAACTAATTATACAGATTACGTCTAACCAATATGTTTGTTGCAAGTCATTACTTATACCATCAATCTCCCATTTTTGACAATTTTGGTGATTCATAATCTTAATGAATACCACTTAAACGCATAAAAAACTATTTCAATAATTTTCTAAAAGAGTTTAGAGTAATTAATATACCTCTTCTTAATGGAAAACAGCTTGGAATTGCTTGGTTGTGTTGTGGTTAGACAAACCCCGACTTGGGTATTTATAGGGCCGGATGAGAGTCTCATATGAAGCAACCGCGTATTACCCAATGATCAAATTCCTACTCAATCTTTAATTTTTGATTTTGTAGTACAAACATTTAATGTAGTCTTGCAATTTTTAAACAAAGTACAAATGCATTTAATGATTGTGTGGCTCAAGGGATTGCACAATGATTTTTTTGCGGCCACCAAGATTAAGTACAATGCTAGTCTTTTTTATTAATAATTATAGCTTACTTTTCGAAAAGGAGGAGAGAGATATTAAAAGCAAACATACTTTTAAAGAGCTACTAATTTCATTTCTTGAGCCACGAGAACTGGTGCATTGGATATTGGGCCTTCATTAAATCAAAGCAGCTGACCAGAGAACCTGACACCAGCCCGACCCGTCTCTGGACCCATTTCAGACTGACCCGACCCGTTACTGTACAGTGTTTGGGCTAGAACATTGTACAATTTTTCCCTTGCATTTGTATAATAGAAGATTTTTGCACATATCATATTTACTAATGTTTTCTGTGGTTCTAATCCATTTTTACTCTATGGATTCAATATCAATCATACAAGTATACAACATCATCTTTCTTAATATATGATACGAGTTTCTTATACCTCCATTTGATGTAGAAATACCAAAAATTGGAATTCCGTGACGCAGAGAATCACTTACATTAGAAAAATGTTTACTCGTAAAACTTTAACACAACTAAGTTGAATCACTAAGCTTCAATGTTTGTGTGTCCAAGAGTGGGTTTGTAAGTGTAGACTGATTTAAAGCATAAATAAAATAATGGTGCAATAACTATAAATAGATGACGTCGTGATTTATAATTGACATCGTGTTTTATATTGATTCGGCTACACCTAGTGGTATGCATGAATTAGTTCAAACCCGAAAATTGGAATCAGACCAAAGCAGAATGACATCCGTCTGGATTTCAGTTATGAAAAATCCCAATTCCGCTTTCCGGACCGGTTTTGACTTAAAACCAGATTTTTCCGGTTTAAACAAGATTGAACCGGTTTTGCTATATTTTTAAGTATATTCATCAATAGTTAATACTAATAAAATGAAATAATGATGATGATGATGATCATAATAATAATCTAAACAATAATGAATAAAATACATATTATGCTAATGTTATATTCATCCATTTATTCTTAGAGTGAATTCCCAAAATAAGAATACTAACATGGGTTAAATGCAAGAATTATGCAAGGAAAATAGGAGTAATTATTTAATTCCTTAAATAGGAGTAATTATGTGTATTTGGAAAATACCCCTGCAAGGCCTACTCCTCGTCGTCTGCTATCGCTTGCTGGCTGCCGAGACTTTCCCTAGGTCGCCACCGCCGGACTCTGCCACTGCCAGTGTGCCGCCGCCACTAGATGCACCATCACCAATGAATTGACCTTGAGTATGCAAGGAAACTAGAGGACAATTAAATATATTAATTAATTATATTAGGGGTGGAAACGTAAAATGTAGTCTTATTTAAGAATATAAAAAATATTGAGTCCTATTTGTGCAATTATGTTTAAGTTTATTTCTGTTTAGGGTAACTTCTCTTATTCGTATTATCTTGATTATAGAAATAAGTAGTACGGAGTATTTATTATTCTACACTTGAATTGTTCTTATGTTTACTTTGTGGAATTAATGAAAATAAATGAATATATAATAATGGTGTTGAAGTTTATGTATGACGAGGATGCAAAATGTATTAATTCGTATTAATGAAGAACTCTTACGATGCGCTCAATAACGGCTATAGAACTACGAATTCCGCTCCAACAATCGTTACATTAATTGTTTACGCAAGAGCAGTATTAAATGCTTTGTGATTGGAAGTTAATTAACCCCTATTCTCAGTTATGAGGGGCTATATATAGTAAGTTGGTGGTAATTGCGCTCATTGACGTGCTGCTTCCTTATTGCCTGAATCGTCATGTCACCCATACCAAGCCATATATACATTTTAATTGCTCTTTTCGCCATTTCTGAGTTTCCAGCCAATTACCTTGTCTAGGACTATCCATTCCCTAGTCACATTTGCACAAGTGTAAGAACCGCCCGTCCTTCATCCAAATTAAGTGTTTCCTCAAGGGACCGGATGCACGCAAATACCATCAGGCTCGCTCTTCCGTGGATACCGCTCGACCCTGTTGGGAGACCCTCTCCCCTCTTTTGACCCTCTGCACGGGCCTCTCGATCCCTCATCTTATCACACTCGGCCTTAGGTGGTTACTCGATTTTGATCCTTGTGTGCTTAAGAGGCTAGGCAAAGGACAACTTAGTGGTGTTGCGCCAGCCATCGTCTGGGTGGCTTATCCCCCCATCAAATAGTTGCAATAGTAACTGTTGGTCCCGGTTAAACAGAGAAACAGTCTAGAGGGGGTGAAAAGACTGTTCTGGTTTATCGAGTTCTTGGGAGACAACACTTCTGTCTCACAAAGTTGGTCTTGTTCGTCACAGGACAGACCTGCAGCGGATGGTAGATCTGGCCGGGTTGCCTCACATGAAAAACACACTAAGGCAAAAATGCGTTTTTGTTTTCTTTAAGAGCAAGATCTGCTGAATACAAAGTCCAAGCTCTTTTAGAGACGAATAGTAGAGAACCTATAAGCAAGAAATAAAGACAGTAAGTAAATGACACCGGAGATTTTTATAGTGGTTCAAGGAACAACTCGTTCCTCTAGTCCATTGTTCCACTAAGCTTGTAAAAAATCGTTACAACACTTAGATCCTAGCACTTTAGTAGCACTCTATGTCATCTTTACGTGTAGTCCTTTGTCATCCGGGATGCATTTCCTTGGTTCATGGTGACTGGCCTTTTCACTGAGCTTCCTTGAAGTATCACCATTTCACTCAAGTTACTTTGGCATCCTTCTTTAACAAGAAGATTACTTTGAAATACTTCAAAGGATTTTTTTCCAACGTTCTTCGTACAGGATGTGTAGATGAAGTTTTCAAAGTTGTTGAAGAACTAGGACAACAAACTTTCTTCGAGAGTTGGATGAAGGATATCAAGATTTATCTTCCAATCTCTCGTTTGAACTCTCGTTGAACCATAGAAGTATTTGCTCTCAAGAGTTTGCTTGGTTGATTTCAAAATTCATTGTTGTCCTGTTCTTCGAAGTGTACCTTATATACTGGTAGAGGTCTTCCCATTAGAGTGTAGATGATCTCTTCATTAAATGCGTGTATTGTAGACCTGACCGGTTCAGGTCTCACATTCTTGTCAACTTACTATTTCGGGAGGTAAATACGTAGTATTATTCTCCTGAATTATTTGGTCAATCACGCGCCTTTAATATCTCAATAGGTGGGTTGCATTAAATGAGCATTCAATGCGTTGCACATTACTTCTATCGTTGTAAGGCTCATATTGGTTAGAGCATATCCCCTTAGTTAATGGATTTCTCATATGAACTCGAGTAAGTCTGAAGCGGAGCAATACTCTGGCGCTTCTGTTGAAGTAGATGAACAACTGCCACTTCTGTCTAGAGAACCGAACAGTTTGTCCTATGGAGAACAGAGCTCCTCAGTTCTGGCCGTCGACTATTCTAATACATACAACAACAAAAATCCCAATACAATTAGTCTACAGAGGTGCTCTAACTTTCTACATTTTTGCAAGATCATCAAAATATAATAAAAATTTATTCCTTACAATTTTCCCTTTTTTGATGATACCAAAACACTTATTCTACATTCCAGAGATGTGCTTTTCACCTTTAAATTAATAGGAAAACTTCCATGGTTTTTAATCTTGGTGGGCGATATGCATAACAAAGCAGTAATTATTTTAAATAAATGAATTAATCAAGAAATGATTTATTTATAACAACGCAAGGAGATACATGGATTATAGATTATTTTAAAAGACAAAACAAAACCATATCCGACAAAAAAAATCCTTCCTTATTCTTCTCTTACTCTCCCTTATTCTTCTCTTTATTTCTCTTCCCCCTTTTTGGTATCAGCAACTCGGAGGATAAGGAGATGCAGTTGACGAATCACATTAGGGATGGATTGGAACGTGAAGTAATCCATCCAATGAGTGTTGATGTTGACAATTTTTTCATAAACCTCCTTGGAGAGGAGCTAGATTTGCTCCTGAAGAATTGTGAGAGCCTCCTTAACCTCTGCTAGGGAGTCAAACAGATATTAAATTTCAGAAACAACGTAATTGGTGTTGCCATAGTGTAATGGAAACTGATGTATGTGTTTCGAGTGTACAACAGAGGATTTCTTCACAGATGTTCCCCCTAAACGTTTGCGACCTCTAGAGAAAAATGAATGTGTTCTAATCGTGATGTCTGTCAATTTATAGGTTGTGAAGGAGTGATTAACGACTTATTTTGAAATCTTCGTAACAGAAGATCACCATGAAATACAGAATTGAAGTCTGCACAGTTGTAGTCACTTGGAGGTCACAGAATCAATGGCCATTATCAGCGGCTTCTTTGCAGTCAATCCGTTAACCCAAAGATATGCTATCACATTTTCCAAATTCGAATTTCAGCCTATTCTGGTGATAATTTGTATCTCTCGTAATTGTAAACGAGTAGAAGTACTTAATTAAGTAACATAGAGTACATCGTTCCCGAATAGCCTTAAGTCCACAATCTTTGATAACATGAAAGTAAGCCCGAAGTGTCACTCAAGCAGTTCTGGTGAAGCTTTATTGACCTCAGACCTCTTATGGATGCCAATCACTCTTTTGGTGGTTCAACATTGTTATGTCCTTTGTTGAATTGCTCTCTCGATGTTCTCTTCTGGAAAACTTTGTTAGTCCCTATGGAGCTGTTATGTTTAAAGAATCTCTAGGTAGATCATCCATCATCATGCGGAGTTCTTCTCTTAACTTATTGAACCTTGTTTCAACGAGGAGCTTAGTGAGGATATCTGCAAGTTGATCTTCTGTTGGCACATGTTCCATGCATTTGTGCTTCTTTTCAACATGATCTCTGATAAAATGATATCTGATCTCAGTATGTTTGGTTCTGGAATGTAGCACAGGGTTTTGGGTGATTGCAATTGCACTGGTGTTGTCACGGAGGAGCTTGATTTCCTTTGCATGAATCCCATAATCACTGAGTAGTTGTTTCATCCAGAGAAGTTAAACACAGTAGCTTCCGGCAACAATGTATTCTGATTTGCTTCTGCAGTACTTGTTGAGATGAAGTTCTGCTTCTTGCTAAACCATGAAACAAGTCTGCATCCAAGAAATTGACAGTGACCAAAGGTGCTCTTTCTATCTAATATGCAGCCTGCAAAATCTGAATCAGAATAACCAATTCGTTCAAAGTTACCTCCCTTGGGATACCATATCCCCGCATTTGGATTTCCTTTGATATATCTGATGATTCTTTTTGCAACACTTAGGTGACTCTCCTTGGGCTTTAATTGGTCTCTGGCACAGATTCCAACAGAGAATGATATGTCTTGTATACTGGCAGTGAGATATAGAAGAGATCCAATGATTCATTTGTACATTGTTGCATCAACATCCTTTCCTTCATTATCCGGTTCAATTTCTTTAGATGTGTTCATATTGATCTTGACAGAAGTCTTTCCTTAATTCAATTCCAAACTTCTTGATCAAATCTCTGGTGTACTTTCCTTGATCGATAAAGATTCCTTCTTGAACTTATTTCTCTTCTTGCCATTTTGGTTATTATTCTTAGCTTGGGCTTCGTGCTTGTGATGTTTGGACCTACTCTTAGACCTATCTCTCACAAACATAGCCTCACGAGAATCCTTGGATTGACTATTATTACTCCTACATGTTTTAGGTTAGGTTCCTTACTCTTAAGGCCATTCACAACAATATCTAAGGTGACATCATCTCTACCATATTTAATAGCATATTTCACATCATTAATAAGAATCGGGAATAATATTAAGTGACACCACATGAGTATAGTCATCAATGTGTTATCACCAGATTGTTTAATATTCTGAATCAGTATATTAAAAACATCCAATTTTCATTAATGTCTTTGGTTAGGTCTAGCATGAATCGAAAGAACTTTTCAAGCAAAAATAGTTTACCAGACAAAGTATCTATGTAAGGCAAAGTATCAATGTAATGATCATCTAACTTATCCCACAATTTCTTAGCAAAATCTATTATACCAAACTATCTAAGCACGGAGTCAAATAGATTAAGGTAAATAATAGAATATGCAGTTTTATTCATTTTAGCTCTCTTAGCACTATCATCAGAATCCAAGTAAAGTTCACTCACAGTTCTGAAAACCTTTTGCTGGATTAAAAACCATTTAATTTTTTGTTTCCAAATATCAAAATCAGTTTTTCCATTAAAAGGGAGCATACCATACATGTTGGCAGACATGGCAACACACAACAAAAAGAACACAAGGATGTAACAAATGATCAGAAGAACAGAGAGCCACGCAAACAGAAAGACAAGGTCCAATGAACTAGGGTTCACCAGTGTACCTGACAACGGGCTGACAGGTCACGCAGATATGAAGGCCACTAAGTGGCTGACAAGGAACCTAACAGTCCTAACCTGAGGTGCCGAGTAGCACAAGTAAGTTTCCCAGGTTACACGGTTACCAGGCAACATAAAGAGAGGGAAATTGGCAGATAAACACTTATGTGTTTTACTTTAAAAATTAAATTTACAGAAAATTTTCATTAAATTTAAAAGTTAATTAAATTAAAGGGGTAATTTGAATTTCCACCCCATATTATTGTCAAAATTGGACTTTGCATTCCGTTTTTAAAAATCTTTGTTTTTGCACCATAACCCTGTATGAAAAGACAAAAATGTCCCTCGATCAAGAATATAATGAAGGCCAAAAGAATTGTTAATAGAAGAGCATTTTTGTCTTTTCATATGGGGTTGGGGTGCAAAAACAAAGGTTTTTAAAAACGGGGTGCAAAATCCAATTTTGACAATAATATGGGGTAGAAACTCAAATTACCCACTAATTAGGTCAACAAATATTAACGTAATGGGGCAAAGAGTGAGAATGATCCAAACTCAAGGACTAATAGGTACACATTATTATATGATTACAATGACACCAAAATAACAAAAATTGTATTTGTACCCACGTTTATACCCACTGATGTGATGAAATTATTTTTTTCTTTCTGTGAACGAGATTCACAGACAAATCATCTCTTATTTTGTTTGTGACCATTTTCACAGACAAAAAACATATTTTGTTTGTGAACGAGATTCGCAGACAAAGTAGCATTTTCACATTAGTGATTTTAGTGGGTATAAGGGTGAATATAAGGCCGGTTGAGTGCAAATAGAAAAACGGTCCAAATAATTCCAACGAATTCCATAACCGAAAAGCCTAATTGTCATACGCTACTAGCTAGTACATAGAACGGTAGAAGGTTAACTATAAGTGGCAAATTATAAGCTACACCTGGATGTGCATGTATGTCCGGTATTTTTGTAATATTTACGAGTTTCAGATGTTTGTTCATATAAACGACAGGTAGCCCCTCTTAGCCCCTCTTTTGATATCACTTCTCCTTCTCCTCCGACTCTTCGATCTTCTTCCCACCTCCGGCCGTCGGAGCTCACCGACCTGGACATACATCCTCCCATCTCCACCCAGGTCCAAATTCAATTCAATTCCAATCAATAAATAAGTCCCCGCCGCACTCAGAATAAAAATGGAAAATATGATATTTAAATGGAGAAAACATGGAAGGGAAGAGCACCTATATTATATACAAGAACCGGACGGGTCGATCCGGAAACAGGTGACCCGACACCTGGACCGGTCCGGTTAGCTACTAACCCGCAAATATGCTAAAACTCGGAAATACCCGGCAACCCGTTATGAACCGGGATGGACCCGGACCCATCGAAACCCGGGAAACACGGGTAAATAGGCCAAAACCCGCTGAAAATTAAATATTGTGGCGTGAGGAACCGAACTCGGGTATGCCGAGACAACGAATGCTCCGTAACCAGTGGGCTGCACCAACTGTGCTAATAAATATAATAAGGGTTCTTCTATGGTGCATCTTAAAATTTGGGATGTTTTTACTTGGACTGTAATTTGTCTCAGACCAGTCCAGACCAGACCAGACCAGCAAAATACAGTCCAAGTAAAAACATCCTTAGTGGGTTTTGGTACCTACCCTTTTCTGACCAATGGCCTTGTGACAAATTGACACATCACAATATTTCTATAATTTAAAATTTAATGCCCGCATTAATAAAAGCTTCAACACGACTTCGTACACCCAGAACACAAGAGGCAGTCCGGCTACTCGGCAAGGTCTGCAATACCAACAGAGAAACTGAAAAGCCGTGAGCGAACCAGCAGTACGTGATGGAGGCATAAACTGATTTGGTGGAGGTCCAGGGTGTGGACTCTTCGACTGCCAGGGAGGAGTTATTGGTAGACCAGCGACGGAGAAGAAAAAATAGATTCTAATAGTCCGCTTCTCGTCATCGGCGCCAAGGAACTACACAACACGAGCAATTTTGGAGTGACTAATATCAGGAAGATGTCGACGTGGAACTATACTTAATTTGATTGGTTTAAAATTCTTGGGTACCGGTACCAGGGACGGATCCAGGATTCTGAGTCAAGGGGGGCGAAATTTTTCGTTAGTGTAGGGGGTGAATTTTTTTTGTTAGTGTAGCGGGGTGAAATTTTTTTCCCTAGTATAGCGGAGCGAAATTTTTTCGCTACTGTAGGGCTATGCGGCTATTTTTATTCAAAAAATGACATTAATACATGCACATCCCGAACGACATTTAAATCTATTACATTCTAAGTTTAGACGATGACAAAGACATCAACCAATACATTTTCAATAACTTTTACATTGTTTAACCTCATGAATCGGTTATTGAAGTGTAATTTTTGTCAATCAAGGAGAGTGTTGGTGAGTCATGACTCATGAGAAGTTTTTTTAATATTACAATAGTAGTATACTAGTATGTATGAGATTGTTATTTTTAGAATAATATGCACCACATACACACACACACACATATATGGTGCATATTATATTTTAATATTTTTATTAATTCTATAATAATTTAGAGTTTATTATCCATGCAATAAATTATTTTTAGAAAGCAAGAAGTAAATGAATTATGTAATCTAATGTCTATAAATATTTATATTTTGGATTCATTTCACGTGATCTAAAAATGGTGTAATTAGTGTGTCTGGTATTTAATATTGTTTGATATATGTTTTACGAAATCCAGTACTTGTTATCTAATAAAGATAATTAAACATTACAAAACTAGGAATTCTTATATAATAAGTATCCTAAATCATAAATAACGAGTTACTCTATTGTTTATTTGTTTAAGTTATGTAAATTATTTTAGATGTTTCTTCTTTTAAATCTCCAATTAAGTATTACATTATGTAAGACTATATATATTAATTTTGAAAATTAAAAGCTAAGGGGGGCGAATCTAATTAAATTATGAAAGTTTTATGAAAATATTACATATATGGTAAAAAAAATTGAATGTCCAAGGGGGGCGGTCGCCCCCCCGCGCCCCCCCCTAAATCCATCCCTGACCGGTACCTCATACTCCGTATATTTTAAGAGGTACGATAGAAATTTCCATATAATAAGGATAATGGCTCTTTAAGCGTATACTACGCATATAACATATTAACATCAGTTTTCAAAAAAAAACATATTAACATCAGAGTACCATGTTAATTAATCGGAAATTTCTACGGTGCCTACACAAATTTGAAAGGTTTTGGTACACCCAAGTTCTACGAACGAATCACGGTGCAAAGATTTGCCACATCACGTCCTTACTTATCTTTTCTTCATTACTCCGTATATTATTCCGTATAATTATATTTACGGTTTCAGTCCTTAGAAGAAGGAAAAAAGCCTCGATAATCTATTTAGAGTCTTGAGATGAAACAAAAAAAACCTTCCCCACAAAATAATAAAAATTCAGAGACAAAACATTCAGGGGCGGCTCCAGCGATTCGGAGGCCCCAGGCGGAAAAGCTTCACAAAAACTTTAATAAATATATATCACAATCATAAAATACAATGATATATAAGATAAAATAAATGCAAAAACAGCATATATTGCAAATTCCAAAACAATATAGTTTTAAATGTAACATACATAAAATGCACTAAAAAGTGTACTTTTTAATACCCAATTCTCCTTGCCTTTTAAAATGCAAAACTAGTAAGGACGTCATTACAATCAAGACTAGCTAACACCTCTTTTTCAATAGATAACTTAGCCTCAACTTATTCGTATTGTCATTGTCAACAACATTTAAGGAAGGAATTGTCTTTATATTCCGATCCATAGACCCGGCAAATGATTTAATAACCGAATTTTTTCTCAACGTATTCTTTCTCTTCGTATATCCGGAATCAAATTTTCGCTTACCCATCATGACAAATGACAATACCTACATTTAACAACTAACACATTTATAAAAATATAGAAGTATAGATTATAAGTAATGCAATTATGCGAATACCTAGACAACTACTTAGTCCACACTAGTCCACCACTTATTACCACTACTGCAAACTACCAAACTAACTAAAGTAGCAATAACTAAATGGTCTAAATAAATAATACAGAAGTAATAAGTAATAACAAAAACTAAAGAAAGTCATAACTCATAAGTCATAAAGACTAGAAAAGTAGTGTTGAGTTTAATCCAACACGATATAGTAAATATATGTATGAACACTCAGTTTTTACGTGGAAACCCGAAAGGGAGAAAACTACGGGACTTTTTAGGCTAATGTCCAAGCCCTCTCTTTCTCATTAGGACTCTCCTCACCATTATATAGTACATTTTGAGCTCCCATTAATGGAGTATTATCTAATCTAGAGAGCTAAAGGAAGAAGGAAAAGATCCTTTACATGGAGGGAAAACCTCCTATAAATAGGGAAAGGGGTGAGGGAAGTACTCCACCCTAATGGGCCAAACGGGCCGATGTCGGGCCTAATGGCCAAAGTGGGCCAGAAATGGACCTAGCTGCTCGGGCTCCGTACTGGATAATGTCTTGGGCTCCTGAACAGTAATAGGCCGGGATAATATATCCCAACACAAGTCCCCCAGTTTCTTGAGTAGTGAGCGTGCGAATCTGCTCGAGAAAATATACTCTTGCCTGCGCTCTTCCTCTGTCTTGCTGGAAATTGTGTCTTCGAATAATCATAATATATGAGTGGGTGTCTGCACTCCTGAACGTAATCTGCCGGTGAGGCACCCCCCCCTTCCTGACGGGGTCGGGCGAAGGGTGCTCCTCCACGGGCACACTCCCCCTGAACGCATTAGGCGGGAGTAAAGGACTCTGACTCGAGCTTTCCAATCGGAGAAGCTTAGAGGTCCATCATCTATAAACCGACGCCGCGGTACTGTCAAAACATGATGCACGTGTGTATGTATGAATGTATGAGGTATGATGCATGAATGCATGTGATGTATGGGTGCAATGTATGAGAGAAGGAATGTGAGATGTGATAGAAAGCGGTGGCTCTCATCGATAACCCGGGCATGTCAGCGCCGAGAGGCAGACGTGCTGCATAAGATGGTCGTCGCCATCCTAGAAGGGATGGGCAATCCGGAGATGAACCCGACACAATGGCACAGCGGGGCCGATTGTGCTGCATAAGAGACGTTCGTCGCCATCCTGGAAGGGATGGGCGAGCCGAACATGAGCCAGACACGATGGCGCTGAGAGGCCGATCGTGCTGCATAAAGACGTTCGTCGCCATCCTGGAAGGGGATGGGCGAGCCGAACATGAGCCAGACATGATGGCGCTGAGAGGCCGATCGTGCTGCATAAAGACGTTCGTCGCCATCCTGGAAGGGAATGGGCGAGCCGAACCGTGAATCTGGACACGATGGCGCTGAGAGGCCGATCGTGATGCATAAGACGTTCGTCGCCACCCTGGAAGGGATGGACGAGCTGAACGCCGAGCTGGGTACGATGGCGCTGAGGGGCCGATCGTACTGCATAAGACGGTCGTCGCCATCCTGGAAGGGAATGGGCGAGGCGAACCGTGAGTCTGGAAACGATGGCGCTGAGGGGCCGATCGTGATGCATAAGACGTTCGTCGCCACCCTGGAAGGGATGGACGAGCTGAACGCCGAGCTGGGTACGATGGCGCTGAGGGGCCGATCGTACTGCATAAGACGGTCGTCGCCATCCTGGAAGGGAATGGGCGAGGCGAACCGTGAGTCTGGACATGATGGCGCTGAGGGGCCGATCGTGATGCATAAGACGTTCGTCGCCACCCTGGAAGGGATGGACGAGCTGAACGACGAGCTGGGTACGATGGCGCTGAGGGGCCGATCGTACTGCATAAGACGGTCGTCGCCATTCTGGAGGGAATGGGCGGGCCGAACTGTGAGTCTGGACACGATGGCGCTGAGGGGCCGATCGTGATGCATAAGACGGTCGTCGCCATCCTAGAGGGAATGGGCGAGCCGAACCGTGAGTCTGGACACGATGGCGCTGAGGGGCCGATCGTACTGCATAAGACGGTCGTCGCCATCCTGGAGGGAATGGGCGAGCCGAACCGTGAGCTGGGCACGATGGCGCTGAGGGGCCGATCGTACTGCATAAGACGGTCGTCGCCACCCTGGAGGGAATGGGCGAGCTGAACGCCGAGCTGGGTACGACGGCGCTGAGGGGCCGATCGTACTGCATAAGACGGTCGTCGCCATCCTGGAGGGAATGGCGAGCCGAACCGTGAATCTGGACACGATGGCGCTGAGGGGCCGATCGTGATGCATAAGACGTTCGTTGCCACCCTGGAAGGGATGGATGAGCTGAACGGGAGCTGGGTACGATGGCGCTGAGGGGCCGATCGTACTGCATAAGACGGTCGTCGCCATCCTGGAGGAAATGGTCGAGCCGAACCGTGAATCTGGACACGATGGCGCTGAGGGGCCGATCGTGATACAGAAAAATAGTGATGATCATCTCATGGCCCTCGGCCTGTTGGTGAGTGGTAATCGTCTCACGGCCCTCGGCCGTGCTGGTGATGTGTCAAGTTTCTCTCCTGATTGGCTGTGAGAAGCCGATCGTCTGCCAGGACTCCATCCGGGAAGGAGTGGTGAGCCTGAAATAAATCTGGGCGATGTCCCTCCTACCTGATCTGGGGAGCTAATCGTCGTTCGTCTACCGTATCCGTGGTCCTATGTACGGACCGCTAAGCGGTGTACACTCGGTACGCAACAGACTCCGGTAGAGAACTGGTCCTTCGTGTCTGATCCATGGAGCTGGTCTTCGTTCGTCTACCGTATCCGTGGTCCTATGTATGGACCGCTAAGCGGTGTACACTCGGCACGCAACAGACTTCGGTAAAGAACTGGTTCTTCGTGTCTGATCCATGGAGCTGGTCTTCGTTCGTCTACCGTATATGTGGTCCTATGTATGGACCGCTAAGCGGTGTACACTCGGCACGCAACAGACTCCGGTAAAGAACTGGTTCTTCGTTCTTCTCAAGTCTCGTGAGTACTGGTCTCCTGGTTTCGCAGGAGACGTTCGTCATCCCAACTATGAGAAGAAATAGGTTTATCCACGTCGGGATTCCCTATCTCTGTTCGTCCCCAGTCGTGAGTTACTAGTCTTCTGGCTTCGCATAAGACGTTCGTCATCCGTCCATAAGGGGGAGGAACCGGTACACCCTGTCAGGGTTCCCGTTTCTTCGTTCGTCCCTGTCGTGATCCTACTAACCTTCTTCCCTCGAAGAAGACGTTCGGTCATTCACCGATCGCAAGGAGGAACTGGTTTACCCTATCGCGGGTTCCCTGCTTCGTCGTCCCATGCTCGTGGCCCTACTAGCCTTCTGCTTTGGCAGAAGGTGTTCATCGATCCACGGGAAATGGGAGGAACTGGTTTATCTTGCCGAGGTTCCCTTTGGTACGTCTAGCCTCCCCCACGTTCCTACTAACCTCCGCGTCGGGAGACGTTCGTCATACGCGGCGAAGGAAGATCAGGCATACCTCGTCAAGACTCCCTCTCTCATAGGAGCTTCTCTCTCCCCTTCTCCCCATCTTTTTTTTTTGAGGGAGGAAAATACGTTCATCGGTTCTAAGAATGACCACAAGTGATGTCACACATAACGGTGGTGGGATACTGAAATGAATAGAATGACGAGGCGATGGAAATGCTGGTCGTCATGCGAAGGCGATGGTCACCCTCCTGGAGGGGAGGGGTGAGCCCGATCGCTAACTCAAGAAGGTCGGCATTGGGAGCCGATATACAATGATCATAATGTCGCTGAGCAGTCGGCCCTGATAAGGAGATGACAATAGTGTCCGGTGAGGCCGATATATCCGAGCAACGGCTCTCATCCCACGCATCGCGGGGATGATACCGGTCTTCAAGAGATAAACATGTCGTGCCGAGAGGCCGAACATGATATGACAGTGTCGGCAATGAGAGGCCGACCGGAAGAATCAAGCAATGGCCCTCATCCACGCATCGCGGGAATGAAACCGGTCTTCGAAAGATAAACATGTCGTGCCGAGAGGCCGAACATGATATGACAGTGTCGGCAATGAGAGGCCGACCGGAAGAATCAAGCAACGGCCCTCATCCACGCATCGCGGGAATGAAACCGGTCTTCGAAAGATAAACATGTCGTGCCGAGAGGCCGAACATGATATGACAGTGTCGGCAATGGGAGGCCGACCGGAAGAATCAAGCAACGACCCTCATCCGCGAGGAGCGGGGACGAGGCCGGTCTTCAAAGGATAAACACGCTGTGCCGAGAGGCCAGTCGTGGTATAATGGTGTCGGCACTGAGGGGCCGACAGAGAGAATCAAGCAACGGCTCTCATCCGCGAGGAGCGGGAACGAGGCCGGTCTTCAAATATGGAACACACGCCGTGCCGAGAGGCCGGTCGTGATATCATAGTGTCAGCAATGAGAGGCCGACCTGATGTAAGGATGGTCTCACGGCCCTCGGCCGTGACGGTCTCCTCTAGGCCCTCGGCCTCTGAATGATGGATGATCGTCTTACGGTTCTCTGTCATGGCATTCGCCTCTAGATCCTCGGCCTCTAGGTGTTCTTCCTAGGCCATCGGTCTCTGGGGTGGAGATGCTCGTCTCACGGTCCTCAGCCGTGATGGTCTCCTCTTTAGCTGGCCCTGAACGTCTTCACGATTCGGGCCGAGCGTCTTTTAATCATTTCGCTCGAGCGCGTCGAGCAGCTTCAGCTGCGCAGTAAGCATGGTAACGGGCCGCACGGCCCGACAATATGTATACACACATAACCATTTGCATGGCTTTCTCTTCAACATCCACAATTACCGGCCTATGGGTCATCGTGACCCCCGGCTCATCATGCGGGGTTAATGGACGTATCAGCTCGCGGCAGGGCCAATTAGCAGCCTGCCGAACGTCACATAGAAATATTCATCGGTCTGTGAGTTTTCAAACTCAGACCCAAGTTGGTCGCACCGCCCTCGGAAACACGAGGCCGAGCACTTTGGTGCCCTCGGGGCCCCACAGGCCGCGTCTGGCAAAAGTCACTTCGCGCCTAATGGCGTAGATGATATTGGGGTACGATCGTCGATCGGGCACGTAGTGCCGTGCGGACTGACATGCAACCCTCAAATTAAAATGCGTCGTCGGGGCATCGCCCTACTGGAGACGCTCGGATCGCTTAATCAAGCTGATCGAGAGTGGGCTAACGGGCCCCCAAGAAATTAAATACTTAATAAAATGTTAGCTGAACTAACCATCACTCGAGCCTTCCTCAACATTATTTAATTCGGGACATTTTATCCCTAATAAATAATAGAGATATAACGGCAATAGCAATGATGTCATCCTATCAAAGGCCATTCCGGTATACTCCGTTCGCTAATTAAAGCCGAACAGGAGTGGGCCCATAGGCTCACAACAACTAGTCATTTAAATGACGGTGAAACTAATTATCACTTAGAGCATCGCTCTCATCATTTAATTTCGGGGGTTTTAATCCCTAACAAATAATGGTGATAAAAATACTAGCAATAATATTATTGTAACTAATTAATTTCGTAAAAGAGAAAGCATATGTGATACTTATCTCTCTATGGCTTGCTTGAAATGTACGAAGTACCCTGTAGCAATTCCCACAAATCAAGTAAGATTGTTGACTTTTCCAATAAAATAAGGTGCTCCACTCCTCTTTACTGTTAACCCCCATCCATGCCCTTCGGACGTGGCCAGCCCTCTTCCAAATAAGGAGGATCTTTTGGGGTGGCAGATAAATGTCTCCATCGAGACCAGGCAAGCAGCAGACGTCGGCCGCTGAGCGACGGTGGCGATGGTGGCCGTAGCCGGGCCAGAGTGGCTGGTAATGGCTCGAGCAGATATCAACCGGGTGGAGGAGCGGCATACAGCATGCCGCTGAGGACAAGCGGCGGCTCAGGCGGAGCAGCGGCGGCGATGGACGTTAGTCTTTGGGGGGGACCGCATGGCTTCAGACCCGTCTCTTCTGAGCTCCAAGCCGCCATTAATGGCGGAAATCAAGGGTTTCTCAACCGCAGATCTTCTGGCTCGCATCAAAAGACTGGTGGAGGCTCGGAAGGAGACTGACCAGGTGGTGATCTGACGAGCGGTTGGCCGCTGATGACGAGCTGTGGTCCGGCGATTCTGGCGGTGGCCGGTGGGGCCAACTGCGAGCTAGCCATGACCGACTCTGTCGTAGGCGGTGTTTGCTAGAGCCGGATTGGCGGGTCCCAGGACGGCGAGCTTCTCCTAGTGCAGCTGAACCCACCGGAGGGCCCACGGCGGCGCGGAAGACGGCGGCGGCTCCGGTAACCCCAACCCAGATCTGAGAAAATCCAGATTTGGACTTCTCAGAATCATAGCTTCTCCTCTCCTCTTCCTGCTAGAATCAGTAGCTTCGTCCTTAATTTTTGTTGTTGAAATCAGTAGTTGTTTCGTATGAAATTTGTGTAGAACACATGAATCTTTTTGGACAGATTCCCACGGACGGCGCCAGTGTTGAGTTTAATCCAACACGATATAGTAAATATATGTATGAACACTCAGTTTTTACGTGGAAACCCGAAAGGGAGAAAACCACGGGACTTTTTAGGCTAATGTCCAAGCCCTCTCTTTCTCATTAGGACTCTCCTCACCATTATATAGTACATTTTGAGCTCCCATTAATGGAGTATTATCTAATCTAGAGAGCTAAAGGAAGAAGGAAAAGATCTTTACATGGAGGGAAAACCTCCTATAAATAGGGAAAGGGGTGAGGGAAGTACTCCACCCTAATGGGCCAAACGGGCCGATGTCGGGCCTAATGGCCAAAGTGGGCCAGAAATGGACCTAGCTGCTCGGGCTCCGTACTGGATAATGTCTTGGGCTCCTGAACAGTAATAGACCGGGATAATATATCCCAACAAGTAGAATTGTAGAAAGTACAAAACTAAATCTAAAAAGCCAGGAAGCTATAACAAATAAGGAAAAATTGAAAACAATAATCCCAACTATTGCTGGTCCGCTGAAAATAATCTCAACTATTGATTATTTTTGTATAATCCCAACTATATAGACTATCCGCCAATAATGGTCCATGACCATATATTACCTCTATAAAAAGTGAATTTTAAATAGAAATTAAGCGTAAAAATTAAAAGTTGAGATTATTTATAGGGATTACTTGTTATATCTCATCTCATCCACTTTAGAAACTACAAGAATTTATTCATAGGGACCATTATTGGCGGAAGGTCCTTAAAGTTGGGATTATTCTGTAATAATCAATAGTTGGGATTATTATGAGCGGACCGCCAATAGTTGGGATTATTACTATCAATTTTTCCAACAAATAAAGAGTAAATACAATTACTCAATTATACAAACTACAGACTTGTCAGACTACTAATCACGGAGTACTAAAGAATGAAGTAAAGAAAATACTACCTCCGTTCTTAAATAAATGCAACACTTTGACTTTTAAACTATTCATATGTTCTACTTTGACTACATTTTATTTATTAATGTAATTATATTATTGTATGAAAAAATATTGTTAAACTTGTCTCATTGTAAATTTTCATTATCTAATTTTTTTACTAATACAAAATCATTTATATTAATGATCAAAGTTATGTCTCGACAAGTGTGAAATGTTGACCGTTGCATTTATTAAAGAACGGAGGAAGTATTAGTTTAATTGAATTAGGTTTTACGGAAGCTCATAAGTCATACACGGTCATACGACATACGACATACCTGATAGAGTGAATGAGTGATAGCGAATCAAAATCAGGGATTTTTTATTTAAAGATTCAGACTTTAAAGACCGAAGTCCGGAGAATTGGAGCGGCGACCGGAAATTCCCAAATAGGGGCTCAGGTATGGAGGGCGGTGCCGCGGCGGACGGGATGGCGGATGCTTGAGCCTGGAGTTGCCCAGCGGCAGAGCGGCGTAACCTTGTTCGGTGGTTGTGAAGTCGGTCGATTTTGCTGGCTTCTGACGTTCTTGGCTACTTGCGCGAGTAATTTGTTGTCTATTGTATTCAAAAATTAATTCTAATTATAATAGTAATAGACTTTTATTTTTTGGAGGCCCCTCACATTTTGGAGGCCCCTCACATTTTGGAGGCCTTAGGCACAAGCCTGGCCCAACATGGTCATAAGGCCGGCTCTGAAAACATTCAAAATCTTGTTTATACGTAGTATATTTTAGGAGATAAAATTAACTGCGTAAAAACAGTTTAAAAAGTTTTGTACTGTACTCCGTGATAATTACTAGTTACTACCTCCATCCCGTAAAGAAGTTCCCACTTTTCTTTTATGCATGTCCCAAAATAAAGTTCTCATTTCCAAAAGTCACAACTGCCCTTATTTTTTACCCACTTTTTGTTTGATTTGACATAAAGTAAGGGTAAACTTGGAAAGTCGAAACAAAAAACTCTACCTTGCATAAATATGTGTGTAGGTCAAACTGGAAACTTCATTGCAGGACAGAGAGAGTATATTAATAAACAAAAAAAACATATTAAAATTGCACACATATATACAACACACAATTAACACATATTTTGATTTTAGAATTTCCGGACAGGACCGCCGTTAGGCCACCTCATATTGAGGTGCTTTCGGGAGATTGTTTTTATGGAATTTTATGAGCATACTACTCATACATGAAGTATAAATTATGGGAAAATGATATACTACGTATATATTACTAAGTACTAACAGAATTTTCTGGATGAAAAAATGATTGTTTATATTTTTGGACAAAAATATGACTAGTCACTGACTCACGGTGTTCGAATAATTGCACAAGAATCACTATAGTGCATTTCATAGTCATAAATGAATAATTGAATATGTCACTTTTTCGGAAAATTTTAAAATACGCCATATATGTTTGTCTTTTAAAACAGTACAGATTAATCTTCATGGAAAAGGCCTAGATTATGTCCCCAAATTTGAGATAAAAATTCAATTGAGGATTCGGTTAAATAATTTTTTAAAATACTGTGTTTTCTTAAATAGATTGCATTTATTTTCGAATTTTTTTTAATCGACTTTCCAATTGAGTTTTTAGTTGAAATTTACTGGAAACAATTTTATCGAAATTTCCACACGAAATCACCTCAAATAGGTGACCAGACGGCGGTTGTGGTAGGAAGTTCTACGATATATACATAGTTTATACTGTGTGTGTATTGAGACCACTGCAACAAGAATATCTTTTTGCGTAATTTTCTCCATATATCTATATACATACTCCGTATAATGAAAAGAAAAATATTAATTGCGTCATTTTCTCCATATATCTATATACATACTCCGTGTATAGTGTGTATATATGTCTTGTATAAATTAAAGTAATAAAACGACCGAGAATTAGTGTTAGTAAAACCATGATGCGTAACTAAATTATAATAATAACAAAAAGTCCGAGTATAGTTTATTAACGGATGTGACGTGTGAATTTCTTTTATTCTGATTGGCTAAGAAATATGGGTACCAAAACCCGTGAAATTTATGGTGGTACGGTAGAAGACCTAATTAATACGTAGTCCATAATAATTAATAAATACTCCGTATAAAATATATTCTTGTACATTTGTAGCAGCGATTATGTATAGAAAATTTCAATGTAATTGAAAAATATTTATATATAATGTTCTTAAAATTTTGTAGTAAGTATAATAATTTTCAGATTTTTGAAATAAGTGTGATAGTTTTGTGTGTGATATACTTAAATATTACGGAGTACTTTGTAAATGTATGTAAAATTAAATCAGATAACATGATTACTATAAGACTAACTGCTTTCAATGCTTACTATTATTATAGTTATTTGAATATTGTGAAAAGAAATTACATTTTATTTTACTTTTGTATATTATTATATTTATCCTGATATAATAACTTATAAATGTTGACCGGGTCTTTCCGGCGTTGACCGGGCTGACCCGTGACCCATTTATTTGTCCGGGTCGCTCACCGATCCGGTTCTTGTAACATAGAAGAGAACCCGGCCATCCCTATCCCCGTTCACTGAATTACTGTGCTCTCTATCCCTCTTCTCTCTCTCTAAAAATGGAATGGGTAATTGTGTGTTGTGGGTTAATATGAATGCTATTGTGAGTACATGTGCATTGTGTTAAAATGCATTGAGCTTTATTGTTAAGAAAGATTTATTTTAAGTTATTTGTAATGCCTATGTTACATGTGTGAGTTAATTATTGAAATGATTTTTATGTTATACATATATGAGCATCACTTTGAATAAAATGAGCATTGGTATAACATTATAAAATGACTAAAAAAGAGTTTTATGTTATACCCAAATGAGTATAATATTTCCACGAAATGACTATTAACGTTTTAAGATAAGTACTATTACGAGCGACTATTCAATGATTTTTTTATGCTCAATAGGTTTTGAAAATTTTATGCTCAATTCCAGAGTTTCAATGTTCAATAGAGGAAAGTTGATGCTCAATGAAATGTCTTAAGCATATTCTAAAAGTTAAATATAAAATTAGATTCGTATATTGGAATCCATAGGAGTCTATTACCGTATAAGTTAAAAAATATATATAAAAGAAAAAATAAGAAAAAGAAAGGGCCTGTTTACTAACAGAGATATTTTCCTGTTTTCTACTTCTGTTTTTCGTTCTCCAATTTTCTGTTTTTATTTTTCAGTTTTTCTATCTCCAATTTTCTGTTTCTATTTTTTAGTTTTCCATTTTCAAATCTGAAAACATGTTCATCAATTTTTTTACCCAGATCTCCAATTCCACACCCTTGACCCCTACCCTTACCACGATCTTGCACTCTACCCATACTCCCCCACAACCCTTCATACCCACCCATACCTACTCGTAGCGGTCGGGGTAGGGAAGTTATGGGTGGGGGTGGGGTAAGGGGTATGGTCGGGGTGGGGTGGTAAGGTCTAGGGGTAGGGGGTTGGGTGGGGGTAGTGGGTGGGTTAGGGTCGTGGTTAGGGGTAAGGGTGGGGTAGTGGGTAGGGTTTGGGGTAAGGTAGAGGTAGGGTATGGAGTTGGGATAGGATGGCGGTTGGGTGGAGCCGAGACCGGGGTGGGGCCGAGGTAGGGAAGGGGTGGGGGTAGGATGGCGGTAAGGGTGGGGTAGTGGGTAGGGTTGGGGTAAGGTAGGGGTAGTGGGATAGGATGGCGGTAGGGTGGGCCCGGGATCTGGGTGGGGCCGAGGTGGTTCCGGGTCGGGCCACCCGGCCCGAGTCCACCCCTAGGCGGAAGGGTGCTGGTAGGATGACAGTACGAGGGTGGGGGTAGGATGGCGGTGGGGTGGGGCTGAGGTAGGCACATGTGGTAAGGGGTAATATACGGGTGGGGGTAGGGTAGGGTGGGTCGGGGTGGGGTCGAGGTGGTAGGGGGGTGGCGGTAGGGTGGATCGGGGTGGGGCCGAGGTAGGGGCATGTGGCCTGGTAGGGGGTGGGGTAGGGTCATTACATGGAAAAATGGGTATGCGGGGTGGGGTTGGGTGGGTAAGGTAGGGTAGGGGTAAGGGGTAAGGTACGAGGATGGAGGTACCGGAATGGAATCGACATCGGAGCGGACATGGACCCACCACTAGGTGTACGTATGCAAATTTATTGCAGCGGCACTGTAGCATCTGCGTTTTCCAAATTTGGAAAACTAGTAAAAGTCACTTCTCCAAATCATTAAGGAAAAGAGAGACATGTCTCATTTTTTCCATTTTGGAAAACGATTTGGTAAACGCGTTTTTCTTTTTTCCTTTCTCCAGTTTTCCAGGAATTTCTTTGGTAAACACGTTTCCTGTTTTCTGTTTTCCAGTTTTCTAGAAAACTGGAAAATATCTCTGTTAGTAAACAGGCCCAAAGTGACTCGGAAGTTGTGATGCAGAATTCACGATGCTCAATAATACTCAACAGAATAGGTCTGGTGCTCATTAAAAGTTCATTAATATTCATTTAGAAGAAATCGTGATTTTTTATCTCAATAGAGGAGATTTGATGATCAATGAAAATCATTATGTTAAACTAACAAACCTTACAATTTTCATATCAATGAACATTTTGTAATTTATGTATGCTCATTGATACTGATGTTATGCCCATTTTAATTTAAAATGTCATATCAATGCATACTTCAAAAATATCATATTACATTAAATTCACATATTAAAATTCATAGGAGTTGATTATGAATATAATTTAATAAGTTTTTATAAAAGAAAAATAACAAAAAGATAGTGAATTAGATGTTATGAAGCAGAGATCATGATTCTGAATATTAGACTCCTAATAGTACTCATCATAATAGGTCATATGCTTATTAAATGCTTATTCACCAGAAGTCATATTTTTCATCTCGATCAATAGCAGATGTTTGATGCTCATCAATTAAAATGTCATGATGTTCAAATAACAAATCTCATGATTTTCATATCAATGTGAACTTTGTAATTAAGTTATGTATGTGCATTTGGTACTGATGTTATGCCCATTTTTAAAATGTCATATCAATGTATATTTCAAAAGTATCATACAATAGTATTACATTAGATTCACATATTGAAATTAATAGGAGTGGATTATAGATATAATTTAATAAGTTTTTATAAAATAATCTGCCAAATAGGAGTTATCTGCCAAGTTTGGAAAAAATTTTATGTTTAAAGCCTAGTAATACCAAACTGGGCAAAAATTTACTCCCATTCAGGGAATAAAAACCATGATAGTCCTATTTTGAAAATTTTAAAACGTTTTTACTCATACACGAACTGCACGTGAGACCAATTGCTCCAGCAAATCAGCCTTTATTTTTATCTTTTATTAATGACATGAATGAGTTAACATTATGGCTAGTCTAACATCGTTAACCAACATGGAAACCATTCAATGGGAAGGAGAAAATAATAATAATAATAATAATAATATCATGAAATAACTACATAATTATGATTAAAATAAAGATTATTTAGAAAAATATGACTAGTGACTAAAGTAATAATGGAATAATAACAACTTATGTTCAATTTTTAAACATAAGTTACCATAAAACTACATTGTAGTAACTTTATTCATATATGTGTAAATAAGTTTTCTTTAAGTAATATTTTTGACAAAAAACCCTAATCTCACTACTCAATCCACCAATACATAATTTTAATCATAATTATAATACTCCGTATAAAGTATGGAGTATAATTATAACTATACTTATATAATTTGAATGTTATGTTACTCATAGAAAATGAGAGTATACTATCCACTAGCATACATTTGATGGATCAAATTATCATTTCATCATTTATTTATATTTAAATTATTCAATTACAATCTTCTTTATATTTTTATTGATTATGGGATAAAATAGCAGTACATAGAATTTGGGATTATATGTGACATGAAAAGATCGAAATTAGGGTTGGTGCATGGGCGCAGCTAGGTAGCTACATGCCAAAGTCTCTACTTGCATCCGCCATTGAGCTCCAATCCCACAGTCTGTCGGTGAACGCGGCGGCGGCGTGGTGGAGAGTCCCCGGCGGGAGGGCGTTGAGAGGCAAGGAGTGAGGCGGAAATGGCTGCAACATCGGCGGCGAGGAAAGGTTTTGAAAGTAGTAATGCTGGGGGTGTTGGACGACCGGAATCATGTGCTGAGAGTTGACTAGGCGGTGGAGATCATCGGCCAGGGCGGCCGAGGAGGACGTCGGCAAGAAAATGGATTGAAGCGGCGGTGGGGCGGCGGTGGAGAGGGCGAGTGAAGTGCCAACTTCGGTGCTGCTGCTCGAGCTAGTCTCCGCGCTCATCACCATCATCGTCTTTTCCTCGGCCACTACTTGGTACGGCGGCGGAAAAGATTCTTGCATTTTCTTGACGGAACTCGGCCCTGGCCGCGAAGACGCCGCCCTCGTCGGCAAAGTGCGCGGCAGCGATGGGTGGTCTTCCACTCCCGCCCTTTTGTAGACCCGACAAAGTGATATCTCTCCCTAATCAAATCATAAAACCAAATCGATCATACAAATTGGCAGCTTAATCATAAACTCCCAAAAATACTTTCCACTTTCCTTTTTGGACCGTTTCCAAAAATACTTTACACTTTCATTTTACATTTTTCTTACACAACCACAATCATACATTTCAAATTTATTTCACTTTCTTAATAAACATGTCAAGTCAAACCGGGAAAGATTTTTAGGAACGGGGTAGTACTACTTATTATAATTACATCTTTTCAAATTAAACCACGAACACACACACATAATATAAACTACTTTTGTTCCAAATTGGTTTGCATTGCCAAGTTTTTTGTCAATGTTAAAGTTAAATCATTCCTATCGATAATTAATTCAATTTTAATAATTAAAATTTACATATTTAGAAACTAAATTAATTTTTTTATAATTTTTCAAAATCCAAATTAAAATTTAATTAAGAATTGATAGCTTAATTAAATGAATAAAATGAAAATGAATCTATTTGATTCAAAAAAATCAAAATATCAACTCAATTTGAGACGGAAAGAATACATAATTTTGATGGAGAGTTTATTTATGCCTTAAAATCCATGAAAACTATTATCTGTATATTACTTCGTAAGCATTTAACGTTCAAGGCATCGATCGATGTATTTGGATCTCTTAATCCATCTTTTATGCATTAATGAAATGAAATGAATAAAATGATCCAAATTACAGAGACATAACAGGAGGGAAAAAAGCAGGTAGGCCGGACGCCGACTGGTATATTTGTGAAGATCACGGGTTTCTTGTTACATATCATGGGATGTACTTTTTTTAAATTGGCCCCATATATTATCAATACTTATCACCATTTTATATATGTAGATGTTTAATTGAACAATTCAAAAGATATGTAGATTTATAATTAATACTTTGGAATGAAAGATCAGGAGATGAGCCAGAAACTCCCCATTTATGTATAAGCTTAAATTAGAGACTCAGCCAAATAAAATTTTTGGGTTCTAATTTGATTATTTGATAATAATAATAACAATAATTATTGATTATAATTGTTAATCAATAATACTCTGTAATAATATTTAGTAATATCTTCTTCGAAGGATATAAAACATATCTCGATCTTGAATCGATGATGGATCTGTAATAAACTAATTCGATCAACTAATAATAAAATGTTAATAATAATCTGATCGTTGTATTAGTTTTTTTTAAAAGAACTACTGTACTACGTACATATTTACAGATTCCCGGCTGAATGTTTATGATTAATAATTGTTTCGAAAATATTGGTGTTTATGAAAGTGAATATGAGAACAATATAGTTCGTATGTGTGTGTGATGTGTTTGATAAAGTGTATTACAAACCTCGATAACTTTCTACTACATACGGAGTAATTAGTAAAAAATTGTATTCAAAGTAGAGGATGTGAATAGTGAATAACCTACAATTGAACATGTAACCATTATTTACGAACACGTTACCTTCTGCAAGCGATCGGTTTCATGGTGTGGCAAGCGGTATTCATTCATAATCCAACTGGTACGGATGCCTTTGGGAGCCTTGCCGGAGTAGAAAACGAGCGTCTTCTTGAGTCCGATTGACCTAGAGTTCTCTCCCCGAATCATACGGTCGGCACCGGTGGCCTTCCAGTAACCGGATGTCGTCACCCGGTTCGGTCGGTCTCCATTTCTGTACTTGCGATCTCTCGGCACATAAAAGTACCACTCTTTCTCCCCTATTGCTGCCAATGCTACAAAATACAACCCAACTCAACATATCACAACCCCAATAATAATACGTAGTACTCCCTCCGTCCCGCTAAGATTGTCCTATTTTACCTTTTCAGGAAGTCCTACTAAGATTGTCTCATACCAAATTTGGTAAAGATTGTATGGCTCTAATCCATTCTTACTTTATTCTTACTTTATTAATTTAATATCAACCACACAAACTCACTTTTCTTAATAATTGTACCACCTTCTCTCGTCCCAATCTTAGTGGGACGGAGGTAGTAATAATTATTACGGAGTATTATTATAATAATATAATTCATCAATTAATAGATTTAATTAAAACTAGCTTGCAGCTAATTGATTAATTCAAAATCCTTTGCTCGATCAATTAACAATTTAAACACTTTCAATAATATTAATCCATCAAGAACTTAACCCGCCCGCCACGTCGATCTGATCTGCTATATGTAAGAATCATTAATTAATAATCAAATAAGGATGATGTAAGTATATATGCTATGATAAGTACGTACCGGGGAGTTCCCAAGGGTCAAAGCGGTAGAGATCAAGAAAAGTGATGAGGTCAACGTTGAAACGCTTCCCCTCCACCTTACGGCGAAGGTAAAACTCGACGAGTTCTTCCTCCGTGGGGTGGAAGCGGAAGCCGGGCATGACCATGTCGTTTTCGTGGTCGTCCACCACGCCCGCCTCCTCCTCCTCCTCATCACGCCGGTGATGATGAGCGCCTCCGATGTAGTTGTTGCGGTAGTTCTCGTCTTGTTGACTCATATTTGGTGGCGAAACTGCCATAAAAGAATGACCGATCGATGGTGGTAGATAATGACCGGCGGCGTTCAGCTCCAAGCTATCTATTAGCTGACTTAGAGGGTTATTTAGAGTCTGAAATGATAGATACTCTAAGCTAGGCTCTCTAGCTATATATTACTCGCTCTTATAGTAGTTCTCGATCTTAAGCCCTTTCTTGCCTTTTTATATTTTACATGAGCTAGCTAGGTTGTGGTTAGAAGTTATAACTACTAATAAGCACGTGTCCAAGATCAGATCACGAACGAGTTTGAATTACGACCTCAATTAGGGTTACACATCGGGTTGGGACGGTAAGCGCGAGTTAACTCTTAGAAGGCGTGTAAGAATGTTTTTAGTTGGATTGAACATTTCTAGTCTAACTAGTCTGGTCTGATTATTTTAAGTCTAATATGGTCTGATAATGTCTAGCTTCTGTGAATTTTATGATTATTGAAGTCTGATCTAGTCTAATCTGTTTAAGTGTATAGTATGGTGTGATCTATTTTGGTCTAGTTTGGTCTGAGACTGAAATAAGTTCAAGTAAAAACATTCTAAATGGATAGCTTATATATGAATATATAGGTGATGTGAGTTTTCTGGCACTTAAAATAAACAAATTAATAAAGATTGTGTGAGATTTGATTTTGAAATTAAATGCTGCGAATAGAAAGCTATATTAAAGGGCTCTTTCTAATTGTTAACACCCATATGGGCTTAGTATATATCTGTATAATTTATTATTGGGCTAAGGGCTTTGTTTGTATATTTTCTTGTATAAATACCCTTAAACTAGTTAATACATGGAATGAGAAAGATTTATTCCCTAAATTACTAATCGTTCAACATGGTATCAGAGCCGGTTATAGGCTAGGCGTTCGCGATCTCCTTCTTCTTCCTCGACGAGAAGCACCAGCGTGCTCGAACTCGTTGCCATGGGAGATACTTCTTCACCCTATTATTTGGGCTCGGGAGATCAGCTCGGAAACCTTATCACTCATGTGATATTCAAGGGGGACGTAGCTTAGTCTCGCGTGTTTGCTCTCTCCTTGAAGGCTCGCCGGAAACACGTTTTTATTGATGGATCACTCAAGGAACCGACCGAAGCAGCGAAGAAGCTCGATTGGGAGACCAATAATTCCATGATTGTTTCATGGATGTTGCGGAGCATGGATCCGGGTGTTGCTGCGACCATTCCGTTCCATGATGAGACTCAGAAACTGTGGGAATATCTGGAGAAGCGGTACAGTGTTGCTAACGGTCCCCGATTGCAGCAACTACGGGCTTTAATTACAGAGTGCAGACAGAGCAAAAACATGACCGGGGACACCTATTACACCACGCTCATGGGTCTGTTCGATGAACTGCATAGGCTTAAACCGCTGCACGTATGCTCGTGTGGGCGGTGCACGTGTGATGTGGTCGGGAAATTTGTTGTCGATAGGGAGGAAGAAAAACTCCATCAAATCCTCGTTGGCATCGATGACGAAATTTGTGGAACGGTGCGGTCTAACCTTCTATTTCACTCTCCGTTGCCGGACCTTAATCGCGCGCACCAGGGATTCTTGCAGGAAGAGAATTCACGGGTTGTTGCACGCGGAAAGACCATTGCAGCGACTGAAGTCCAGGCGTTTGCTCTGAAGGTAGACCGTACTGCCAAGAACCGAGATGATAAGCCAGAACGCACACACCCAGTTTGCACACATTGTAAATAAAAGGGACATGAGGTGGCAACATGTTTTAAACTCCACGGGTATCCCGAGTGGTGGGAAGAACGTCAACGGGCTAAGGGACAGACCGGAGGCCGGGAGGGACATTCTGGCGGAGGGGGGCTGTACGCACTCACGTCGTGGTAGCTTCAATCCCAGCTCCCGATGTTGGCAGCTCGTCTCCTGGCATTGACACGAATGGACTGCCCTCCTTGAGTAAGGAGCAGATCCTTGCCCTATTGAACTTAATTAATAATGACCCTCGTTCAGGAGACCGCATGTCGGGTAAGTCTTTATCACACCTTGATTGGATCATCGATACCAGAGCATCACATCATGTCACAGGCGATTTTTCGTGTTTGGTTAGTCCTGTGAGTATACACGCCTGTCCGGTTGGGTTGCCGGATGGTAGGCAGGTGGTTGCCAAGTTCGAAGGACGTGTACCACTTTCTGATAGCCTCGTTCTTAAAAAATGTGTTATACTATCAGGATTAAATTGTCATCTTCTCTCGGTTTCTCAATTAACTGCCCGTCGTTTGGGTCATCCTTCCGACCGGGTGCAGGGTGCTAAAGTTATTACCTTGTTTTTCTACTAGTAGTACGCAGAAAAAATTAAATAAGACTTGTGAAATTTGTCCTCAAGCTAAGCAAGTTCGTGACTCTTTCCCGCTTAATAATAATAAAGCCAGTCGGATTCTTGAATTTAATCATTATGATTTGTGGGGACCCTATAAAACCTCGTCTACATGTGATGCAATTTATTTCTTTACTTTAGTTTATGATTACTCTCGGGCTGTTTGGGTGTATTTGCATCGGGATAAAAAGGAGGTGCATAAGTATTTTCTTTCATTTTTGGCTATGGTTGAGAAGCAGTTTGAGGTATCTGTAAAAATTGTGCGCAGTGATAATGGCACGGAATTTAATTGCATGATGCCTTATTTTGATGATCGAGGTATATTGTTCCAAACCTCATGCGTTCACACCCCCACAACAAAATGGGCGTGTTGAACGTAAACATCGTCATATCCTGAACGTAGCGCGGGCATTAATGTTCCAAGCCAGTATGCATATCACCTTCTGGGGAGAGTGCGTTCTCACGGTAGTGTACCTAATTATCAGGACACCGTCGAGTATTTTGGGCGGGAAGACTCTGTACGAGGTCCTTACCGGGGTCACGCCCGGTTTTCTCATCTACGCATATTCGGCTGCCTTTGCTTTGCACATAACACACTCTCATGGTGATAAATTTTCCTCACGCAGCCACAAGAGTGTTTTTATTGGCTATCCTCATGGAAAGAAAGGATGGAAATTATATGGTTGACATACAAGCGATATTTTCGTGTCCCAGGATGTACACTTTCACGGAAATGAAACTACTAGAATTTTTATCATTTGCTGCCCCCTTTTTGCTGCGGTTCTAGATTCTTCGCAGCAATTAATCGCTATTTCCATCTAATTGCCTTGGTTCTATTTCAACCGCAGCATTATGTTTATAAAAAACCGAAGTATTTGCTGTGGGTGTGTTTCAACCGCATCAATCAACGAACAATAATCGTGTCAAAGTGCCTAAAAAATAAAATAAAATTACTTTATAACCTTTCGTTGCGCGCATCTCTTAACCGCAACACATGGTCCACAAAAATCAGCTTATCCTCTTCTTTCCTTCCAATATCTCGTCACTTAACCCTAACCTCAAGTCAAGCTCCCGCCGCTGCTCTCCAACGCAGTCCTTTTCCGTCTGCTTACAGCCGCCGACATGTCGTTCCAGCAGTTGCCGCCGTCTCGTTCAAGCACCCGACGCCGCTGTCTATTTCAAACACCTGATGCCGTTGTCTTCGTCCACCAGCAACCCCTGCCTCCTCCAGCAGTGGTCCATGTCCTTCGCCCCCCTCACAGCCTATTGAGCGCACAAAGTCACCGCATGCCGCTCCTCCTAAAAAGGTAAGAAATCTGTGATTTAAGTTGTTTTACTTTGTTGATAGTTTTCATGTTTGGCTCGTTTCTCCTTTTTAATTAGTTTTGTTGGTTAGTTTATATTGGTTTTGCTGGTTAGTGTATGTTGGTTTTGTTAATATAGATGACAGATCAACCTAAAAATAGGTAGATTTCGTGCTCTTTGTATTTGATTTAGTTTGTTTATTTAGCTAATGTGTCAATTTATTAATGTATGTGGTTTTGTTAATTTCCATTGATTTTTTTTGGGTTTGTTATTTTGTTTTTAGTTTTGCAACAAATTAGTTCTTTGCTCGAGTACTCCACACTAGTTCATTTTATTTGCTACCAATTTAGTTGGCTTGTTTCTTAACAGTATGATAAATATACTGCTGCTATATCATCAAACACTACAAATCTGATAGGGACTAGTTCATTTTGCAACTTATCAGCTTATCTGTGGAATGCTAGTGTCAATAATGCTGGAGTTGGAAGTGTTAATTTCAACTGGTTTTTGAAAAATGTTTGCGTTAGGTTGTATTCATCTAAAGGGCCTCGGTGAAACAATACTCGATCTAAGAAGTCTTGTCCCGCTCTTGCTAGAATAAAGACAAAGATAGTTTCTTTGTTGTCAGGAAGGGAGATCTCATTGGAGTATACAAGAATTTGAGTGATTGCCAAAATCAAGGATAACTATGGACATATGGGTATTGTTTTTCTTATTCTTGGCTGCTTTTATATATGTTTCACCTCATGTCAGTTTGTCTAAATCATCAATAAACCTTCTTGACTTATTATCATTTCAAGATTCATTTCAGTGAAAAGAAGCATGTAAGAAGGGTAAAGACAAATGTGGGCATAACATTAACTGATTTGCCTTTGCTTTTGCATCTTCTCTTTATTCACACTTCAATTTATTGAGCTTGTTATCAGAATTAAGCATATAGTAGTAATGAGAATGGAAGAATTTTGTGTGTTTAATATAAGAGGGTTAAGACCCTATATATAGGTTACAAAGAAGGAATATTCCTACATAAGATGCTATACTATAATAATGTCTAGAGTATATTCCTAAAGCATATTCTTATATAGAATATTCCTACATAAGATGCTATACTATAATAATGTCTAGAGTATATTCCTAAAGCATATTCTTATATACAATAATTCTTTCACACTCCCCCTCAAGTTGGAGCATAGATATTTATCATGCCCAACTTGTTACATAAGTAATCAACACGAATCCCATTTAGAGCTTTGGTGAATAAATCTCCAAGTTGTTCTCCAGTCTTCACATATTCGGTAGAGATCAATCCTTTTTGTATCTTCTCTCGAATAAAATGACAATCAACTTCAATATGCTTTGTTCTCTCGTGAAATACGGGATTGTTTGCTATGTGTATAGCAGCTTGGTTATCACACCACAATTTAGCAGGCATTGATGTCTTCAATCCGAGTTCAGTCAATAAATGGCTTATCCATATGATCTCACATGCAGATTGTGCCATAGCTCGATATTCTGATTCAGCACTCGAACGAGAAACCACATTCTGTTTCTTACTCTTCCAAGATACAAGATTACCACCAACAAAGACGCAATAACCAGATGTAGATCTTCGATCATCTTTAGAACCGGCCCAATCAGCATCTGCAAAACACTCTATTCTCATGTGATCATGGTTTTGATAAACAATACCTCGTCCTGGTGCACCCTTTAAGTAACATAATATGTGTTCTACAGCAGCCCAATGATCAATGGTTGGGGATGACATGTATTGACTCACTACACTCACAGAATACGCAATATCTGGGCGAGTGACTGCGAGATAATTAAGCTTTCCAACCAGTCTTCTATATCTTTCTGGGTCTTCAAACGGTGTGCCTTCTTGAGTGAGTTGAACGTTGGGAACCATGGGTGTTGTACTTGGTTTTGCCCCTAATTTCCCGGTCTCAGCTAGTAAGTCAAGTACATATTTTCGTTGAGATAGAAATATGCCTTTCTTACTTCGTGTTACCTCAATTCCCAAAAAATATTTCAATGAGCCAAGATCTTTCGTCTGGAATTGGCTGTGCAGAAAATTCTTTAGGGCCAAGATACCTGCATTATCACTCCCTGTAATCACAATATCATCAACATACACCACAAGCAATGTGATACCTGCTTGCGTTTGTCTGTAAAAGACAGAGTGATCTGATTGTCCTTTTTTCATTCCAAACTGTTCAATTGTTTGACTGAATTTCCCAAACCATGCACGCGGACTTTGTTTCAAACCATAAAGAGACTTGCGAAGTCGACAAACTTTCCCATACTCCCCCTGAGCAACAAACCCTGGAGGTTGCTCGATATAAACTTCCTCCTGAAGGTCACCATGCAAGAATGCATTTTTAATGTCTAACTGATGCAAGTGCCAACCATGAGTTGCTGCGAGTGAAATAAGTAACCTGACAGATGTTAATTTAGCAACAGGAGAAAAAGTGTCAGAATAATCTACACCGTAGGTTTGAGCATAACCCTTCGCAACTAATCGAGCTTTCAACCGAGCAATAGATCCATCTGGATTGACCTTCACAGCAAAGACCCACTTACATCCAATAGATTTCTTCCCTGTAGGCAAGTATACCAAATCCCATGTACCATTAAGATCCAAAGCATTCATTTCTTCTATCATGGCAAGACGCCATTCCGGATGAGCCAAAGCTTCTTTAACAGATTTGGGAATAGAAATAGAATCAATGGAGGCAATAAAAGAGCATGAGGTAGATGATAACTGACTGTACGACACAAAAGAAGAAATAGGATGAGTACAAGATCGTGTACCTTTACGCAGTGCTATCGGGAGGTCAAGATCTAATGTACAGACAGGATCTGGAGATGCAGTTATTGGTTCAGGACATGAGGTCGAGATCGGATCAATATCAGGATAAGGAATCACAGGCGGGGGAAGATCTGGTGCTTTGTGTCGACGTGTGTATACCAATTGTACTGGAGGCCTGGGGTCGGAAACAGTAGGATGTGGAGTAATTTCCGAAGCAGTGGACTCAGGTATGGTGACTGTGTAAATGAGTATATCATCATTCTCCCTACAAATATCTGCCTCTGGAGATGAATAAGGTGTATTCTCATAAAATGAGACATCAATCGAAACAATATATCGACCTGTACTTGGACAAAAACATCTGTACCCCTTTTGAACTCGAGAATAACCTAAGAAAATGCACTTTAATGACTTGGGATCTAACTTTGTTAAATGAGGATTAACATTGCGAACAAAACAAGTGCAACCAAATATTTTAGGCGGTATAGGAAAAAGTTCATTATTTGGAAATAGGCACTGATACGGAGTTTTACCGTCCAAAACAGTAGATGGCATTCGATTGATCAAAAAACATGCGGTAGACACAGCATCCGCCCAAAAATGTTTAGGCACATTCATTTGGAAAAGAAGCGCACGCGCAGTTTCTAAAAGATGTCTGTTCTTTCGTTCAGCCACACCATTTTGAGGAGGCGTGTCTACACATGAAGTTTGATGAATTATGCCATGTTGAGCCATATACAACTTAAACGAGGCAGACAAATACTCTTGAGCATTGTCTCCTCTTAAAACACGAACAGGAACATTAAATTGAGTTTTTATTTCAGCACAAAAGGCACAAAAATGAGAAAACAACTCAGAACGCCGTTTCATAAAGTAAATCCAAGTCATACGAGAGTAATCATCAACAAAGGTAACAAAATATTTAAAGCCAATTTTAGACACAACGGGGCAAGCTCCCCAAACATCAGAATGAACAAGTTCAAAAGGAGCATGTGCTCGTTTATTGACTCGAGGGCTTAAACTAGTACGATGATGTTTTGCAAATTGACACGAATCACACTGTAAAGACGACACCTTATTAAATTGAGGATGAATTTTCTTCAACAAAGGGAGAGATGGATGTCCTAGTCGATAGTGAGCCTCTAACACAGATCCAACCCCAAGACAGGAGATGGTTTTAGGTAAGGATGTGTCCAAAAGATAGAGACCAGCCGACTCATATCCTTTACCAATAATCTGATTCGTCAACAGATCCTGAAATACACAATATCCAGGAAAAAAGGTTACAGAACAGTTTAGTTTACGCGTGATTTTACTGATCGAAATCAAATTAAAAGCAAAGTTTGGAAGACTTAGCACAGGTGACAAAGGTAAGGTGGATGTTGGGACAATTGTTCCCGATCCTAAGACTGGGGAGGTAGACCCATCAGCTAAAGTGACAGTAGAAGTATGAAGAGGTGTGTGGAATGAAGAAAAAAGATTAGGATTACCTGTCATATGATCGGTTGCTCCTGAGTCGATGACCCATTTTGAGGATGAAGAAACAAGACATGTGTTTGGATTACCTGAATTAGCGACAACTGAGATAGGAGTAGATGAATGCTTTAGAGTCTCTTGGTAGCAAAGAAATTTGGCGTATTCCTCAGAAGACATACTGATTGATCCATCAGAAGACTTTGTAGCGGAAGCAATGTGAGCAACTTGATTTCCTTGATTTTTGAATTTTAATTTTCTACAATCTTTGATCAAGTGTCCAGGCTTCTTACAGTAGTTGCATACTATGCCTTTGCCAGATGGACCAGTACGTGGCCATTTCTCACCTCCTTGGGTAAACGTTGGAACTTGCCCTACAAATGCACTGTTTGACTGAGGTGCTACTGGCGTGGATGAAGTATCGGTGCGAAGCACTCTAGTGAAAGATTCTTGAAGAGAAGAGACCTCATCACTAGATAAGATATGTGATTTGGCTGTTTCAAATTCAGATGTTAGACCAGCCAAAAAACTCATCACTGCCATTTGTTCTCTTTGTTTTTGCTGCACTTTGATATCAGGACTAAATGGCATTAATGTATTCAGCTCTTCATAGGTTTTCTTGAAATCCATAAAATAAGCCGTGAGAGGCTTATCTTTCATTTCCGCTCTGTAAAAGGCTTTGCACACCTCATAGATGTGGTTAAGATTACCTTTTCCAGAGTACATAAATTCCAAATAATCAAACAATTCTTTCACAGTATCGCAATGACTAACATACCCCATTACCTCATTCTCCATTGAGTTTTGAATTTGGATAAATAATCTAGAATCGTCACGAAGCCAGGCAGTATTAGCAACTCTATCAACCTCCTCCTTTGGCGGGTCATCAACTAAGTGAGTATATTTATCAATGCTCCTTAAATAGCGTTTGATAGTTTTACTCCATTCAAGATAATTAGAGCCACAAAGTTTATTCTCAGTAATTTTAAAATTAATGGGAATAACTTCAGAAACTATCAAAGGCTGACTTTGTGTTACAGTGGAGGTGTCAGAACCAGGCATTTTTTTTTTTTCTTTTTCTTTTTTTTTTTTTTTTTTTGAAACTGTAATAAAATTCAAAATTGAGATATTTAATTTAATGAAAACTTACAGCAGCCCGTTTTGGGCTGGAATAAAAATCCAGAGGCACGTCTGACTTGGGTGCTGATTTGGAACTGCAGACTGCGAGCACCTGGCACAGATGGGGAATATGGTCTGCACAAAGGTTCTGAATAGAGGGGGGCTAAATAAAAAAAAAATCTGTCCTGGAGTGAGTTTCTGGGAGACAGAATGGTGCCTAGAGGTTCTGGAGAGTCTGAGCTGAAATCAGGTTTCTTTGAGAAAGAACCCAGTCTGAAAAACTAAGCTGAAATTTAAAAGAAAAAGGAACTAAATCTTTCCTAATTCTCTGATACCATGTTATCAGAATTAAGCATATAGTAGTAATGAGAATGGAAGAATTTTGTGTGTTTAATATAAGAGGGTTAAGACCCTATATATAGGTTACAAAGAAGGAATATTCCTACATAAGATGCTATACTATAATAATGTCTAGAGTATATTCCTAAAGCATATTCTTATATAGAATATTCCTACATAAGATGCTATACTATAATAATGTCTAGAGTATATTCCTAAAGCATATTCTTATATACAATAATTCTTTCACAGAGCTAATGGGTGTTAATGGATGGGATTAATGGAATAGTTCTCCTCCTCTATGTATTCAGTTCTCATTATTATTTTGGCTTGGAATAAATACTTGCAGTTTTGATTTGTGATTGTGCAGCTTTGAGAGCTTCTAACGTCTCAGGTAGCTCAATTTTTATGATGTCATAAATTTCCATATGTGTTCGATATATTTTTTATGACCTCAATTTATAAATATGTAGCTTTTAATTTTTAGTGCAAATTTATACATTTCTTCATAATGTAACAAGTATCCCCTCCCATTTTAAGAGTCATGATTAACATTAATAGTTTGTAAAGGTGCAGAGATCATAACCTATTCCAGAAGTTTAGTGTTGTTTCATTTTTAATATTTTAAGTTTTAGTACAACATTTTACCTTTAGACCTTAGTCATGGAATTCCAAAATTAGATGTTTGATCTCTCTTCTTAGTTTTCTGATGGTAGTACCTTTAAAAGTTCATCAAATGAATTGAATTTCTTAATTATGTTTTATAAGTATGATATATGGTTCATTGTATTTTGGTTACTTTCGCTCATGATTTACATATAGTGATTTAATTAAATGGTTGATTCGTAGTCAGAGGTTTAAATGGTTGAATTGTAGTTTGGAGATATATCTTGTAATTATAGTTACCAATAAATATAAAAAAGACAGTTGCATGCTTATAATAAAGTTACTATATCATTATTAATTTAATTTTTTACTTGTTGATGCTATAAATTACTCAAAGTGAGCATGTACTAATTGGAGCTATTGAATATTTCAGGTTCACAAAACTACTATGACTGATGAAGTTCGAAATAAATGGATGATAATGTTTCTCATAATTTATTGTACTTTATAGTTTATACCACACATAAGATGGTAATGTAAGATTATAACTTTTGTTGTATTGGTAGTGATCTATTTTGGTAGTGATCGGATATATACACTTGAATATGTTTGATTCCATTACTCTGTACTTGATGTAAAGTTACTTTTTTTATTGGGTAAAATGTAAAAAAAATGCCCACCATCCATTTGGGGGCAATAATAGCTATTATAAAAATATGCTGATCATCCAAAACAAACCAACCGATGCAAACGTGCAGCTGTTATAATTCTATAATAATTCTAAGCAAGAACCGTAGCAATAAATGAATTTCCCAAAAAAACAAAACCTCTATTTGCTGCGGTTATTGACCGCAGCAAATAACCAAATCTACATTTTGCTGCCCCTTCAATTGCTGCGGTTCAAAACCGCAGCAAATAGCTTAAAATAACCGCAACAAATAATTATTTTTCTAGTAATGTGATTTCCCATTTCATTCCCTGGACACGGCTTCTAGCAATACTTTGCCCACAATCATCAAGCCAATTCCGATATTTGACTCGGATGACACTACTCCGACCACCGGGGTCCATGCCTCGAGTGAGACTACTCCACCGGTGTCCACTACTTTTGAATACATCCCTTCTTCCACTTCTGCCGAGCATGTTTCTGGGCACTCTCCACAGTTGGGCCGAGGGTTGAGATCCAAACGGACGTCCGTTTTGCTTCGGGATTTTGTCACAAATAATGTTACAGCTAGCCATCTCCGCCACACACCGGTACCGACAGCTCCTCAGGTATGCCTTATCCTATAACATCTTATATGAAATGTGATAAATATTCTTCCCGCCATCGGGAGTTTCTTGGAGTTGTTCTTGCAGGTGAAGAACCCCGATCTTTTAGGGAAGCTATGGATAACCCGGGATGGCGTCAGGCCATGCAACGTGAGATTGAGGCTCTCGAAACCAATAAAACTTGGACAATGCAGTCGCTTCCTCCAGGTAAAAAGGCTCTTGGGTGCAAATGGGTGTACAAAATTAAACATCATTCAAATGGTACTGTTGAGCGTCTAAAGGCTCGCTTGGTTGTCTTTGGCAATCACCAAAAGGATGGTATCGACTATACTGAGACATTTGCACCCGTGGCCAAAATGGTCACCGTTCGTGCTCTATTGGCAATAGCTACAGCGAAAAATTGGGAGTTGCATCAGATGGATGTACATAATACCTCTATTCACGGTGATTTTCACGAGGAAGTTATATGAAACCTCCTCCTGGTTTTTATTCTTCGCAGCCTGGTCTTGTTTGTCGTTTGACTAAATCTCTATATGGCTTACGCCAGGCTTCACGTTGTTGGTTCTCTAAATTGGCGACTGCTTTACGCCACTATGGGTTCACCCAATCCTACTCCGATTACTCATTATTCACCTTTCGCCAGGATTAGGTTCATTTGCATGTTCTCATTTATGTTGATGATTTGATCGTTGCTAGTAATGACTCTGTTGCGTTGTCTAAATTTAAAACCTATTTACACTCATGCTTCCACATGAAGGATCTGGGTGTCCTCAAATACTTTCTTGGCATTTAGGTGGCTCGGGGGCCTGAGGGTTTGTTCCTTTGCCAGCGGAAATATGCGTTGGATATCATTTCTGAGACCGGGCTTCTAGGGGCTAAACCGACTCTTTTTCCTATGGAGACCAACCATTCCTTCTCTCTTGCTACATGTGATCTCTTATCTGATCCCGGATCTTATCAACGGCTCATTGGACGGTTTATTTATCTCTCTTTCACTCGTCTTGACTTAGCTTATGTTGTTCACATTTTGTCACAGTTTATGCAGGATCCACGACAAGAGCATTGGGCAGCGGCCTTACGAGTGGTTCGCTATCTAAAGGGGACTCCGGGATAGGGAATTCTCTTACAAAATACGTGTGATTTTTCTCTACATGGTTGGTGTGATTCTGACTGGGCCAGCTGTCCACTCACCCGTCGTTCTCTTACTGGATGAATGGTTTTCCTCGGTGACTCAACTATTTCATGGAAGACTAAAAAGCAACATACAGTTTCTCGGTCATCATCTACCGAAGCCGAGTATCGGTCTATGGCTGCTTTGACTACGGAATTAAAATGTCTTAAGGGTCTTCTCTCCACTCTTGGTGTTATTCCCCCGCAACCCATGTCTCTATTTTGCGACAGCAAATCTGCTCTCCATATGGACCATATTGCTCACAATCATGTGTTCCATGAACGTACAAAGCATATTGAAGTTGATTGCCAATATATTCATGATGATGCTATTCCGGATGGCTCAGTCGTTGCGCGTCACGTCTCCATTACTGAACAGCTTGCTGATATCTTCACTAAAGCTCTGGGCTAGACGCAATTTTCCTACTTACTTCGCAAGTTGGGCATATTTTATCCCCATGCTCCAACTTGAGGGGGGTGTTAACACCCGTATGGTCTTAGTATATATCTGTATAGTTTATTATTGGGCTAAGGGCTTTGTTTGTATACTTTATTGTATAAATACCCTTGTACTAGTTATTACATGGAACGAGAAAGATTTATTCCCTAAATTATTAATTGTTCAACACTAATTAATGACAGAAAGGGAACATTGATTGATTCTGAGGGCAACCAAATTTCGGAGCTGATCAGGCATAACCACATAAAAAATATGTAAATGAGCAACGCATGTCAATACTAAGTTCTTACCGCTCTTGTGGCGTAGAGTACAATAATTTAGAGAACTAGACTGATCTCTCATGTGATAAGTTTCTAAACTACTGTCAAAACGAGCAAGCGTGCGGCTCTCTTAACGTGCTGATCTCTTAGCAAATGATTATGTGTATGTGAAGGTGCTTAGAATAATTTAGATCTCTCTTGAGTTATTCTCTATGCAATTATAATCCTAGTGGTCATTCCAAGTTACAAAAGATATTAGGTAAATTATTTAAACACAAACTAAACAATAATCATGCAATTAATCCATCAACAGTTTAACCTTAGATCATGATGAACATCCCCTTCATCAACCCCAAATCTCTAATTAAAACTACTCACAAGTCACAATTCATAATTGAAGAATCAACAAAATTGAGAAGGAAAATTTTAATTGTCATTGATTAAAATTAAAAGAGAGAACTTACAAACAATCTCAAAATTTGATGTTCAACGCTGAAAACCAATGAAAAATTTGTTCTAGGCTTTATCTCTAAGCTCTATAACCTAAAACTAAAGTTTATAGGCGGTTTAAATATAGAAACTAGTAATTCTAGCCAATAAAGGGTTTCTCCGTCGCGTGCACGACACCTGCGCACGACGTGTATGCGTCCGACCGAGAACTCTCGTAAAAATCTCTGTGCACGCTGTGCGCGACATCCAGTAGCTTCACCGACCAATCCCCTTTAAGAGGGATAGATCATAATATATTGAATTTAACCAAATATAAAAATTTAGTGGACATAGAGGTTATCTTGAGTCTTGGTTTAATGACTTCAGCTTTAACGCTCATATTAATTAAGATTACAATGCTTTAAAAGTATAAGAACATGAAGGTACAATAGAAATGTTACTTACACACCGATGGTTGGAAGAAACGAGCTCTTACACCTCAAGAACATCATAAAGAATAAAGAAATATCAAAGCTATACACTATGATGGATTGAAGGGTTTAAATAGGCCAGAAAGTGATTTTTAATAATTTATTCATGATGCTAAATCATAATGGTGAGAACTTTATGAGACATCATACCCTCCAAATATCTTAATTTGCAGTTCGTGCTATTTTTTTGCAGATTCGGCCATGTCTGGCGCCGCCGGTTGGGTATGTACGACGCCATTTTTCACCCATTTTGTTCACATTTCACAAGTGACCGACGTCGGTGGCGTCCATGACCGTCACGGGTTGTGTCTTGTGAGATGACCAGCATTGGTTGGTCCCCAAATTGCAATTACATAGTTTCGAGTGCTTTTTGGCTTCGATGGTTCATTCGGAACTGTCAGTTTTTATCACTTATGACTTGTGACTTCATTTTCTTCAGGGTCGATCACATTTCAAATTTTCATCACATCTTAGAATTTTTATCCGATTTCCCCTCTTTTTTCAGTACAAAAGTACTATAATTACTTTTGTAAGACATATGAAATTATTGTGTATATCAAACTCCCCCACACTTGAGTGTTGCTTGTTCTTGAGCAAACCCGTTCTAAAAAATTAGATATGTATAAATTTATTTAAGATTAAAAAATACCTACTCTTGAGGGATTTATTTCTGTCACAAACTAGGTAATTTGTTGAAAATGGGATATGTCCGATCCGAACCTTTGTGGATTGACAATTTGATTTTGAAAAGGAGACTATTCTAGGAGATCATGGAGGTGTTTACTTCGCTGCTAAAGTCACAGTTACGTTAGTAAGACAAATGAAGTAAATACGCATGATGCTTAAAAAGTCGCTTACTAACCGAAGAGGTGTTTAAAGTGTCGCTTACTAAGCATACCACCCCCATGTATTAATTTAGCGGCAGTTTAAGCTTTTTCGGTTTCCGAATTTACCCCTTGCCCTAACCCTATTGTTACCCTCTACCCGCTACCCCCACCCTGCCCAAGCCTACTACCCCGACCCCACCCTACCCACTACCTCCAACCTCGTACCTTACCCCTACCCTAACCCCCACCTGACCTACCCTACCCTACACCCTACCTTGGCCCCACCCCAATTCTGACCCCACCTTATCGCCATCTACCCCTACCCCTACGCTACCTTACCCCGACCCCACCCCCACCTACCCTACCACTTGCCCCTACCTCGGCCCACCCGCAATCTCGACCCCACCGTACCGCCATCCAACCCTACCTTACCCCGACCCTGACCCCACCTCTACGCTACCCTACCCTAACCCCTTACCCCTACCTCGACCCCACCCCGATCCCGACCCCACCCTATCGCCATCTACCCTCACCCCTACCCTACCCTACCCAACCTTACCCCGACCCCACCCTACCCCACGCCCTACCCTAACCTTCTACAACATGCTCCTACCTCGGCCCCACCTCGATCTCGACCCCACCCTACCGCCATCCTACCCTACCCCTTACCATACCTTACCCCGACCCCACCCTACCCCACGCCCTACTCTAACCCCCTACCACATGCTCCTACCTCGGTCCCACCCCTATCCCGACCCCACCCTACCGCCATCCTACCCTACCCCTTACCCTACCTTATCCCGACCCCACCCTACATTACCCTGACTGACACCACACCTACCCTATCATACCCGAGCCATACCCCTACCTTACCCCAACCCCAATCCCCACCCTTACCCCCAACCACGACCCTACTCCACTCCCTAGCACTTGCCCCTACCTTGGCTCCACCCCGATCCCAACCCCACCCCCATAGCCCTATTACCCCACCCCCTACCATCCCCCCCACCACATTGCCCCTACCTCGGCCTCACCCCGACCAACCCTACCGCCATCCTACCCCCACCCACCCCCTATCGTGGTAAGGGTAGGGTAGGGGTCAAGGGTGTGGAATTGGGGGTAGGGTGTAGGTGTAGGGGTGGGGTAGGGTATAGGCGGTAAGGGGTTAGCTAGGGGTATGGGTACATGTACAAGGTGACCCCACATATTATATTATATACTTGTGTTAATGAATAGTTGTGCATCTACATATGTATAGGGTTATTTTGGACATTTTAATGTTAAATGGTGTTTTAAACCCCGTGAGGTAAACACGATCTTAAAACATTGCTTATTTTATGCGCTGCTTATTAACGCGGGTATTAATAAGCACCGTTTAGTAACCCGTGAAGTAAACATGTCTCATAAGTTTTTTTGGCAAACTTGTTTACTAGGGATGTTTTTACTTGGACTGTAATTTGCTGGTCTGGTCTGGTTTCTTTGTATTTTATAACTATCCAAATCTGATCTGGTCTGGTCTGGATCGGGACGAATTACAATCCAAGTAAAAACATCCTAGGTCTCCATAATTGTATATCTGGATCGTCGAAATGAGCATATAATATATAATTCGATAATATTGAGTGGTTTAATTTGAGATGGAAACTTTTATTTCAAATATGCACTCTATACATCTTCTAATGCATTTGGAAAATTCTCACAAGAAACTATTCGTTCCGGATTTTGTCATTTCTCATAGAAAAAAGTCAGACTGGACCAAGAAAAGGACGGGAGGTGGACAAAACAACGATGAACCATGTGCTAAAGAAATCGACCAAAAACACCGCTTGCTTTTATGACTTGATGCCGTCATTATTATACATTTATTTGCCAAACTAAAATTGATGAGAGTCAGCATTTGGACTGTTGACTAGGTGGGACCCTCATTGATTGTCATGCCAGAACTAATTACAGTGCAAAGTGGTCGTAAATATAACCTTTTTTTTGCAAAAATAACCTTATTTGGCAAGATTTTATGGTAAACAGTTGATTCTATCAATGTAATTTTAGTTTCACAAGTCCAAAAGATGAAATAATCGATGAAAGTGGAAATAATTAGAATTATTTCTAGAGACTTGCTTGCAATTTTGAAGCTATTAGCCTATTTATGCTATCATTGAAGTGCATCTTTCTTTTTAGCTTGAACAAGTAAATTAGTCAAAAAAACTAATCGCTCTAAAGGAGAGAATTTTGAACTAAAATGGTAATTAATTACCAAATATATTTAATTTATTGTTAATTGATATACTAAATTAGTTAAAAATGTAACTGTAAAGTAATGTAATAAACGGTAAAGTTCCAAAACCCTGAAAAATGCAATGGTTAAGTAGTGCATTATAACGATAAACTTTGAAACATTTATCGTATTTCAGAAATATTTATTTTATTTAATATTTTTGCTTTGTTAATTTCAAGAAATGTTTAATTTTCTCATTAAATATTTAAAGTTGATACTCCGTATTTCACAGTATGTATGTGTTGACGTGTTGTTAAAATTTCTTATTTCTTTTTCTTTTTACTTAACAAAATACATATTTTTGTACTGATTTTAAAAAATATGTTTTTTCATATAATTGTTGTTATAATAATAATAATAATAATAATAACATTGATAATTTATGAGTTTAAATATATCATCTACATTTTCCTAATTTAAAAATATTTCAAAATAAGTATTATTTTTATTGTATTAATAAATCAATTCATTCAAAATGTGTATTTTCAAAATGGGTTGATTTGAGAGGCCTATTCAAGAGATAAGTATTGTAGCTAATCATTGGACTATGTAAATTGAGTTACAAAACATGAATAATGTTAAGGAAAGCTTTATGGTACTCTTCATACATTATCCTTGTTCACATGCATGGGCAAGTTCAAATATTACGATTGAATAGATCAAACACAAATACACCTGATGAAATATTTACCGATTATTCAAATAATACATTATATGTACGATATCCCACTTATATTTACTACGTAATACTAAGAGCATGTTTGATGGGTATAAGTCCCTACCTTTTAACTTTTGTGCTACTTTTGTGCTGTTTAAAAATTACTCGGTATAAGTCTTCAAAAGCTTCATTTTGAATGTTTGGCATGACAAATTTAAGAGCTTTTTATAAAATAAAAGATATTTTTTATGCTACGGTGAATAGCATCTGAGGAAAGGTTGTAGCTTTTGGCATTAATTAGTCTCAACAACTTGTATGTCAAACCGAACTAAATCAAACAATTAGCTTTTTATCAACAACTACCACTTTTTTATTTTACGATATTTAGAGTCACTAAAAGCTAACAGTTACTCAAAAGCTCATAAAAATATCTTTTTCGGCAGACATAAATCACGACCTTCTATTTAAAAAGTTTTAAAAGCTTCTAGTTGTATGTTTGGCTTGCTTGTTTTTAAAAGCTTTTTTAAAAAAAGATATTTTTTAGATCGAGTAGCATCTCAAATAAGTTTGAAACTTCTAACATTACTTAATTAGTCTTAACAGCTTGTATATCAAACAGAACTAAAATAAAAAGTCAACTTTTTATCAAATAGCTACTATCTTTAATTTTTCTTTCAAGATCTTTTCAGTCTTTAAAAGCTAATAGTTACTAAAAGAAAAAACTATCAAATTGGTCCTTGTACTATCACGAAAAAGTCAATTAGGTACTCGTACTTTTTGAAAAATCAATCAAATCCTCGAACTTTATAAAAATGTTCAATTGAGTCTATTTCCAGGCTACTTGTCATGTCAGCAGGTCATCCGCTAACGTGGCGCACATGTGACGGTCCACGTGTGCACCACGTCATCATCAAATGGTTGACTAGACTTCGACATGTGTGCCACATCATCAAAGTCATTGCTAATTGGGTTGCCACACCACGTCAACGGGTGACCTGCTGACATGGCAAGTGACCTGCAAATGGACTCAATTGAACCTTTTTATAAAGTTCGGGGATTTGATTGATTTTTTTAAAGTACGAGGACCTAATTGACTTTTTCAAGATAGTACGAGGACCAAATTGACAGTTTTTTCTTACTAAAAAGGTCATAAAAGTATCTCTTCAGCTAGATGTATCAAACATACCCTAAACTCTTGTATAAAAACAAAGGGTGACCCATAAGTTTTCTCAAGGGGTGTGTGGCCGGAAACATATAGAGTTGAGAGTATGGTCAAATCAAATATGCATATATAGTTTACATTCCTAGATCATTTATTTAAATTGAAACTCAGTTAACCTATATTGGTCGGGTCAAATCGGGACTAAAATAGTCGGTTCTAGTAGATAGTTGGCCTCTGCGTGTATCTTATACCTGTCGAAATCTGTTAAATCTGGACTGACCTGGCTTTGCATGTCTGATTTGTGTAAGTCTAATCATTTTGATCTAATTTGAACAGGGATTGAAATCAGTTCAAATAAAAATATCCTAAATCCTGACTAGACGTTTAAGTCCTCAATATATGATTTGATTTTTTTATGGAGATAGATTCTTACAATTACTCAAGCAATTCTAGATCTAGAACCATGTTCAATAAGTGCCTTTTCCCATGAATATTACTAAATTAAATTCACAAGAAAAAATGACTTATTTTAAAATTTTCCAAAAAAGTGACATGTTCAGTGACTAGTTCCTAGTGACTCATCATCTATCATTGACTTGTCATTTTGAAATTCATTATAGTGACTCATTGACTTGTCATTTTGAAATTCATTATAGTGACTCATACAAAGTGACGAGTCATATTTTTTTATCAAAAAGTATAATTAATTATATTGTTGTTCGCGTAAACTCTATTAGTAACATACATGTCATTTTAAGTTATCATTTGTCCAAAAGTTAAATCCCCAACCCCAAGGCCCCTCCACACCCCGACCCGACAGAGCACATGTGAGGTTATAAATCACGATGACTCAACCAATCCTAACGGTGCATGGTAGAATCATTTTAATTTAGAGAAAGGGGTCAAATAAGGTTTTCTACTATTAAATCGTCACATAAGGCCATGTATTCAATAAAATGTCATATAAATATGTCTACTTATAAAAACCAATCGGATGAGTCTTAACGACCTTTCGACAACCTCGTAATCCCAGTTTAGCGTACTTTTCAAAATAGATTATATGGCTGATGTGGAATATTCAGCTAATATTGGCTTAAATACAAGGCAAAAATAAAGACGCTAAGCTAAAATCAGAATCAGGAGGTTGTGAACGGGCCGGGTCGTTATGACTCATTTGATTGCTTTTTATAAGTAGACGTATTTATATAACACTTTATTGAGTACATGACCTTATGTGACGATTTCATAATAGTTATCTGACCCTTTTCCCTTTTAAGTTATCATCTTTGTTCGATCTATCCAGTGTTTTTCCATATTATTGCGATTGGATAAATGACAATGATATACTCCCTCCGTTCTTTAATATTAGTCCTCTTAGGTTTTGGCACAGATTTTAAGAGCAAAGTAATAGGGGTAGTGTAAAAGGTGTAATGAGTAGTGAGTAAATGAAAAAGTAGGAAAGAGAGGGTAATGGTAATAAAAGTGGGGGTATAAAGATATATTGATTGTAAAAACTTTTCTTAAATGAAAAAAGAGACAAATAAAAAAAAACTGCCCAAAATGGAATGGAGGACTAATGATAAACAACGCAGCGAGTAGTAAGTAGCCAGTGAGATCGAAATTGTATGTTTTTGGACATGGCCGGGTAGTTAGCAGAGAGGTGGAGAGGGCACAAAAGTGGGCAGTGGTGGGGCAGGTAGCCAAAAGTATCCCGTGATTCCTTTAAATAAAGATGGACTCCGGCCGGCCTCTAAATGCCACCATTTGGCCGTGTTAAGATTTCTGCTTTGTCACTTTGCATCTATTCTGTCACCTCTTACTCTCGTACTCTTCCTAAATGTCAACAAGGATCCAAGTTGACTTTTTCTTAATTGCCATGGCCCTAACTTCATTTCAAATTAATCCTCTCATCTCTAGGTACAATACAAATTATAACTGGAGAGTTGTTATTGTCTCCATATAAGTTGTAATCATGGAATACAAAATTGAAGTATGTAACTGTTACTCGGTTAGTATAGAAAAAATCATAACTGGAGAGTGGTTATTGTTAATACGAAGTATGTAACTGTAATTGATATTGTATGTAACTATTAAATGTGTAATTTTAACTAATATTTAATTAGTGTAACTGTAACGACTGATAGATATGTAACTGCAACTAATGGTTAGAATATACTCCCTCCGTCTCCGAAAACAACTTCCCGTTTTGACCTACACACATACTCCCTTCGTCCCAATATAAAAGGCACTTTTGCGTTTTCAAACATGTTTAGGAGGAACACTGTTTGGCACTGTTTGACACTGTTTGGACACTGTTTGACACTGTTTTGCACTGTTTTGTTTGCCAAAAAGAAAAATGTGCCTTTTATATTGGAACGACCCAAATAAGAAAATGTACCTTTTATATTGGGACGGAGGGAGTATTTAGGAAATAAACTTGCCAGGGGTAAAATTTATTATTTTGACACTGTTTTGACACTGTTTCGACACTGTTTGGCACTGTTTTGCACTATTTTGCACTGTTTTGGACTGTTTTGATGTTAGATGACTTTTCATTTAAGGAAATGAGAAGTTAAATTAGGGACATACAAATTAGGAAAGTGGGAAGTTGTTTCGGGGACGGAGGGAGTATGTAACTCTTGTATATGTAAATGTAATTGATAGATATGTCATTATAAAGAAAGAAGCCGTGTCACTATTTATATTCATCCACGTTGTCTTCTTTTTTTACGGCGTATAGACGGAAACCCTCAAAGTGAAAGCACATGCTCCACTTTGCGAAAAAAATGAATTTTATGACTCTATTTGAAAATGGTACAAATCACAAGTACATTTACTATACTTTTCCTTTATTATTATTATTTGTAGACCAGTGGTACTAACGTACAATAAGTATTCTCATTCCAAATTCAGCGGGGGGATTGAGCGGGAGAATTTTATCGCTCATATGTAGTGCTTTTAGGTATTAGAATATAAGCTTGCTAACAATTGAGCGGAATAACTTTATCTCTCACATGTATTTCCTTTAAGTATACGATAAGAAGACTAAACAACTGAACGTGATAATTCTCTCTATCATTTATAGTGCTTTTAGGCACAAGAGGCTAAGAAGATAAACTTCCTAAACAATTGAGTGAGAGAACTTTCTCTCACATATGTAGTTCTTTTTAAGTATATAGATAATCCGGCTAACCGTTGAGAGTGAAAATTTTCTCTTCCATATGTAGTTTTTTTTAAGTATACCATAAATCAGCTAACAATTGAATGAAAAAATTTTCTCCCACATATGTAGTCTTTTTAGGTATAACCGTATAACAAGATAAGCTTGCAAATAATTAAGCGAAAGAATTTTTTCTCTTATATGTAGTGTTTTTAGTCTTTAGAAGGTAATCTTGCTAACAATTGAGCGGGGAATTATATTTGATTTTATTTTTCTTTTATTTTTATTAGCGCTTTTATTTCATTAGCTTTTATTTCCTTAGCTTTCAACCTTCATTAAATTTTGTAATTTGCTCTCATAAATTTCCAAAAAAAAGAAATAAAAGTAGGGTTCTCACTATAACCCTCCCCCTGTATTAAAAAAAGTACGGAGTATAAGATAAGTTGACTAACAATTAATGAATAGAATTTTCACTCACATATGTAGTGTTTTTAAGTATAAGAAGATAATCTGACTAACAATTGAGCGGGAGAGTGTTTTTTCACATGTAGTTCTTTTAAGTATAACAAGATAAGCCGGCTAAGAATTCAGTAGGATAATTTTCTCTCTCATAGAATATATATTGTATGAACTTATACTTTATGGTAAACTTATTGAACTCTTACTTTTCGAAAATGCAGAATACTAAAAAGTTGTTTTTATTTTAATATTTAATTAGATCATAAGTAAAAATATATGCACCGACTGCTTTTTCCCGTGCGTATGCACGGGTTCTATACTAGTTGTGAAAAAAATGAATTTTATGCCTCTATTTGAAAATGGTACAAATCACAAGTACATTTACTATACTTTTCCTTTATTATTATTATTATTATTTGTAGACCAGTGGTACTAACGTACAATAAGTATTCTCATTCCAAATTCAATTTGGCTGGTGGCTATATAACCTATATTTTTATAGCAAATTAAGATTGTTTCATTTTTGCTTACAAAATAAACATTTAAATTTTTTTTGAAGTACTTTATAATGTAGTTTTATCATTTTTACTTATTATATGGGGCCTCAGTATAGCATTGAGAATAGGGTCTCTCGAATCTATTAGACCGCCCTGATAATTGATAAGGATGCTATTCAGAGTCCAATTTAGAAGTCACACAAAATTGTTGTGAACTTAATAGACCCCAAAAGCAATTACATCTAGACTTTTAGAGCTAATTGTACGATATGATTAACGCTTTGTTTTTATTCACCAAAAAACCTAATCCAAAGTTTACAATTTAAACCCACGATAAGTAATGTGAACATAACTTCATAACTCTAATATAAAGTGTGGAAGTGAGTTTAGGCCATTTTCATGATGCCAAGCATAAAGTGCAGAACTTTGCACCCCGTATTTTAAAAAAAAATTGTTTTGCACCCCAATCCCATATGAAAAGACAAAAATGCCCTCAATCAGGAATATGTTGAAGGCCAACAAAATTATTAATGGAGGGACATTTTTGTCTTTTCATATGGAGTTGAGGTACAAAAACAAAGTTTTTTAAAAACGGAGTGCAAAGTCTTATTTGGACAATAAAATGGGGTCCAAACTCAAATTTCCCCTAAAGAATACGAGTAGGTTTAGGTTTTCATGGAGTGGAGGTGTACAATGTATGTTGTATTTAGCACTAATCTAACTAGTATGGGCCGAATGAGTAACCTAGGGCTTACAGAATATGTATATATATACTCTTCTCATGTTTAATGAAAGGCAAGGAATTTATTCTTCATATTATTTAGAATCCCAAACTTAATATGGTATCAGAGCCACTTATGGTATCGACATACCATTCTGCGTAAACTCCTTCCTCTTTCTCGGCTGAAGGCATCACCAGCGTGAAGCACGGCCAACATGGGGGATGAAGCTACAGCAAAAATTGAGCCAAATTCACCTTATTATCTGGGTTCCGGGGATCAACCCGGTAATCTCATTACCCATATAATCCTGAAGGGAGATAATTACGTGAACTGGTCAAGAGCGATTACACTATCGTTGAAGGCACGGCGGAAATTCGGGTTTGTTGATGGTTCAATTCCGAAACCGACCGAGGCAGGAAGAGTACTTGACTGGGAAACAAATAATTCAATGGTTGTTTCTTGGTTGCTTCGTAGCATGGATTCGACCATCGTTGTTTCAATCCCGTTCCATGATGAAGCTAAATCATTGTGGAAGTATCTTGAAAAACGGTTTACAGAGTCCAATGGACCGCGGCTACAGCAACTCAAGGCATCGATCGCCGAGTGTAGGCAGTCCAAGTCGATGACCGTTGACGAATATTTTACTCGACTGATGGCGTTGTACGATGAGCTTTATCGCTTGAAACCTCTTCATGTTTGTACGTGCGGTTTGTGCACTTGCAACGTCGTGGGAAAATTTGCCGCCGATAGGGAGGAGGAACAATTTCATCAATTCTTAATTGGAATTGATGATGAGGTATATGGACTGGTTCGGTCCAATTTGCTGTCCCAGAATCCGTTGCCGGACATCACCCGAGCACATCAAAGTTTTCTCCAAGAAGAAAGATCACGGGCTGTGGCTCGTGGGAAGGCCGCTGCACCAAACAACCATGCGTTTGCCTTGCAGGTCGAGCCGCCTAGAGGGAAAACAGATAAAAGCAAGCTGCTGTGCACCCATTGCAAGCAGCGTGGTCACGAAGTGGGCAGTTGTTTCAAGCTCCATGGTTTTCCCGATTGGTGGGAAGACCGCAACAAAACTAAAGGAAATTCTGGGACATCTACAGCGCGTGGAGGAGGAGCACGGGCGCATGCAGTGGCACCAATTCTGGCCCCAGCTGAAACTGGCAGTGTTGGACCGAGTACTGATGCAGCAGGTTTGCGAGGCTTGAGCAAGGACCAGGTGCAGGCTATTTTAAATATTCTTAACCCCGAAACTAGCGCCACTGATCGTATGACGGGTAAGAATATTTATTTGGATTGGATACTTGACACCGGGGCATCACATCATGTTACCGGTGAATTAGCTAGACTCACCGAGATCACTTCTATTCGGGATTGTTCGGTGGGACTGCCGGATGGCCGAAATGTGGTTGCTAATTTGGAAGGGCGTGTGCCTATTTCCAAATACTTTACTCTTGATCATGTTTTATATGTTCCAGGGCTGCGGTGTCACCTTATATCTATTTCACAATTAACTGATCAGTTAAAATGTGTGGTTACTTTTACTGATTCAATTTGTGCTATACAGGACCTACGCTCGAGGAACCTGATTGGAGCAGGTGAACGACGAGATGGGCTCTTTTATTTTCGAGGATCCTCTACAGTGCATGCCGTTACTGTGAAGCCTGTGACAGAGTTTGAATTGTGGCATCGAAGGTTGGGTCATCCTTCAGATCGTGTTATCAAGTTACTTCCCGTTATTAGTTCTAGTTCTGCTACTAAGAAATTGAATAATGCTTGTGAGGTGTGTCCACAGGCTAAACATGTTCGTGACTCTTTTCCAAATAGTGAAAATAAAGCTAGTAGCATTTTGGAATTAATTCACTGTGATTTATGGGGTCCTTACAAAACACCCTCCACTTGTGACGCTGTTTATTTTTTAACTCTGGTTGATGATTTTTCCCGAGCTGTCTGGGTTTATTTATTGCGTGACAAAAAGGAGGTTTGTCAATCTTTTATCTCCTTTGTGGCTATGATTGAAAAACAATTTAGTCGTTCGGTGAAAATTGTGCGTAGTGACAACGGGACTGAATTCAAGAGTTTAATTCCCTATTTTGATGCACATGGTATTGTTTTCCAGACCTCATGTGTTCACACACCCCAACAAAACGGGAGGGTAGAACGAAAACACCGACATATCTTAAATGTGGCACGCGCACTGATGTTTCAGGCTAATATCCCTATTTTTTTGTGGGGTGAATGCATTTTGACAGCTGTTCACGTAATTAACCGCACACCATCTGGTTTACTTGGGGGAAAGACGCCTTATGAGGTATTGACTGGTCACGTCCCAGATCACTCACACTTAAGAGTGTTCGGGTGCTTATGTTTTGCTTATGATCACAGATCCAAGAATGATAAATTTGCACCGCGTAGTAGGAAGTGTGTCTTTATTGGATATCCTCATGGCAAGAAAGGTTGGAAAATGTATGATTTTGATACGGGAGACATTTTTGTTTCTCGGGATGTGTTGTTTCATGAACATGAGTTCCTTTTTCCGCGGTTGCCCCTAGTTCAGATGTTTCTGAGGCAGTTCCGACAGCACCTTTGCTAGATGAGGATTTTTCCTCCTCACCAAATGAGACAGACACCTCCACTGCTGCAGCATCATCTACATCGGATGAGGGTGGGCATGCCGAGCCTATCATTCCTCTGGGTCGCGGTTTGCGTGAGAAGCGAGCATCCGTCTTGCTTCGGGATTTTGTAACCCATCATGTACAACACCTGAGCCCATCTCCGTCCTCACCTGGCCAAACTCGTTCCTCAGGTATGTCCTATCCTATAGCTCATTTTGTATCATGTGATCGGTTTTCTGCTCGCCATCGGGCGTTTCTTGGTGCTATTACTGCAGGGATGGAACCACGCTCATTCCGAGAAGCCATGACTCATGCAGGATGGCGTGCTGCCATGCAAAGTGAAATCAAGGCTCTGGAGGATAATCATACCTGGGATATGCAACCATTACCTCTGGGGAAGAAGGCGCTTGGGAGTAAATGGGTGTATAAAATAAAATATCACTCTGATGGTACGGTGGAACGCCTCAAAGCACGGCTTGTTGTGTTTGGTAATCATCAGGAGGAAGGCATTGATTATACAGAGACATTTGCTCCTGTTGCAAAGATGGTGACTGTGCGGGTCTTTCTTGCGGTTGCAGCTGCTAAGAATTGGGAGTTGCATCAAATGGATGTACATAATGCCTTTTTACATGGTGATTTAGAGGAAGAAGTATACATGAAACTTCCACCTGGATTTCGGCCCTCTCAGCCAGGTCTGGTCTGTCGTCTCCGAAAATCTCTTTATGGGCTGCGACAAGCTCCCCGGTGTTGGTTTGCTAAGCTTGCCGCTTCACTTCGGAAATATGGTTTTATTCAGTCTTACTCGGATTATTCTCTATTTACTTGGTGCCGAGATGATGTCAGTTTGCATGTTCTTGTATATGTGGATGATTTGATCATTGCAGGAAATAACTCGGATGCTATTGCTGCATTTAAACATTACCTGCATACTTGTTTTCATATGAAGGACTTGGGGCACCTCAAGTACTTTCTTGGTGTCGAAGTTGCCCGGAGTGCTGAGGGTATTTATTTATGCCAACGCAAGTACACTCTAGACATTATCTCAGAAGCTGGTCTTCTTGGTGCTAAACCGGCCTCTTTTCCTATGGAACAACATCACGGTCTAGCTCTTGCTAGTGGAGATGTTTTGGCTGATGCAGAGCCGTACAGGAGGCTGGTCGGGCGGCTTATTTATCTCTCCTTTACTCGCCCCGATGTTGCCTATGCGGTTCATATTCTTTCTCAATTTATGCAAGCGCCACGCCAAGAGCATTGGCATGCAGCTCTTCGTGTGGTTCGATATCTTAAGGGAAATCCTGGACAGGGCATTCTTCTCTCTTCTTCATGTGATCTACTTCTTACTGGATGGTGTGACTCAGACTGGGCTAGCTGCCCCCTTACTCGACGTTCTCTTTCCGGTTGGGTCGTTTTTCTTGGTAATTCCCCTATTTCTTGGAAGACCAAGAAACAACACACCGTGTCTCGATCTTCCGCTGAAGCAGAATACCGGTCCATGGCATCTCTTACTGCAGAACTAAAATGGCTTAAGGGGCTTCTTCTAAGTCTCGGTGTTGTACACTCTCGACCCATGACTCTTATGTGTGATAGCAAGTCAGCTATTCACATTGCACAAAACCCGGTGTTCCATGAACGGACCAAACATATTGAAGTTGATTGCCACTATGTTCGTGATGCCTTACACGACGGGCTGCTCACTACCCATCATGTCTCTACACATGATCAGCTCGCGGATATCTTTACCAAGGCTCTAGGAAAACATCAATTTTTATATCTTCTTCGCAAGTTGGGCATTTGTGACCTACATGCTCCAACTTGAGGGGGGTGTTAAACCGATGTGGGCTTGTAATTTTTATTAGTTAGTCATTAATGTTGTATTTAGCACTAATCTAACTAGTATGGGCCGAATGAGTAACCTAGGGCTTACAGAATATGTATATATATACTCTTCTCATGTTTAATGAAAGGCAAGGAATTTATTCTTCATATTATTTAGAATCCCAAACTTAATAATGTATCCACTTTTTAGACAAATGAATTGGTATACAATGGTATGAGTTTGCTTTTGCAGTGGTTAGCGGTTAGCTTGTTATTAGTTATTTGTATTTGTTTTCGCAATAGCTTGTTGTTGTAGTTGTTTAGATTAGCTAGTAATGCTATCTTATTGTTAGCAATTGTTTGATAAATTACCTGTTTAAAATTAAATGTTAGTGACGAGCACTTTGTCACGGTGCGTCAAAATAAAATTCAATACTAACACTTATATGTAGTATAGGTAAAGTAGAGTTCGTATCCACGGGAAAATGAATAATTCTCTTTTTAGTAAAACTAGTAAATAAGGGGGGTTTTGGGATTGAGTGATTTAATTTAATTAAATACGAAGATGAACGACTTATATGAGATTTAATTCAAAATAAAAAGGACTTGGCATTGCTACTTTCCACTTGTTGATATATTTTAGTCGATCATTGTTATATCTATAACTTATCCCCTCTCGAATACTCAATCGAAGAGTATATCCAATTCATCGAGGGTAGTTATTAACAACGACCGTTCATTAATAACCCTTACTATTAGTCAAGTATAGAACACCGTCATATACCGACTTGATAGAAGCATTTAATCTCTTAACTCCTTGATGAAATCAATTGAGATTGATAACCTCAACACAACAGTTTCGGTTTAACCAACAAAATTAATCCCTCTTAAGTTTATTAACCACGACCGTGCATTAATAAACTGAAGTTACTTACTTGTGAAACCATCAACGATTAACAAGCGTATTCGTCGATCGATTCTAGTAATAATTAATATATGAAACAAAACTAGTTGATCCTTTAAGTACTGTTCAAAATATTAATATGAAATATGAATAGGAATTAATTAATATTCAAGGAAGAATATTAAAGATGATAAATCCTACTATAACTAATGTCAAGATGTTAACTAATTGTCATCTTAGCAACACTCCCCAACATTAATATATAGGAAGTAAATGAATACTACTATAACTAATGTCGAGATGTTAACTAATTGTCATCTTAGCAACACTCCTCGACATTAATAAATAGATAGATTAAGGGAAGAATTAATATTCAAGGGAAGAAGTTAAAAAAATAACTCACAACTTTAATAATCAACAAGCTTCAAGAGTAATGCCAAGAAATGGAAGTTTAGCTCCTCATTTGGAGACTAAACATGCTATAAAAATATAAAAGAAATATTATTTTAAACTGAGCTTAAGAGTATGGAATGAGTTATTTTAATGTGAAGGAAAGAGGGTGTATTTATAGCAAAATGGAGGTGGCAGAGTTCTGTACTCGATCCAGTATTGGGGATAATAGACCGAGTATAAGAGGAAATTTCCAGAAAATTGTGAAAAATAGGCATACCCGACCGAGTATTGTCAATACTCGACCGAGTATGACATGATTTTCATCAAATATTCAACCACGTTTTTTTTCTCCCAGATTCGATTTTGACCAGCGTATCTGACCAATACTCGACCGAGTATTGGCAATACTCGACCAAGTATCGAACAAATATCAAAATCTTCATTTGATCTTCTCTCTTTTGCACATTCTTTGGTCTTTAGGATCCATCCTTTGATTCTTGGGATGATTGTGACATGTCCTAAGCTCAGAATAATCATAATCTAAATAAATTACAAATAATTAATGAAAATAAAGTATTACACCAAAAGTGTATAATTTCCACAACTAGAACTAATAAAACTAGTTAAAAATACAAACAGGAAATTCATACCATCAGTTAGAGTGTAAAAAGACATAAAAGGACGTTAATACTTTTTTAACGATTGCTTATAAAAACATCTTAAGCAATTTCACAGCATTTGTACTGCACAACCTAGTAAAAAATGGAATTGCTTCCCATCTTCTTCACAGGATCATCACACCATAAACAATCATTTTCAATTGTAAAACTAATTATTTACAATCATAAGCAGGAATGCTAGTTTTATTGAATATGACAAGCACAACAATATTTTTATTAATTAATTGTATACAGAATTTTTGTTAATCTAGGACCTAGAAGATATGTCGACTATCAATAAGAAACCTGAAAAATAAAATGTATCGATATAGGATCAAATGATTGAAAACTGTCACTCTAAAAACTAAAATTCCATGATTTCTAATATTTTTTATTTTAAAAACTTAAATATTATTTAATCTCATAAAACTAATAAACTTTGTGAAGAAAAATCATCAATATTTAGCAACAGAGTAAATAAAACATTAAATAGATCAAAATCTACAATATTTTAGGTCTTAGATTGATAGCTTTCTATCATTGAGGTCCTATATGAATAGAGTTTACCTTTGAGGTCCCTTATTAATAGTAAATTTATATTTCAGACTCTAAATTGATAAAATTCTTTGTATAAAATAAACCAGACTTGTAGGAGTACTATACTATTAAAACAAGTACTAAACACCTCATTGCTATCAAATTAAATACCGAGTAAATTCATCTATGATTAGACTTTACAAATAGTTGCTACGTACTTTGTAGAATAGATGATCAAAACACATTAAAAAACAGTCCGTGAATAGAATACATTATCAAAATACATTAAAAATAACATCCAATAATATATGCAAGCAATGGGTCAAACTCATTAACACTAAAAGTTTTACGGAGTAAGAAATAAGAATAGTGAACGCAGTTACGTAGATCACTAGTTCAACCAAGAAAACTTTTTCAATGATTGCCTCATTAGGGCTTTATATATATCTATATAATATAATAAAACAAACTCCTAAAGAACACTTTAGAGGAATTGTTGACATGTGGCAACATCTTTGTAGAAAAAATGACATGTGGCAACACCATAAATGAAACACTATCTAACTTCCAAAACTTCTTTCTAATGTATTCTAATAATATATTATGTTATATATTAATTTATATAATGTCTCCTCTATTGTCGTGTATTGTTTTAATTAAAAATACTTGGTAACTTTAATAAAAAATATTATTAAATCATTTTTATATTAAATTTGATAACTATTAAATGGTATCTAGCAAAATCACTTATTGTACAAAAAAATACAATTAGATCTTTTTGAGTCAATATTTGTAAACAATGATTATTAATAGTTCAAAAAAGGTTGTAAAATAATAAGTATTTTAGAATATAATTTTGGTAGTGTTGGTACACGGGTCTAATTTCTGCTCGAGATCCGTCGGTCGATAATATTCTGATAATTGGTGTTTTTTCAGATGGTGCTGGTTGTATATGGGAGAGCTCCACAAAGCAGTCGGCGGGAAGGCTAGAATTGATGGGAAGCGCATTTAGTGCACTAGATGTGGGGGATTTTATGGTTGAGAATTATCCGTTGAGGGCTCGACACATCATCATGTACACCTATTACATTGTCGTACACTCCCATTTATTACATTATAAAGAGTTGGCAAACTTGCATACTATAGTTGGACTATGTTGGACTTTCGGACCGCGAGAACTTAACCTCAACCGGTGGTAAAGAATCAATATTGAAGACAATGAAATTAAAAAAAAATATTTGTATTTTGGACAACTCACAAAATGCATGTGTCAACCCACTATAGATACATCTTTCAAAATCAGTCAAAATCCACAGGGCTAGCCCGTTTCATACAAACTTAATGTGACAGATGAAAATGTAAAATGATAATCAATTTCATTTCAAACCTACAATACAACAGTCAACTAACACTTTTTTAACTATTATTTTATCTAATAATATTTGAGTATGCATTCATTTTTGTATTTTCTATTTAAAGTATAACGTATATCATCATAACACAAACTGAAATATTTGGCACGAGATTGAGGCGTTTATCCATTTTGTGTATTTTCCCTTTCATTTTCTTTAAATTTTACTTTCACTTTTTGTTGGAAAAACTTAATTAAGACTAACACCGTGCGACGCACGGGTGCACATACTAGTATATATATAGAGCACTTCATATCAGACTGGTCTGACAGCTAGGTCCAACCATAAAATAACAATTGCATATTAAAGTTCAAAGAGTTGCATTCTAAACTTTTTCAATGATTGCCTCATTGGGACTCTCTCTATATATAGAGCAGTTCTATCATTTAGTTGTTCTTTTGAAACTAGGGCCAGCTAGGTTGGGTATCCACTATAGAATTTTTCAATTCATGGGCTTTAGTCTCATTCCTTGTGACAACTTATTCAACAATTCTCTATCCAATGCTTTGATTAGCGAATCCGCTAAATTATCCTTTGACTTCACGTAGTCAACCGTGATGACACCCATTGTGAGAAGTTGTGTAATGGTATTGTCTCTACGACGAGCATGTCTAGACTTACCATTATACATGTTGCTTTGTACCCTTTCAATTTCCGTTTGGCAATCGCAATCTATGCATATTGGAGGGAAATACTTTTCCCAACTTATAATTGTTGGAATAAATCCGATAATACTTTAATCTTCATATTGGAATTATCTAGAGAAGCAAATTAGCAGAAGCGTACCTGACTCCATAGAAGATGATCTTTAGAGATCCGGGTGACGGAGGCTAGGGTTTGCGTTTTCTAGTTGATACACACCCTCAGGAATTATCTCTCTAGCGATGGGATAAAGAAAGACGGAATGAAGTGTTCAACTAGGGACCATAACCCCTCTATTTATAGAGAATGCTTAACCTTAATCAGCCCATCATTAATTAGGTTAAGCCCATGGGTTTCTACACATTTGGGCCCTATACCTTATTAGATAACTTATTAGCCCACTTAAATTAATATCCATAGGACCACTAATTTTTGGACCTAAATATAAGATAGCATATAACATACAATTAAACCCAATAAATAATATGTTGTGAATATTACATGTAGTTTACTAACATACAATTAAATCCAATAATCTAACAATCTCCCACTTGGACGACATACACATATATACACAATCCTTAGCATTGTACGTTTACTTTAGGAGCTCCAAAATTTTGCTATCAAATTGTGGTCATCTTTAATCAATCCGGTCCATTAATCATATAAACATAGGACCAAAGAAGTCTTTGCTATATTTGCATAACTAGACCCATCAATGATCACATATATTAATATAATAAACAAGATGGATCAAGTATAGGTGTGTAGCGTGGATATAACACGAAGTGTGGTCTGGAATAGAATGTCTATTTCCAACTGGTCCACCTTGAGATCAATAATATAACTGTAAGAGTGCATAAAACTTTAAACTTTAAACTTTGTTTCTGCATAAAATATCCTTAAAAACTGAATTAACCAAATATAGAAACATTACAAACTCCCACTAAAACTTATAATCCTCAACTGATTTGACACCCATTCGAGCAACATGCTCATGAAACACTTTGGGTCGCAATCCTTTAGTGAGCGGATCCGCAATCATGGAGTTTGTGATAATGTGTTCTATAGATAATTTTCCTTCTTGTACTCGTTCCTTAACAGCCTTAAATTTGACCCCAATATGTTTTTCCTTGGTCAAACTGTTGTTGTTCTTAACATAAAGGACTGTTGACCTATTGTCACACAATAGCTTAAGTGGTTTTTCAATGTTGTCCACTGTGCGCAGTCCACTAACAAGATCTCGCAGCCATAATGCTTGATTGGATGCCTCATAACATGTTATAAACTCTGCTTCCATGGTGAAAGTAGTTGTAAGAGTCTGTTTGATACTCCTCCCGGAGATAGCTCCTCCAACTAGAATATAGATGTAGCCTGAAGTGGATCTCAAGCTATCTTGACATCCAGCAAAATCAGAGTCGGTAACCCAATGATCTCAAGCTGATCCGATCTCTAATATGTGAACATATATTCCTTTGTTCTCTGTAAATACCGCATGACCCTTTTGGCTTCTTTCCAATGGTCCATTCCCGGATTGCTCATATATCTGCCTAACATCCCAACAATGTATGTTAAATCAGGTCTTGTACAAACCTGAGCGTACATCAAACTTCCTACAACCGAAGCATAAGGAATGTTCCTCATTGCTTTAAATTCAAAACCATTCGTAGGGCACTGCATGAGACTAAACTTGTCTCCCTTAGAAACTGGGGTATCTCCTGGTTTGCAATCTTGCATACCAAACCTTTTGAGAACCTTATCGATATAGCTCTTTTGTGAGAGTCCAAGAACGCCTTTGGGGCGATCTCGGTGTATTTGAATTCCTAATACAAAAGAAGCCTCACCAAGATCTTTCATTTCAAAATTCTTTGACAGAATTCTTTTAGTTTCGTGCAATAAGCCTATATCGTTGCTAGTCAGCAACATGTCATCAACATACAAAACCCGAAAAATATGCTTACTCCCACTGAACTTGTGGTATATACAATCATCATTAACATTTGGTTGAAAACCAAAAGATATTATGACTTTATGAAACTTGTGATACCACTGACGAGAAGCTTGCTTGAGCCCATAGATGGATTTCTTTAATTTGCAAACCATTTTCTTGGGATCTCCCGAAACAAAGTTTTCTGGTTGCTCCATATAGATTGATTCCACAATGTCACCATTGAGAAATGCAGTTTTTACATCCATCTGATGAAGCTCAGGATCAAAATGTGCCACTAATGCCATTATTGTTCTAAAAGAGTCTTTCGAAGATACTGGAGAGAAAGTCTCTTTGTAGTCAATTCCTTTCTTTTGAGTGTATCCTTTAGCAACAAGACGAGCTTTAAACCTTATAGCATTGCCCTTAGAATCCCTCTTGATTTTAAATATCTATTTACAACCATTGGGTTTAATACCTTCAGGCAATGAGACTAGCTCTCAAACGTCATTGTCACTCATAGACTTCATCTCATCTTTCATGGCATTAATTCATTCTTGAGAGTTAGAACTTTCCATAGCTTGACGGAAGTTGATTGGATCATCTTCCACACAACCAACATCTGATTCTTGTTCTTAGAGGAAGATAATTATTTGCTCCACCAATTCCCAATTTTCCTCATGTTCTTGGAGAAATACAATATAATCATCCGGAATTGCATTTCTCCTCTCTCGAGTGGATCTACTTAATGACACCTCAGGTTCTTGAGGTTGTTGCATGAGTTTGATCCTCATTAATACTTTCAGGTACTTAATTAGGGGTGTTATCGAGATTGTCCTGAAGTGGATTTTTTTCTTGAACATCATTAGGAATAAAACTATTCAATTACACCTGAAGGAAGAGTAACATGCTCTTCCTCAAGGACAAAATCTCTAACCTTATCTCCCCACCCCCCAAACTCAATATCCTCAAAGAACTGGGCATTACCCGTCTCAAAAATAGTCCTGGTAATGGGATCATAAAACTTATGCCCTCTTGACCTCTCAGATTATCCTACAAAATAACTATTAACTGTTCTAGAGTCCAGTTTCTTTTCATTTGACCTATAAGGCCTTGCCTCAGCTGGACAACCCCAAACATGGAAATGATTTATGCTGGGTTTCTTTCTAGTCCAAATTTCATAAGGGGTTTTAGTTATAGCTTTAGTGGGAACTCTGTTGAGTATGTAAGCTGCAGTTTTCAGTGCCTCTCCCTAGAGTGAATCTGGTAAAGTAGTATGACAAATCATACTCCTAACCATGTCCTTCAATGTACGGTTTCGTCTCTCAGCAACGCCATTCATGCTAGGAGTTCCTGGCATGGTGTACTGAGGAACAATCCTGCACTCCTCTAGGAACTTAGCAAATGGACCTAGACGTTGTTCACCGGAACCATCATATCTACCATAGTATTCACCACCACGGTCAGATCTAACGATTTTTATTTTTTTGCCTAATTGATTTTCAACTTCGGCCTTGTAAGATTTGAACACGTCTATTGATTGGGACTTTTCATGAATGAGCTAAAGGTAACCATAACGAGAGTAATCATCTATGAATGTGATCAAATATGTTTGACCATTTCTACATGGTGTAGGGAATGGTCCACAAATGTTTGTATATATCAATTCCAATAAATCTTAAGCTCTCTCAACACCTAATCTCCTTTTGTTCGTTTGTTTTCCCCAAACACACTCAACACAAATATCAGAATTTGAGCAATTAAGAGAATCAAGAATTCCATCTGACACAAACCTTTGAATTCTTTCTTTAGAAATATGTCCTAATCGCTTGTGCCAAAGTGACAATGAATTCTCATTGGTTAATTTTATTTTAGTACCACGAGTACTTACATGCAAGGTTTCATTATATGAGGTAATTATATCAAGTGAATATAGATTATCATAAACTGATAAAAGACCAGTTCCAATAAGTTTTGAATTTTGAAATAGACTGGACTGACTATTTCCATATGAACAAGAATAACCCAATTTGTCCAATGCAAAAATAGAAATTAAATTCTGCCCAATGACGGCACAACAAATGTCTCTTTCAAATTCAAATAAAAACAAGTCTTTAATAATCATCTAAAAGCGTCGATAGCCTCAACTTCAACCCGCTCACCATCACCTGCATAGATGTATCTTTCACCATCAATTGGTTTTCGGTAGCTCAGGCAACCCTGCACAGATACACTATGCGAGTAGTGGCACCGGAGTCTACCCACCAAGTGTCATTGGGTACCGAAATTAAATTAACCTCAGAACAAACAAGAGCAAGACACATACCCTTTTTCGCACGCCAGGGGTGGTACTTAGCACATTTCTTTTTCTTGTGATTAGTCCCTTTGCAAAAGAAGCTTTCGGATTCCTTAGTTTCTTCCTTAGTTTCCTTATGATGCTTTCTTTGAGGCCATGAATTTACAACTTCCTTAATTTTCCTTTTCTTGTTTCCCTTAGAGGTAGATGCCAAATGAGCACTTTCAGTCTTATCTTGCTTTATTCTCTCTTCCTCTTGAACACAGTGAGAAATGAGCTCATTGAGAGACCATTTCTCCTTAATGCAGTTGTAACTGACTTTTAATTGATTAAATTGAGAAGGAAGAGAGATCAAAACTAAATACACAAGCAATTCCTCAGGTAAAATAAGCTTTAGTGCACTTAGTTTTGAAGCAATATGAGACATTTCCCAAATGTACTCCCTTATGTTCCCTTTGCCTTTGTACTTCATGGAAACAAGAGTGCTCAAAAGAGTACTAATTTCCGCCTTTTCTTTTTTAGCAAAACGCTTTTCAAGTTCGGCGAGGAACGGTTTGGCATCAGCCTCATCAGACATTGTGCCCCTGAATGATTCTAGAATTGCACGTTTCATGATCATTAGACTCATGCGGTTAGAGCGTTCCCACCTCTCCATCTCCCTCTTTTCATCAAGGGTAGATGTGTCCTTAACAGTGGCGGGTTTCTCAGTCCGAAGTGCAAGGTTTAGATCCAAGCAACCGAGAACAATCATAACGTTTTCTTTCCATTCCTTAAAACTCGTTCCATTAAGCACTGAGATGCTATTAATATTAGCAGATATTGTAGCAGCAGAATTGTTGACTGAAAGAGAACAAAAATAATATAAATGATATGCTCTAGAAACTAAAATTATCTTGATAATTAATTTTAAATATTAGCAATCCCCATCACAAGATACCTAGCGCAACATCTCATCTTGTCTTTGGACATAAATTAGACTTGCAAGCGGTGCTCTTGGTGTAATAATAACATTTTGATAGTAAAATCATGTCAAATATTAAACCTTTCTTTGGACTGACTTTTTTTAATCACAAATTTTATTATCACAAATGTACTTAAATTTCGGCCAAATAATAACATTCCTTTGGGCCGATTATTATCCACATGAAATAAGAAAGTACACAATCATCTTAATATATGAGTTAATTAACAACTTCAACAAGAGAGGCTACTTTAGCAGCATGTTGTGTCAATTAACTAACCCAAATATTAGACATGCTAATATTAAATCAACACTGAAAAATAAAATTGGGAGAATTTTCCTGAGTCACATGCAAATGTGTTATGTACAATGATAATTTATAAAACTCATACTCAATCGTTGTGCAATCGCAAAATAGGGTTTACACATCCATAATGCATAATACATATTTTTTTCAAGCCGCAAATAACGATGACCGACAAAATAATCATTTCAAGTAATATTAAAAAATTATGCATTTTTGATAAAGCTGATGTTGGTCTTATGGGAGATCAGCACCACCCTTTGATTCAGGGCTTAACCGCCCAACCTGTTGGCACCACAAAGTGGTGCAGCCCCTCATGTCCATCCACCGCTCAGTAGTGGGGCTCTGCACTGCCGTAGTGAACTGTGGGGGGTGCCCCACAGGAATCTATCTTGACTTGGGGACTACGGAGTAATGGGTTAAATAGAGGGTGTCCACTTCCTTATCACCAATTGGTTTTAAGAAAGATATGGCTGCTATTTAACCACAGAACTCTGGAGTTAAGCGAGCCCGGGGTAAGAAAGCCCAAGGATGGGTGACCCACTGGGAAGTTTGTCGACAAGGGGTGAATCGATCCAACAAGTGGTATCAGAGCGAGGTCACAGGTGAATCTCTCGGCTGGTGCTGGGGGGGTGATTGTTGGTCTTATGGGAGATCAGCACCACCCTTTGATTCAGGGCTTAACCGCCCAACCTGTTGGCACCACAAAGTGGTGCAGCCCCTCATGTCCATCCACCGCTCAGTAGTGGGGCTCTGCACTGCCGTAGTGAACTGTGGGGGGTGCCCCACAGGAATCTATCTTGACTTGGGGACTACGGAGTAATGGGTTAAATAGAGGGTGTCCACTTCCTTATCACCAATTGGTTTTAAGAAAGATATGGCTGCTATTTAACCACAGAACTCTGGAGTTAAGCAAGCCCGGGGTAAGAAAGCCCAAGGATGGGTGACCCACTGGGAAGTTTGTCGACAAGGGGTGAATCGATCCAACAGCTGATATTGACCGTAATTACATATAAGTATTTTATTACCAAAACCGGTAATCTATAATAAAATCTTATAAACACCAATGAGGGTTAGGGTATTTTTTGGATAATAAATGTGTTGGTGTAACATCATAGCTTTATGCAATTGTACTCTAAGCTTCATTAGTTGTGTTGAAACTTTTCCCTCGTCTCTCCGTCAAAACTCCGGGCAGTTGCACTCGACGCTTGATTAATTGTATTGAAACTTTTCCTTTGTCTTTCCGTCAAAACTTCTGACATCCTCCTCTCCACTCAACCCACCTCACCAGTTTCTTTTCGTTCCAGCTCATTGAGACCCTAGAGATTGGCTTGGTTAGACACCGAGCAGAGCCGGTCTTGGGGCATGGGCAAAGGGGCATGCGCCCAGGGCCCATTGCTCCACTAGGGCCCATGAATTTCATAATTATGTGTATATGAATATATATTAATATTAATTATATATAAATAAAAATCTATAAAAAATAAAAAATAAAATCAGAGTTATACTCTGTATTTTTTTTTATACTTTCAATTCATTTTAAAAAAGTCCACACTAGAATTCATTGAAATCGTACTTCACCATTTCTTTTGATTCAGTATGGTTTAGTGCATAAATGTTATTTTGATCTACTTCTCTCATTTATACTCATCACGATTCGTTGATAGTATTTCACTAATTTTCTCTAATTACTTTATTTTAGTGAAAGATTGAACTATAGTATTCATGATTTAATTTAGAAACTTGCAGTTCATTTTAAAATAAAAAAAGTTACTTCGTATAGGCACAATATATATATATATATATATATATATATATATATATATATATATATATCTTTCACTTGTTTACCTAATTCAAAATTCTTTATTGCAACTAATAGTTGTACTAGTTTCATTATGTCCATTTAGGTACATTGTATCCTCAAATGTCACATATAAAATAATTCAATAATTTTTGTCTAATTAACTGCTTTAATTTATTGATTTCTTTGATGTGTTATACTCGTATTTGGATGACAAAATTGTTTAACTTTACTATATATTTTTATAACAAAAAATTATTATAAGTAATAAATATTCACACGGTATCCCCGAGGCCTACTCTATTTGTATTGCCCCGGGCTCAAAAAATGTCAGGACCGGGCCTGACACCGAGGATCACAATTGTCCCGCTTACAGGGAAGCAGGGGTTTGCGTTATTCGCTTTCTTTGTTTCTGTTGAGGTTTATTCCTTCAACCCTTGGACCCAACACGTAAGCCCAAAGATTTCGAATGGAGTGAGTGTGTGGATATCTAGCCCAACAACTATGAGATGGATCAGGAAACAAAAGTAATAGCAGGCAATGTAAGTAGGTATTATTAACTTCGTAATAACTCCCCTAAATACAATCCACTTGCTAAAAAAGGCACGTCGGCCGTTCGTCTTACAAGGCACTTAGAAATGCTGCAAGTAAGAATGCTGAAGCTAGTATGCTAAGAATAGAAAGTTGCCAACCCTTTACAATGAAATAAATGCTCCTATTTATACCCGCCAATGGGCAGGTAGCTGTACTGACGTGGCAGCCTGTGGACCGCTGGTGTCCCAACTACCAAATCTTTAGCATTAAATGCACTTCCCGCCAGAATCTAGGTTTCCCGCCGGATCAGTGGGGACGTTCGTCCACCCGGGAAGTGAGTTGGATTGCTCCGAGTGACCCTCAGATGATACCGGCTGTTCGTCTCCTGGCCTTGATAGATACTCACCATGTGAACTGGGTTTCCTCCGATGACTACAGGCTTGCACTGGGGACGTTCGTCGCCATCCCTGGTGGCCCGTGGTTCTGCTCCTTGCCCATGCATAGACGTTCGTCGGGATGAGCTGCTGGGCCTGAGCCCCCCAACACCAGACGTTCGTCCATCCTCAAGGAATATGGGCCTGTGGGCTGGCCTAGTGTTCTAACCGGACGTTCGTCTGGCAGAATGGGTTAGTGGGCCGGACCTCGGCTTGGGCCCTTAACCCAACAGTTTCCTTTCGTCTTCTCCTTGAAGCGTAAGCTATAAATATCATCTTTTAATGAAATTTGATGATTTCTTTTAAAGAATTCATTGGTTGTGCAATCGAGGGCTCGATATGTACTAACGCATGTTCTTTCCTACTCCACTGAAGCGCAAGCTTTATAACATTACAGTTGATCTATTCTTTGGTTGTATTATTAAGGAGCTCACAACTAGAAGAAAACCAAACCCATTAAGCTTTTAGTTTATATCAACTGTAGTTTAATTGTTAGATCTATAATAAATATATCCTGAAACGCATTTCTTAATCTTTCAAGTTAATATAATTGGCACACCATGTACTTCAATACTCATTAGTAGAGTTAGATTTCAGTAGATTAGTTGTGATTTGTGAAGTATTCCATTTGTACCAAACTACTACCAACAAGGACTTTATTGACTACTATGTGTTTGCAAAACTGTCTAGGAGACACTTTTAGGTGGTTTAGATTATTTGGATTTCTTTCAGTAACGTAGGTGTTTAAATATGATATTTGCGCCAATTATTTTAATAAATCTGTGTACTAAAAGGTAGACTCTAGATTAATGCGGTCAAATAGTGAAAGTGAAAATGATATATGCAATAAAAAACTTTTGCCTGGAAATAGTTTACTATTTTTCAAGATGTTCTTCTTTTTAAAATGGATTGATGAGGACATTGATTTCCTTTTTTCATATTTTTGGGTACAGAAGCGCTGGACCAGGACAATTTATATACTCTGATTCCAAAACAACTTTTCTAAATTAGACAGTATGTACTATGTAAGCACATGTGTGATCTTTACTAATAATTTTGGACTGAGACTAAGGTTGAAGTATTTATAGTACTAGCAAAAGAGCAAATTTAGCCTAGGAACTATTAATAACTACTCCGTATAATAAAGCTCCTACATAATACATAAACTGATAAAAGATCTTTTTAATTATCAAATATTAAAAGTTACTTTTGTATAGTTTTGAGTTGAGGGAAGATATCGTACTTCAATAAAGACTAGAAGAGCATGAAACTTTGGAGCAATATAAAGCAAGAAAGCAGTATTTCCAGCAAACTAATCAATATATCCTTCATTTCCGGTGTACACAAAGATTGAGGCTCCCTAATGACAATAGTCCTTGTTGATGAGGTACTTCTTGTTGGGTGTGTTTCGGAAAATAAAGAAAATTAATTAAAATAAATTAATTAAATAAAAGGAAAAATTGATAGTAATAATCCCAACTATTGGTGGTCCGCCTATAATAATCCCAGGTATCGATTATTTCAGAATAATCCCAACTTTAGGGACCTTCCGCCAATAATGGTCCCAATAAATAAATTGTTGTAGTTTCTCAAGTGGATGAGAAGAGATATAACAAGTAATCCCTATAAATAATCCCAACTTTTAATTTTTACGCTTAATTTCTATTTAAAATTCACTTTTTATAGGAGGTAATATTTGGTCATGGACCATTATTGGCGGACGGTCCATATAGTTGGGATTATACAAAAATAATCAATAGTTGGGATTATTATCGGCGGACCGGCAATAGTTGGGATTATTATTTTCAATTTTTCCTAAATAAAATGACAAGAGAAAAACAAGAAAGGAGATGTAGCAGAATTAGTCAAAGCTCGTGCTGCGCACGATTTCCTTAAAACGTATTTGTTGCCTCCCACGGTGCTAGGAGCGTTGCAACAATCGTTTCCCAGGATACGATTACTACGAACTAGTGTTTGAGCACACAAACAAGAGTTCCAACGAACGAGAACAGCGTATGAACACTTAGGGAATTTTCATATTGCTAGCAGTGTGTTTTAGAGGTGCAAAACGTGCATGGAGTGTATGAATTCGTGTGTTGATGCAAACCACCTATCAGCCATTATATAGGAGGATTTGTTGTGTGTAAATGGTGAATTAATGGACCTGAACGTTGGACATCAATGACCAGTCCGTTGGGCATTGAATCGTCCATGAACTGTCTATTTAACGCTGCATTAAAAGATAAGAACGTTGGGCATTTATTGCTGTAACGGTTCAGAAGTGCCACCAGAAGACCTCCCCAACAGAACACCCCTGGGAGGGTTTCTGTCTGAACCCGACAGAACACCCCTAGGAGGGTTTCTGTCGAGGCCTTCTGCCCGGCGCGCGTGGAGAGAGCCTTTACCCTTAGTAATCTTAACTCCTTAAGGGGGGAGTCCCTTTATAAAGGGTTGCAAATCCCTTGGGTTTCCCGGTGTGGGAAATTAACACACTAGAAACCCATCCTTTTTCCTTCTAACGGGTAAACTTCGAAAAACAATTTCTCATTCACCCGTTATCCGTTTTGAGCGTACCATATATCGAATTGTAGCCCTAAGCAAGGACAATCCGAAACCACTTTGACCCGACCCAAATCGGAAGTGGACCCCACTCAAAAAATTGCCCCAAAATAGCCATTTAATGCAATTTTTCACACATTTTTCCAACACTTCATATGAAAAGTAGCCTCGGGAGTAGAAAAGTAAAGTGGTCAAGAGTTTGGGGAAAGTACTTGACTTCATATGGCAACTTTGGGTCTGAAGGTTGGGCTTGTTTCTTCACTACTAAAGCTTTGTAGCTTCCTGGGAAATACTGAAATAGTTTGCCTTTGACTCTCCCAATGTTGAGAAAACAGCAAAGATGAAGAAGATAGAGAGAAGAGATAAAGATGATAATGTGTTCATTTCCTGAATGATTTGTTTTTGTGCGTGTAGTTCTGAAAGTGCATGTCATATAGGGAGCTTGTCATTTCGTGTTGTCCAGCTCAGTCAATAGTTTTGAGGACAATTTTTTTAATAGTGATTTGGAATGGTTGTCAAAAAAATAATTCATTTCAGAATGATATTCAAATTAGGCTAAAGGGTCAAATGCGTACATGAACTAATTTAAAGTGTTCAATTAGCCCCTTATATAGGAGGTTCTGCCCGGTCGTCGCCAATTGGGGTGGTTCCCGGTTGAATTTTTGATGAAATTTTTTAAGCATTTTCTTCATTAAGCCTAGTTTACCCATTTCAAATTTCAGCTAAAAATTAAATCGGCAAGGCAGTCAAATGATTTTCCAAAATGTACTGCGCTGTTTAACTGCGTAGTTATCTTCAAAAAATCATTTGACTGCCTTCCCGGTTGAATTTTTAGCTGAAATTTGGTATGGGTAAACTAGACTTAATAAAGAAGATGCTAAAAAAATTTCATCAAAAAATTCCACCGGGAACCGCCCCAATTGGCGACGTCCGGGCAGAACCTCCTATATATGGGGCTAATTGAACACTTTTAGTTAGTTCATGTACCTATTTGACCCTTTAGCCTTCAAATTATGCATCATCAATTTCAAACCTCACATCATGCTTGGCAAAATTGATACATGCATTTTATTAAACACTCTATCGTTTTCAGTTTTCCACCTTTCAGAGATTAATTTAAGCTTCTATGTACTTTTTTTTAAAACTTTTTTAGGCTAGAGAGATTATTATTTACTATTTCCCATTACGTCTATTAGTACAAATGTTCTCCAACCAAACATTGTTATGTGTGTTATGTGTGTTTTCATATATCACATGCTACAGTTTCATGTGAACCTTACTCCTATTATGGTTATTATAATCATCTTGGCTGCTTTATTTCCATACTTACAATCTAGCATAAAAATACTTTATTTTTATGATTCTTTATCAATAGATAACAAGCTATATATTCAAATATTTTATTCATTTTACTCATATATTCATTCAACCTAAACGGAGGAACTAATGTCCCAACAATAGCCTTGGGCATTACAACGAACGCGCAACGCGCGTTACTAAACTACTAATCACATATATGTCTTGATTACCAAAAGCTGAAAGAAAAATCCAATATTGATTCACCGAAAAATTGGAAAGAAATCAGAATTTAATTTGATACTCATCAAATACAACCGATTCTTCCATATCTCGATAACCTTCCAAAAACTGACTACATGGTTTCACTAAATATACTCCGTAATATTCAGCAATATTCCGATTACCACTTACTGCTTTTTAAAACCATGCTTTTTCAAAACCAAAGTGAATATGATAAATTAACTACTGAATCATGCATCTTTCAAAAAATTATCAATCGTAAGATTGACTACTCAAATCAAACAAAATACTAAAGATTAACTATATGGCACTACAAGATCGGCAACGAGAAAGAAAGAAACAAATCCACAGTAATTCTTCGAATCAATTGAGCACCAGCCACCAGCCGAAAGAAAAAACACAGAATAAAAAAATGGAAAATCCTTACGGATTCTATCTCAATATCCCAGATCCAATTAGTCGGCATCTCATATCCCAGATGTATCAAACACACGATCCAATCGTTTTGATTATGGATGGACCCGGGCCGGTTCGGGCCCGGTTCGGGCCTAGGCCCGGCCGGGCCTCGGGTCTGTTTTGTTGGGCCCGAGCCCGAACCGGTGGCCACCGGTTCCGGGTCCGGTTCCGGGCCGTTCCGGGCCGGGCCGGTCGGGCCACCCGGTTTATTTTTTTTTTTTTTTCCTTTCTTCCCCCACCCCCCCACCCCCCACCCCCCCAAACCCCCCCAAACCGGCCTAAACAGATAGCCCAAGCCCAACAGCCCAAAACAAATGAAAAAAATTAAAAAAAAAATAGATTTGGCCCGGACCCGGGCCCGAACCGGCCGGGCCGGGCCGTCAAAACCATGAACCGAGCCCGGAACCGCCCCACCCCCGGGCCTCCGGCCCGAACCGGACCCGGACCCGGATAACCGGGCCGGGCCGGGCCCGCACAGTAGCGGGTCGGGCCGGTCCCGGGCCGGGCGGCCCGAACCGAGGCCATGCCTAGTTTTGATTAACGATTAACTACCGATCTAATATACGAATATGTGAGTATGAATATATGACTATATGAGGAACAAATTGCATAAATGCAAAATCGCATTACCCTTATTTCGATAATTCAGTAGATTATATTGACTCCAATAATCCTCAAGAAAAAGGTGTAGCCATTCAGCCTCTTCAGTGCATTTATCCAAGGCTATTAGCTTAAATTCCATTGTGGTTTTAGCTATTATCATTTGTTTCGAGGATTTCCACGACACGACTGCACTTCCCAAAACGAAAAGATATCCACTTGTGGACTTTGAGTCCTTAATGTCTGGTATCCAACTAGCGTCGCCATACCCTTCAAGTACAACTAGATATCTGACATAGTGCAGTCCAAGGTTTTGGGTTTTTCGTAAATACTTCAAAACTCTTACTATTGCCTTTCAATGTTCATCACCAGGGCTACTAGTATATCTACTTAGCTTGTAAATCACAATGGAAATATCAGACGTGGTACAACTCGTTAGATACATCAAGCTTCCAATAATCCTAGCATATTCTATTTGAGAAATAATATTGTCCATGATTTTTGGACAGGTGTACGTTTTTATCTAATTGTGTCCTTGCTTCTTGATAACAACCATTCCTTATTAAACTTCGTAAGAGTTTTATCAACATAATGAGATTGGCTTAGCACAAGACTGTCTGCTCCCCTAATTATTTTAATCCCAAGGATTAAATCGGCCAACCCACTTCCTTCATGTCAAATTTAGAATATAACATGCTTTTGGTAGAATTAATCATTAGATTATTGCTACCAACGACAAGTATATCATCTACGTATAAACACAAAATGACATAGCCGTCTATTGTGCTCTTCGCATAGACGCATTTGTCACTTGCGTTTATTTTAAACACATTGATTAACATCGAATTATCGAACTTTTTGTGCCACTTCTTAGGGGCTTGTTTCAATCTATACAATGACTTAATCAATTTACACACTTTCCTTTCTTGGCCCGGAACAATAAATCCCTCAGGTTGTTCCATATAGATTTCTTCGTCTATATCACCGTTTAGAAAAGCGGTTTTTACATCCATTTGATGAACTTCCAGTTTCCGCAATGCGGCAATGGCTAGTATCATCCTAATGGAGTTTATTCTTGTTACAGGAGAATACATGTCAATGTAATCATGGCCTTCACATTGCTTGTATCCCTTGATTACAAGTTTGGCTTTGTACTCATCCATGGAACTGTCAGGTTTCATTTTCCTTTTAAAACTTCATTTGGATCCCAAAGGTTTACATCCCGGAGGAAGATCAACCAGTTCCCAAGTGTGATTTTGTAGTATAGGATCCACCTCACTTTTGATGGCTTCTTTCCACATTGGACCTTCGGTAGATGTCACGACTTCCTTGTAAGTCTGAGGCTCATTTTCTACCAAACATGTTAGAAAATCCGGTTCATTTTCTACCATATAAGTTAGAATGTTTGAATCAAATTCTACCAAGTAGGTAAGAAAATCGGGGACGGAGGATTTATTTATTCTGGCACGTTTTCTACGTCTGGCTTTGGCTTCATCTCCAGACCCCTCACCTGTATTTTTATTGTGCACATGCTCAATAAAAATACAATCCACCGTTTTTGGACCTATTTTTATTTTGTTAGGTGTTGGTACAAGCACCTTTGCAAGACACCCCCACACTTTTAAATATTGATAGGAAGGTTTTCTACCTTTCCACGACTCGTAAGGAGTTTTATCATATTTTTTCCAGGATACCTTATTTAAAAGGTAGTTGCTTCCCAAGACTGCTCCGCCACACACATTTTGTGGCAGACCCAACTTCTAGCATCACATTCATCATATCTTTCAATGTGTGATTCTTTTGTTCGGCAACACCGTTTGATTGGGGTAAATACGGTGTTGTACGTTCATGTACTATACCCACGTTCGCGCAAAAGTCACTTATTAGTGCTTCATATTCACCACATTGATCATTTCTAACTGTTTTAATCCGTCTACGAAGTTGGTTTTCCACTTCATTCTTATAAAGAATGAATTTATCGATTGCTTCGTGTTTATTTTTCAACAAATAAAAACAGCAATAATGAGTGTTGTCATTGATAAAGGCAATAAAATATCTATTACCGCAAAGTGTTTGTATTGATTTAAATAAAAAATGTCACTATGAAATAATTCAACTTGTTCCATTTTTCTTTCAATTGATTTGAAAGATGTTTTCGTTAGTTTTGCCTCAACACAAATTCCACATTTGTGCTTCACATCAATTTGAATTTAGGGTTGTGTTCCATGTCAACTAATCTACGTATAGATTCAAAATTAATTTGTCCTAGTCTACCATGCCATAAATTGGATGACTCAACCAAGTAAGCAGAAGGAATTTCATTATTATTATTATTATTATTATTATTATTATTATTATTATTATTATTATTAGTCATTACATTGAGCTTAAACAACCAGTCAACAACATATTCCTTGCCCACATACATTCCCGATTTGGACAAAACTAACTTGTCTTACTCAAAGACCATGCAAAAATCGTGTTTGTTCAACAATGATCCAGAACTCAGATTTTTGCGTATTTCCGGAACGAAAAACATCTGGTTAAGAGTCAGATCCTTGTCTGAAGTCATCTTCAAGACCACCTCACCTACTCCTTCCGCCGCAGAATGGGCTGAATTTCCCATCCACATCCTCTCTCCATTTGATAGTTCAAAGGTTATGAATAGCTCCAGGTTTGAGAAAATGTGTCGAGTAGCTCCGGTGTCCACAAACTACTCATTGGAGTTTGATCCAACAAGGTTGACCTCGGTCACCACGGCAGAGAGGATTATTTGTTCATCCTTTTACCCACCTTGCAACATGTTGACTTCAGAGTCTTTCTTCTATGGTGCCTTGCAATTTGCATAATTGTGTCCATTTTTATTGCAATTGAAACATTTTTCATTGAACTTGGGTTTAGAAATGCCTCCCTTGAGATCGAGCTTGCTCTTTTTCATTATTTTTGTTCTTGGAGCCCTTAGCATGCTCCACAACATTGGCCTTGGCACCACCAATAATTGGGAGTTTCCCATTGTTCTTACAATTATCCTCTTCAATCTAAAGATGAAGGATCGATTGCTCCAAGTTCATTTCCCTTCGCTTATGTTTAAGGTAATTCTTGAAATGTTTCCAAGCTGATGGAATAGGTGGATGTGATTATTGACTCCACTTGTAAACACTCATTAACTGTCATCCTCACATCTCGAATTTCGTTGAAGATCATTTCATCTCCTCAATTTGACTCAATCAGTCATTGAATCCACCATTTTAAAGTCAAGGAATCGGCCGAAAACAAATTTCCTTGCACCAGCATCCTTGCTCTTGTATTTGTGGTCCAAAGCATTCCATACCCCCTTAGTCGTGGCTAGCTTGCTATAGACATCGTAAAGTGCGCCATGCAGCCCGTTCAACATGTAGTTTCAATAAAAGAAGTCTGAATGCTTCCATGCCTCCACTGCATTGACAGATTGCACATCCATCTCTTTTTCAGTTATAACCGGAACGTCCTCGGTCAAGAACCTTAGCTTGCCAAGTTGAGGGTAGTGAGATAGAATAACATCTTTTGTTGCTGCCTCCAGAGAGTTGCTTAGCACGGTAACCATAGAGATTTCCCCTTGGTTTCCCAAAGCAGATGCTCCGCGTTGTGAACTGTTGTTCACCGGAGCTCCACTTTCAGATTGTGTGTCGTTTGCCACATTCTACCCAACAACATTCTGGTTTTCTTGTGAAGCCTTTTTATTGTTACCGTTTTCCGAAAAACACATAAATTAGGTTTTAAGCTTGTTCATCGCAGTGAAACCAACTCCGTCCCGAATAGGTTTTAAGTCTGTTGGGTAAATGGTGTGTTTAATCGGAAAATAAAGAATTAAATAAATTAAATAGGCAAGAAAAAAGAAACAAGATGGGACAAAAAGCTAAAAGTTGTGCAACGCATAATTTCCATAAAACCTATTTGTTGCCCCCCACGGTGCTAGAAGCGTTGCAACGATAGTTTCCCAGAATACGCGAGACAAAATCGGTTGTTCCGGCGAACAAAAAAAAATTAAAGCACGAACAACGGAGGATTTTCATAAAGTTGGAGGCAGATTTTATTAAAGCTGCACACAATCGGTTGTCCATTTAAAGCTGCATTAAGGGAAAAGAACATTGGGCATTAAAGACTGTAACGGTTCAACAGCAGCCTGTTGGTGACCGTTGAACAACGAGCGGCAGCATGCTAGTTCAGATTTTTGAACGCCATTCGTGTCCGCAGGTCGCCCCCGCACGCAAGTCGCGGTTTTTCTTCTCCATTTTCATGGTTTGATCGACCCCCCTGCATGAAGAGAGCCTTTCCACTTAAAGCAGGAACAACAGAGGATTTTCGGAAAGCTAGAGGCAGTTTTGTAAAGCAGCACACAATTGGTTGTCCATTTAAAGCTGCATTAAGGGAGAAGAACGTTGGACATTAAAGGTTGTAACGGTTCACCAGCAGCGTTGACGTGCACTTTGTCGTGTGTGCACTCAAAATAATTTCAACACTAGCACTTATACGTAGTATAGGTGAAGTAGAGTTCGTATCCACAGGGAAAGGAATAACCTTCTTTTTATATAAATGGTAAGTAAAGGGGGGTTTTGATTGTTGAGTGATTTAATTAAATTTAAACACGAAGATGAACGATTTATATGGGATTTAATTCAAAGATAAAATTGACTTGGTATTGCTACTTTCCACTTGTTGATATATTTTAGTCGATCATTGTTATATCTATAACTTATCTCCTCTCGAATACTCAATCGAGGAGTATATCCAATTCATCGAGGATGATTATTAACAACGACCGTTCATTAATAACCCTTACTATTAGTCAAGTATAGAACAACGCCATATATCGACTTGATAGTAGCATTTAATCTTTTAACTCCTTGATGAAATCAATTGAGATTGATAACCTTAACACAACGGTTTCGGTTTAACCAACAAAATTAATCCCTCTTAAGTCTATTAACCACGACCGTGCATTAATAAACCGAAGTTACTTACTTGTGAAACTATCAACGATTAACCATCGGTTCGTTGACCATTTCTAGTAGTAATTAATATTTGAAACAAAACTAGTTGATCCTTTAAGTAATGTTCAAAATATTAATATGAAATATGAATAGGAATTAATTAATACTCAAGGAAGAATATTAAAAGGGAATGAATCCTACTATAGTTAAATATCAAGATGTTAACTAATTGTCATCTTAGTAACACTCCCCGATATTAACATAGAGGAAGGAATAGCTATTACTAAAACCAATGTCAAGATGTTAACTAATTGTCATCTTAGCAACACTCCCCAACATTGATATAGAAATAGTATTTAAAGGAAGAATTAATATTCAAGGAAAAGAAGTTAAGAAAATAACTCACAACTTTAATAATCAACAAGCTTCAAGAGCAACACCAAGAAATGGAAGTTTAGCTCCTCATTTGGAGACTAAACATGCTAAAAGAAATATAGAGAAATGCTATTCTAAACTGAGCTTAAGAGTATAAAGGAATTGGTGTCTTTGTTGTGGAGGAAATGGGGTGTATTTATAGGCTTTTTAGGCCTGCAGGGTCGTGTACCCGATCGGGTTTTCAGCTCAACCGATCGGGTAAGGGTTAGTTTCCTCGAAACTGAAAATCTGGGGTCATACCCGATCGGGTATGTCGGCTACCCGATCGGGTATGGATACGCGATCGAGTTAAAAATCTTCCTGCATGTTGCCTTGTTCCCGGGTTGATTCGATTTGATTTTTCAGCAACTTACCCGATCGAGTATAGGGTATACTCGACCGGGTACAACACAAAAAATCAGGATCTTCATTTTGTTTGGGAATTTTTGCACCTTCCTTCCACTTGTGATGTTCACCAATGGTCCCTAGAGTGGTCTTGGACCTGTTTGAGCTCAGAACAAACCTAATTTAAACAATTTACAAACATTTTGCAAACTAAACTATTACACCAAAAGTGTGTAATTTCTAGAGTAATAATCACTCAAAACTAATCAAAAGCACAAATATAAACATGGAAATAACACGAATGTCAAGCGTGCTGGTGACCGCGAGCAACAGCCTGCTAGTTCAGATTTTTGGACGGCATACGTGTCACACAGGTTTTCTTCTCCATTTTCGAGATTTGATCCCCCGCTGCCCGTGAAGAGAGCCTTTCCACCAGAAATCTTAACTCCTTCAAAGAGGGTCACCTTTATAAGGGGTGAAAGTCTCTTGGGTTTTCCGGTGTGGGATATGTCACACTAGAAACCCATCATTTTCCTAGTTTTCTCCATTTCAACGAGTGAACTTTGACAATCAATTTTTTATTCACCTGTTATCTATTTTGAGTGTACCATATATCGAATTGAAGCCCTTAAAAAGGGGAATACGAAATTACTTTGACCCGACCCAAATCGGAAATGAAGCTCACTCAAAATTCTGCTCGAAATTGACTATTTAATGCAATTGTAACACATTTTGGTGATGCAATTGCCAACATATGGTGATGTAGATAGAAGTGGAAGATGATGGAGATAGTGAAGATGGAAGATTGTGAGATGGTGTTAGTGATGAAAGATGTACAAAATGATGAAGAGGAGAGATGATGAAGATGAAGATGGAATGAAAGAGAAAGAAGAAGAGTGGGTTGGTTGGGGTCTTGTGGGAGAACCGAAAGCAGGGAGGGAGGGAGGGAGGGAGGAAGGATAAAAATATGGGGTTTTTAAAGGGTTACAAATTGTGTACAAATAGCATTTTTTGAATTTTGATAGACAAAGAATATTTGAGGACGAAATTGCAGATATTGGAAGAAGATTTTCTATAGGAGAGGCAAAACGAAGAGAAAAAACAAGATAATTAAAGGAGGTGTTGTGCGTTAAATAGGGAGGGCACAAAGGGGAAAGTATCTACCCTAGCGTTTCAAATTTTGGTTTTTTTGGTCCAATAAGCTAAAGCAACTATCTACTTACCAAACATTAATTTTGGCCTTTTCAAAGTCAAAATCATTAATTATGATCAAAGAAGTAAAAAATTTGTTGATAAGCCATTTGCAAAACGGGGCCATATCTTTTGGATTGTTGGTTTAAATGTTTAATGAGTATAGTGGTTGATAGCTGAGGGGAGCACAGAGTGAATATGTTTTGTAATCTTAGTTATGTAGGTCTCAAAATTTTCACCCAATAGGTATAATTGAAAACAACATACCCTGTATAATATAAATGTTTGGATCCCATTTTGTTAACCCTCATTGAAAAGAGTGATGGTCGCCTCAGGGGCGGACCAGATTGGTAAAAGTGTAGACATTTTTTATATTTGGGATGGGATGGGGCCTATGTTGCACCCTAGATCTGGGGGGGGTAAAAGTGTAGACATTTTTTATATTTGGGATGGGACGGGGCCTATATTGCTAAAATAAATAGGGAAAAGAGTGATGGTCGCCTCATGAATAATCCAACCTTTGCACCTCATTTTCATTCACTGGTCACTGACCGGTAGATGACCTGTTATTCCAAGTTATTTTCTTATCTTTGCAAACCATTATACCATAAATCTCACTTTTCACAAAGATAATATTTTGCAAAGATAAGAAAATAACTTGGAATAGCAGATCATTAACCGGTCAGGGGCCAGCGAATGAAGATGGAGTGCAAAGGTTGGATTATTCATGAATAACTTATGCGTACTATTTAGTAGTACATAAACACCACATTTTAGAATGGTTTTACATTATGTTTACTTAGTAGTAATCTTTATCTTCTAAAATTAAAGAAGAATTAGAATATATTAAGATATTTTGACATGTAAGCAAAAACATGATGAAAATCAGATTATGTCTTAGACCCAACCACCTCACTTCTCCTATAAAAACACATCTTTCCTTCCTATTTTAGATACCAATTTAATCCTCTTTCATATACACTTTATTCTTGTAATTTAGGTAGTCTTTCCATCTTGGTTTTGCTACTTTGAAGCTTAATGAATTGTAAGTTGTGAGTTATTTTCTTTAATCTTCTTCCTTAAATATTAATTTTTCCCTTAATACTATCTCTATATTAATGTTGGGGAGTGTTACTAAGATGACAATTAGTTTACATCTCGACATTAGTTAGAGTAGTATTTATTTTCTTCCTCTATATTAATGTTGGGGAGTGTTACTAAAATAACAATTAGTTAACATCTGGACATTAGTTATAGTAGGATTTATATCTTCTTTAATATTCTTCCTTGAATATTAATTAATTCCTATTCATGTTTCATTTTAATATTTTGAGCATTACTTAAAGGATCAACTAGTTTTGTCTCATATATTAATTATTACTAGAATCGATCGACGAATACGCTTGTTAATCGTTCGATCTTTTCACGGTAGTAAACTTGGATTATTAATGCATGCGTCTCATGGTTAATAATCTAAGGGGGATTAATTATATTGATTAAACCAATAAACCGTTTGTGTTGAGGTTATCAATTTCAATCGTTTTCATCTTGAATTTATTGCTACTATCGAATAAATATACGGCGTGTGTTTTATATTAATTCGGTAGTAAGTTTTATTAATGAACGCGTCTCGTTATTAATAACTACCCTCGATGAACTGGGTATACTCCTCGATTGAGTATTCGAGAGGAAGATAGTTAAAGATATAACCAGGATCGACGAACATTTCATTAAGTGGATAAAAGCAAAACCAAGACTAATTACCTTTGATATTTTATTTCACTCATTTAAGTATTTTATTTGCTTTCTCAATTATCAAAATATCCAATTTCCCCTTCCGTTTACTTTTATTTATTACGCTTACACATACGCGAAAAGCTCATTTCCCTGTGGATACGAACTCTACTACGCTATACTACGGTATTAGCCTTTAGTAGTGAATTTAATTTGAGGCACACTACGACAAAATGCTCGTCAATAACGAAAAAGTGGGACTATTGTAATAAGATTGCTAAAAGGTTGATTTATTAGTTTCAATTTTTCCTATTAATTTTGAAAACACATTAATGACATTATCATGCCACATGCCAGGAGCCATTTTAAACAAATACCCCTAATTTAATAAACAATAAACAGGAGGGAGTAATATATAACGAGTAAAGGGTCAGTTTGGTCCTCGAAGTTGCAAAAAAGGGGTCAAATAAGTCCTTATATAGAAGATTCTGTCCGGACGTGCCATTTGAGGTGGCTTCCGATAGAATTTTTTGATGAATTTTTTTTAGCATCTTATTCATTAAGTCTAGTTTACTCATACCAAATTTCAGCTAACAATTCAATCAGGGAGACATTCAAATGAATTCTTGAAGATAACTGCGCTTTTAACGACACAGTTATCTTCAAGAATTCATTTGAATGTCTTCCCGATTGAATTGTTATTTGAAATTTGGTATGAGTAAACTAGACTTAATGAATAAGATGCTCAAAAAATTTCATCAAAAAATTCCACCGGGAGCCACCTCAAATGGCACGTCCGGACAGAATTTTCTATATAAGGACTTATTTGACCCCTTTTTTGCAACTTCGAGGACCAAACTGACCCTTATCCCAATATATAACGGAAATAAGAGAAACTGCCCCTAAATTCTAGGCCAAAATGTGCGTTGCGCAGGTGGGCCCATTTATGGGCGTCAAGACCCCATTCCATTCGTACACATTTCATTTCCGTAGCGCCATTTTCAAAAAAACTGAGAAGAGATATGAATCCGGAGATCACCATCACCGTTGAAGACGAAAGCGACACCTCCCCGTCCCGTTCGTACACCGTCCATTTCTTCGACACTCACATCTTCGTCACCGTCACCAAAACTCCGTCCGTTGTTCGCAAATGGATCGCCACAACCGTCTACCTTCGCAACCGCCGCCGCTTGTTCGGCCAACTCGTCATAGGCGTCGCCGTTCAGTGGAACCCCTACAGAGGAAACGATCCTCCTGCTCACACTCTCCAACTCTGCGTCGGCTGCCGCTGCTTGATCTTCCAGCTCTCCCACGCCACCACAGTTCCGCTCATCCTCCGCCGCTTCTTACTCGACGAAACGAACACCTTCGTCGGGATTTGGAATGGCTCGGACCAGAAGAAATTGGAGATGGAGCACGGGCTGGACATTCACCGGCTTCTGGATCTGAGGAGGTACGTGGAGACAGATGAGGGAGATAGCCTCCTTACGGCTTCCGTGGAAGCGATTGTGAGCGAGTGCTTAGGGTTCGAGGGGGTGTATTTGGATCAGGCCATCAGCATGAGCCGTTGGGATGCTCATCACCTGAGTTGGGAGCAGGTTTTGCAAGCAACTGTGAAAGCATATGTGGCCTTTGAGATTGGGAAGAACCAGGGTGCTTGGCGGTATTGATCGATCATCTGATCCATCGATCGATCTATTTCTGATGTGATCGATCTATAACTTCGATCAATTCCACTCCATCTCTTCATCGATCTCTGGATATCAACTCTTTTTTTTTTGGTAATACTAGTCTCTCGAATCTTCTATGCTACCAGCCGTTAACGGATAGTTTAATTTTCCTTTTAGTTAAAAAAAAAACCTTCAGAATTCAGAATTCCGAAGAGGTCAATTTCAATGGAAGTAGTTGTTATAAATTGACTGAAACGTCTTCCGGATTTTGTTTGTTTTTTGGATTTCTGAATGAGTCTTAGATTTGACTTTGGATGATCTCATGATCCTGTTACATGAAATTCTCAGCTATAAAAAAAACCTTAGAAGAGTTTTTGTTCTTTTGCCTAAGAAGATGTAGTAAGATTGCGCATGGAAATTTTGTGTACTTCGGGAAAACAGAAATGTTATGTTTTTAGGGGCGTTTGGAACTAATTATGCTTTCTGCTTCTTTTCTAAAATAGAAGTAGAATCAGAATCAGTTTTCAGAAGCTGGTCACCAGTTTCTGAAAAAATTGATTCTAGGAGTAAATTTGAGTACCAGAATCACTTTTGCACTTTTACTCAAACACTTCAGCTTTTATTCCTACTCCCTTAAGGAGCAGAAGTAGTTTTAAGAATCAGATCCAAACACCCCTTATTTTGTAAATAAGTAATTACTTTCTAAGCTTGAAATAGTGTCGTCATATTTCAAATTTGGTAATACTAAAACCTGACTGTGGGTACTCTTACTAAGCCATGTACTATTATAAAACTATCACCTAAGCCCTTCTACTAATAAAAGCATCACCCAAGTACATTTACTTCCAAAAAACCATCAAACAAGCCAGGTGACCTTGTTTTTTTGTTAGAGTAAAGGGTCAGTTTGGTCCTCGAAATTGCATAAAGGGGTCAAATAAGTCCTTATACAGAAGATTCTGTCCGGACGTGCCATTTGAGGTGGTTCCCAGTGGAATTATTTAATAAAAATTTTTGAGCATCTTATTCATTAAGTCTAGTTTACTCATACCAAATTTCAGCTAAAAATTCAATCAGGAAGGCATTCAAATGAATTCTTGAAGATAACTGCGCTTTTAACAGCACAATTATCTTCAAGAATTCATTTGAATGTCTTCCCGATTGAATTTTTATCTGAAATTTGATATGAGTGAACTAGACTTAATGAATAAGATGCTAAAAAAAATTCATCAAAAATTTCCACCGGGAACCGCCCCAAATAGCGACGGACGGATAAAACTTTCTATATAAGGACTTATTTGACCCCTTTTATGCAACTTCGAGTACCAAACTGACCCTTCACTCTTTTTTGTTATACCAAGTCATCCATAATTTCTTTTCCTTTTTTTTGTTCACCTTCCTGCTGGCTGATTCTTCCACATTCTCTCTTCATTCTTTTAAGGGAAAACTATCAAATAAGCCCTCGTACTATGCTGAAAAAGTCGATTAGGCCCTCGTACTTTACAAACACTCAATTAAGTCCGGTTTTGGTCAGTAAGTAACCGGTTTCCCGGTTAAACGGCGACGGCGGTTAAAAAGTCGATTAGGCCCTCGTATTAAAAAACGTTCAATTAAGCCCTTTTGGTCGGTAAGTAACCGGTTTCCCGGTTAAACGGCGACGGCGGTGGCGATGTGCTCGAACCCCAGCAACGGCGGCTGCCGGGAAACAGGTTACTTTTCACCGGGAAACCGGTTACTTACCGACCGAAAGGGCGTAATTGAACGTTTTTTAATAGTTCGAGGACTTAATTGAGTGTTTGTAAAGTACGGAGACTAATCGACTTTTTCGGTATAGTATGGGGGCTTATTAGATAGTTTTCCCTTCTTTTAAATCTTTTCTTCACCCCTGCGCCTGGCTGGTTTCCTCCTCCCACCGTCTCCCAGACTGATTTTTCATTGCTTTTTGTTATTTCATTCTCTTTATTAATTTCCGTTTTTTTTTAATTTTTCTTTTTTTGTAATTCTTTCTATTTGTTCTTTCGTCCCCTTTTTAACTTTCTTTCTTTTGGGATATGTTTTAAGTGAACATTTTTAATCCTTAATGGTATAACGATCAACTTAAAAGTACATATCAGAACTTAAAAATTGTTCCATTCCTTTGATCGGAATTTTTTTAAAATCTGGTCGAATATGAAATTTTCTGATTTGATCTGGTCTGAACAGATGGTCAATTTTTTGTGACTGAGATATTTTTTCCCCGACTTTGAAATTCTCGATATATTATATTCTAAGTGTTGTGAAATTGACATTTTCTGTCCTTCAACTCGATTATGTCATGAAAATTACATGAATAAAAATCTACTAAAAAATTCTACTCCATATGAAAATTCTAATTTATATGAAATATTTTTGTTATTTTATATTTCGTAGAATTAGAAAAAACTTATAGAATAGTCATATTTAAAATATTAATACTAAAAATAAATAAATTTATACGTGTGAGCTCGACTAACCAATTTCCTACTTTTAAGTCCATCGTTGTATCATCAAGGATTAAAAATGTTCACTTTAAATATATCCCAAAAGAAAGAAAGTTAAAAAGGGGACAAAAGAACAAATAGAAAGAATAACAAAAATGAAAAATTAAAAAAAAGGAAATTAATAAAGAGAATGAAATGACAAAAAGCAATGAAATAAGAGTTCGGGAGAGGTGGGAGGAGGAAACCAGCCAGGTACAGGGGTGAAGAAAAAGATTTAATAAAAGAATAAGAGAGAATGAGAGGAAGAATCAGCCCGCAGGAAGGTGAACAAAAAGAAAAAAGGAAAAGAAATTATGGATGACTTGGTATTACAAGTAGAAGGGTAGAAGGGTTTAGGTGATACTTTTATTAGTAGAAGGGTTTAGGCGATAGTTTTATAATAGTACATGGACTTATTTGACTCTTTTTCCTAAAAGTAAAGTAGCCTCAGCTCATTTTAAAATTCACAAAGCAGTTTCTTCGCTTTTAGTTTTAGAAGTGAATATTTCTAAACTAAGATTAAACTAAGAGTAATATATCCCTACACAAAAGTAAATTATGATATCGTGATATATCATAATTTACTTTCGCGTGGTATATCATGATATCATACTTTTATTTTTTAGCATTGTGATAGTAAGATGACATAACTTTCAATACTTTCAAGATAAATACGAGTTTCAGATTGTTTTTACTCGATTTTTTAAGTATGTGGGTATATGTCTGTGTGCGTGTCATTTTAATTTGAATTGAAAATATGTTTAGCATTGTCTGATTTGTCTCTGTGAAAAAATATGTAATCCGTGTATTATTTCTCTCCATAAAGTTAAAATTAGTTTGAATTGTGGTTTATGCATGAATGTACGTAATCTTTCATATTGTTAATTGTTAAAGTAGCAAAGATTGTATCGTTCCCCTTTTATACTCCATCTCTAAAATCCAAAAGTAATCTAATTGCCTTAGACTCTTGGTCAAAACAAGGTTACTACTTTCTCTTGTCTTGGTTACGTAATACGGCAATACTACTCATCCCAACGAGGACCTGGTTAAGCACTTAAGCCATTAGTAAAACAAGATGATATTGCATCCTTGAGAGTCTCCAACACTGGCCATACAATTAATTGGAAGGATGTAAATTAGATTTAATTTGAATCACAAGTGACAAGTAACGAGTATATATTCTATACAGGTATTTGCAGAAGACATATTCATTTTTACATACTAACTTCTTACCGCAGTTATTGGAATTTGAATCTTAGACTTGCCCCTTGTCACCACATGTCTACTAGTTGAGCTATGCTCACCGACCTCATTAAGGCATTAGGGGTACTGAGTATTGCAAAAAAAGTAATACTACCTCCATTTTTTGTGATGCCGAGTATTGTTTTATTTTTTACAAAATAAAATTTTGAAAATCTAGAAAAGTATTTTATTTTTTTAGTTTCCAAAGTAAAAATTTAGAATGTTCGTAATCGGATCAATTTTAGTCTTGAACTAGACTAAGATAATACGAAGTACGTAGCATCAGACTTCATCAACAATTGTATGGTATACATAAAGCAGATATCTACTACTCCATACAACTCTATGAGAGACTAGATCATACTTAAACAGATCAAATTAGACGAGAAATATACAATACAACTAAAAACATCCCTACCATAAATATGACTATTGTTTTTTATTACTCCGTATAAAACATACGATAGTATATATCAAATGTTGTAATTTTTTAAATTAAATAAATACGGAGTATTATTATAGCAATACTCCATCAGTCCCTTAAAAAATTTTCCATTTTTAAATTTTTTGGTCAACTAAGTTAAACTTTGACTAATGATTTATTTTATAGGAAATGATTTATAGATATGAAAATTTTCTTTTTGAAAATACTTTCATAAAAATATAAATTATACTCCTTTTGTCCCAAATTGATTTGCTAAGTCAACTTTTTGGGTCAAACAGATTCATTTTATTCACTTAATTAAGATATTAATTTTTAATTATATTCTAATTTGGATATTGTAACTTTATTGAGATTTTAATGTAGTTTCTCATGAATATGTAAATTAATTATTAAATTGAACTACTTATATCAAGGAATATTTGGGTGTATATACAACTTTAAATATGTACAATTAAGTTTATGTCATACATTTGTCTAAATTAAACAAATACCATAACTAACTCATTCAAATGAATAAAAAACACACAGTTGCATAAAGAACTAAAATCATGTAACCTCACATTAGCTACAAAAGTGATATGCACTTAAAAAAACATAATATAGGTTATTAATTTGTCCTATCATATTTATTTAAGCTATATAGTCATTTAACCCAATTATCAATAGGGATGATTTAACTTTAACATTGGTTTACCAAAAAATATTGACTTGCAAATTAATTTGGGGCAAATTAATCAAAATCATTAGTCAAAGTGTAAAACCTTGAACTTAAAAAAAATACAGATGATAAAGTTTTAAAGGACATCTATGATTATGACTGTTCAGCTCATTATTATACTATAATAAGTAAAATTGTGGAGTATAAAATCTTTAGTATAACTAAGATTGGTTTATGTATGTATGTATGTACATAATACATATATAAAACAAAAATCAAGAACTGGGTCACATGAGACATCCCCAAAACATTATGCTACGTATTTATAAAGTACACAAAACTCATTGTTTTTCATTTTCCTTGCAATAAAACAAAATTCATTGTTTTTTATATTAATAAAACAATAAATGGAAAATGTGATACACCATAAGTCTCATTCTATTTTTAATCTTGCCGTGTTCGTCTGTTTCAAAGAAAGAGAAAAGAGGCCAACAACGAACTGTCAGCGATTCTGCAATACCCTCGAACCGAAGACTTTGCAAATACACCTCTCGACTCACTGAAGTAAAGCAATAAAGTCCTTTTTATCTATTGGTGTCACTAACTTCTCACGAGAAAGTTACTGTCTTAGTGGTACCAACCGTTGAAAAGGATCCAATTACTTTATTTCAATGGGTCGAGATGTGTATTTGCAAGTTCTTTTTGTTCAAGGATCTCAGACAACTAACGATGTGATTGATATGAAGTGTTTTCTTTTCACATCTATGCAAATTGTTATACGGAGTACGACATAGTTGTGCTTTTATAACAAATCAAGATGATAAGTTAATGAAATTTTATTAATTCAGGACCTGAAAGATATGTTTTTTTATCAATAAGGGACCTGAAAGATAAGCTTTCGATATATGAGCTAAATGATTGAAAACTATCAATCTAAGACCTAAAATATCATTGTTTTTGAATTATTTGATTTTGTATTAATTCCATGACTAATTTTTTATGACTCTTACTTACAAAAATGTATATAATATTTAAATTTTTTAAAATAAATAATATCAAAAGTCATGGTACTTTAGATCTTAGGCTGATAGTTTTGAATCATTCGAACCATATATCAACATATTTACTTTTGAGGTCCTGTATTGATTGTGAACTTATATTTCAGGTTCTGATAAAATTCTTTTTTTATATTTATTCTAGTAATATTCATCAAAAGGCCTTAACCTTGGTCATTGATCTTCATAAATGTAGAAAATAATTTTTTTTTAAAGGAAAAAGCATTTATTTTACTAAATAAATTAAACTTTGGTGTACAAAAAAGCTTGTCCTTTTGTACATAATAGGGCGCAATAGATTTAAAAAGTGCACCATATTTGAAATAAAATGTGAATAAATCAAGTCTTGTGTTGCGTAAATGGATTGTAAATGCACTTTTTCATTCATTGTTGCACAATTATGTTTCTCATAATTACATTGATGCCACCGATTTAAATGAGAAACTTATCCAACACAACCATTTCAAAGAATCGAAAATTTAGATTTACTCTTTTCTTATGTGATTGACATTTTTCACTTATTTGTGTTTGTAGACATAATAAGTGAGATAAACTAGATCTTCTAAATGCTTGTGGTAAGTGTTCTGCGATCCAAATAGAAAATTCTAATTTGATGACTTCTTAGTTGAAGACTTGAAGTGTTGAACTTTGATGGTTCTTCACTTCTTTGTACCTTTGGCATTTTTGATAGAATATTTATGGAGAAAAAAATAGTTTAAGTTGTGCTCGTGTTCATTTTGTATTCTTATAAATACACTTATTTGCATATAATGTATAACCATCAATACATTTATCCACATTAAAGTTTTCCTTAAAATGCATTATTTCTAATGAAAATTTCTCCACTCTTTACAGTTTACAGTGTGTTTACTGAAATGATACGTTTTTTAGAAAATTCTTTATTGCAGACAACTTTGGTTACACGACATTTCTACAGGTACAATTAAATGACTAATAACGAAAATGAGATTGAAAAAGTCTAATTAAAACATCCTTGTAAAGTTAGAAAAACTGACACACACATTACAACAATTGCGAAATTGCCATTATTGGATTCGAACAACTTATGTATAGTACTGTTCCAAATCCTCTACGAATATATACAGAACCAGCTAAGGGCTTACAACGAGGATTCATAGAACAAAACTTTAAAAAGTTTGTGCCATGAAAAGACCTCAGATCCCAAGAGTAAAAGAAAGCATTACTCTCTCAAACTCGAACTCCTATTCTTTGGGCAACCTGCAAAAACATACCTATTGTTACATCAATTTCAAAAAGGCAAAGTTTGTTAACTTTAAACGTAATAAAGAAAATAAAAGTATAAAACCCCAATAATAACAACAAGAGGGTAATACAATACTTTGACACTTGATATAGGGCATGCTTGGATTCTCAAAAGCACTTGGTAAAGGAAAGAAAATGCTCACGAAGTCATTTCCTCGTGTTTGGATTTACCATGGACATTGCCAAAGGAAAACGAGTTATGATGGGGGTGTTTGTTTTACAGCGTGTCACCCCAAACCGCTGTTTTTTTCGAAGGGAAACGCTGCCAAATGCAGTGTCTTTGCCCCAATCTGCTGAAAACCTAACAAACCCGATATCTTTTTTGAAACTTTGACTATGCTTACATTACTGGGCATTTATCTGACAGAAATGTTTAAAAATAATTTTCCACAGGCACTAAAAACAAATCGCGTTCAAAATAGTGTTATATTTTCCTCAACATTTTCTTTCTTCCAAATTTCTTGTAAACCTTCCTATTTTCTTTCCCTAGCTTTTTCTGCATTCCGAAAGGACTGTAAAAGTAGGAGTGTGAAGGAGAAAAAACATACCTCTTCGAAGGAGTGTACATCACTGCCCCAAAGCCATGCATCACAACCAGCATCTCTAGCCCCCCAAATGTCATTTCTACGATCATCTCCTACATGAACGGCATCCTCGGGATTTACTGCTAAAAAATCACAAGCTTTTAAGAATATTGTTGGATTTGGCTTCTCTGCTTCAACCTGCTCAAAAGAGGGGGAGGGGGAGATTCATGAACTGCCATATGAAAATATATAACCGGAAAGTAGAAATAAATAAACAGGCATTATTGTTTTACTTCAGCTGACACAGCCACAGCATCGAACCAGTGATCACAGTTTAGATCCCTCAACAAAGGTCGTAATCGTGTGTCGAAGTTTGAAACAACAGCTAGCTTTATCCCTGCATTTCTAAGAGCCCTAAATACCCTCTCTGCATTAGGATCACATATATGCCAAGCCTGTGAAGACAGTCAACTTGTTACGGAAACTACACTTTTTAGGGACTCGAACAACCAGTTTATAGGCAACATACATTTTGGGGATTATAAAACTATCAAGTTTCACAAAAGAGAACATCCTATTTTTTTCAGAAATTTAAGGGTAGATTTTGGTTTAGGAAAAAGCTAAGGGAAAAAATGCCAAGTATCAGAATTTATTTTCTCATGTTTTGTTTTACCTTGGAAAATACAAGGCAAGATGTAATTAATTATTTTTTAAAACATCACAACATAAATATAAATAAAAGTACATAAAACGAAAACAAACTATTGAGTTTGAGTCTATCAACTAATTCCCCTGATTTTTTTTCCTTCCCATGTTTCCCTATTCTCTTTCCCTGGTATATTCAGGGGTCCAAAAGGACACCCAGAGAATGACTCCTAAAATTTTATTTTGAAATAAAGCCAACCTTGTTAGTGGTATAATAGTTATACAACTCCTCAAAGTACTGAGAATTGGAACACCCAGTAGACGAACTGACTATATGCTGCCAGAATGGCCTCCCATCATTCACATATCTGCAAGCCAATATGTCAGGAAAACGTTCATATTCTTGTCCTTATGATATACACATGCCAGCACACAATTTATTTACTGAAGCATGGAAGTTTCTCTTTAAGGAGTAGGAAATGTTCTATATACGGGTAATGAAGAAATAACTAGGATTTCATTTTAGAATAAATGTCTTCTACTATATACTGAGGAAATGAATGAAGTAAGAAAATAAGATAATAATGTAAGAAAATAAGACAATTAAAGTGAAATATGAAGTACAAATGACATAAATAAGATATTACTCCAAATAAGGATTAAAACATTGGTCATGAGCATTAATAGGTGTACCCTTGTTTTGTGTTAAAAATATATTAATATGTGATTAATTCCACCCTTCAAAAAGAATAAAATGGTTAGCAATTCTTCTTGAATGAGTCCTATTTGAGAAAATGTAAAATCTAGCTTTTACTCATAAGCCATAATTATGATTTTTCAACTCATACAAACCCAATAAAAGTCCTATAATAACTACTAGTTGTTCATGTAATTATTATAATCTACATTTTATCCTTGTCAATATTTGATTGGCAACAGCTTAACTTTTGGATATCAAAATGCCAATCACGCATAGTACCAAAATTAGCTGGGTGATGACCATTAACTCTAAGAGCTGTTTGGTTAGATGATTTAGGAGAGAGTGGGAAAATGTTGAGTTTGGGGAGTTATCGGAAAGGAAGGGTAACGCGGAGGAGGTATAGAAACCACCAAATTCCTAATATACCACTCCCACAAATTGAGAAATATCGGTGTGGGGGTGGATTATGCAACACTAAAACCGTTATACATATGTATATATTAATACACATATATACCACAAAAACAATATCAAGTACAATTTTTTCAAAAAACTATTTATTCGCAGTCCATTGATATTTGTTAGAAATAATGACAAATGCATGACTAAAATAAAATAATGAACGGAAATGTGATTTTTATGCACCATGACCATATTAGAACCCACAATGACTGGTGGTTACAATGTGTTTCATTTTACATTGTAGTGACCATAATAGCATTTCTAAGTGACTGCAAACTGCAGTGACCATGAGTTGTATTTCTGAGTCAGTGCAGTAATACATTAGTCGATGAGTTCTATTTAAGCAATATTATAGGAAAACATCATTTTTTTAAACCATTCCTGTTTTCAATTCCTCCCTTTCCCTCATTCCTCTTACAAGGCCTAAGGGCCCCAATTCATAAAAGCATGACACGAAAATCATAAAACATCTCAACTAAATGGGACCAGTAAAAATGAAATAATCACATAAATGAATATAGCCATATTATGATCACATGAAGTCATGAAGAGCAACATTGACTAGAGAAATGTTCTATTCACCAGTCTTTTTATGTCACAATATGAAATTTGAGACATTCAGAACATAGCAAGTTCAATGAAAACGCATCAAAGAACGCTATGAAAAAGAAAACGAGTAACCTGAGTCTAGATCTACACCAAGGTTGCTCATAAGCCGTTCTGTATCTATTTAGTATCTCATCTTCAGAGTAATCCACCCCATATTTCTCCCCAATTTGCCTGTATATCTGAAAATTAAGGGAAAGAAAGAGAAGTCAATAAACAGAGTAATCAGAAAGACAAAACTACGCAAAATCACAATCCTACATAACTAAGAGAAAAACAATAAGCAGTAAGTTGAAGGCAAAGGATCAAACATGAAATACAAACAACTGTTTGCAAGCTAAACAGTTTTTAATCAGGTAGAGAAATGTAAAAAAGGAAAGTGGTTGCTATTAAAATCAATATGGTATGAAAACTTCAACAGCACCATTAACATGACAACATCATAAGCCCTAAATCATAGACGATGAGACAGTGGCTTCAAAAGAAAAAACAAAAGTAAGAGTATCAATTTTAAAGAAAAGCTTCATATCTCATATTTTCGGCAGCACAAAGAAACTCAGAAACACGCAACATTCTGAATTGTTAAACATTAAGGACCCTATGGGTCAGTTTGGAAGGAAAATACTAGAGAAGAGAATGGGGGGATTGGAGAAATTTGGAAAGAAAAAAACTGCTTTCCTAATATCTAATCAAACCCAATTTGCACCCTTCATACTGACTTATCATTGGCAATTCTTTCTAACCTATTATAGTATATGTTCTATGTTAAGGCCAACATCCTTGAACTGGGATGGGATTCGAAACTGTGACCTGACTGACCTCCTCCTTGGAAGTGCCACAATGATGTCATCAGACCACAAGGTACTTGGCACTTACTTATCACTTATATTAAAAAAAAGTATTAAATCATCAATTTGACATTTAATGCCCCTAATATGGAAATTAAAGCAATGTCTCAAACTGCACAGATTTTCTTTTATTTGTTTGAATTCATATTTATTTGTATACTCCATGTGACGGACCGTAATTCCTATAGTATGAACGCAAAAGAATCTAAATGTATGAGCATATTTCTAAAACATCAATAGTAATACATTTTCCTTATCATTTAATCATTTATTCATTTTCTTTTCTCCGAAAGTATTATCAGGGATTTGGAAATAGCATATACATCTATGTTATTCAACTCAACAAAGAAAATAAATACTGAGTAGCACTCTCTAGGAGTGCACGAAATAATAACAAATGGAGGTAATAAAAACAACAATTCTTATAATAACAATTATGATAGTAATAATTATAATAGTAATAGTACATTATTAAGTTATTATTAATTCAAAGAAATAAAAAGAAAATGAGATAAGGTGAGAAACCAGCCTGAGCCATAGGCTGAGAGGGCACAACGAGAGTGCCTGCTACATCAACAAGGAGGGCCTTATGAGTCAGCCCGCCATACATAGCCCGCCGGTAATCCTCGTAATCCTTGAGCAACCCGAAGATCTTGTCCGGCGACTCCTCCACGGCCTTAGTCGTTGCAGAGGTCGAAAATGACGGCCCAGAATTCCCACACGAGTAGGGTTGAGCCAACCCGAATCCAAAGGGCCGCGCTTTGGGTCTACGGGCCATGCGGGTCATCGTTCGGGTAATCCTCGTCGCCATTACAGCCATCTTTGGAAGGCACATATACTCATTGCATCATTGCTTGCATATATCTTATAGATAGAGTAGAACAGAGTGTTTACTTTAACAAACAGTAATCCGTACTCAATCGTGATGATATGAATTATTTTGTCGATGAAAGTTTCATGAATTGTGGATTTTTATCTACAGGGACAGGTGGAGTGTGAGTATTGGCGTATTGCTATCTCTGGCCTTCCGTGTGGGTTTTGGGATATTTGGGAGAGTCCAAAGTGGAAGGGAAGTAGCAAAACGAGGACGACGAAAGGAAGTGGATCAGGTGATTGTTCGTAGGTGGGGGATGCTTAATTGTCGGTCTGCACTAATTGGTCCAACATTGTGTTGAATTTGGTAGAGATCTAATATATGTTCAATTTACTAGTATTTCAATTTGATTTAAATTTGATATAAAGCCCGTTTGGTAACACTCAAATCGGATCAATCGGCTGATCCTGCTGAAATTTATGAAGTTCTGACTTGACTGTATTGGCTGATTTTGTTGATTTATGAAAAAATTAAATTTAAAATATATTTTATTAATAAAATAAAGAAAAAAAGTATATGTGCAAATTGCTAAAATAGACCTCTATAGTAACTCCAATCTTACTTTTTCTTATTATTACACATTTCAGCGCGCGAAATCAAAAGTTATGTATTTGATGAAAAAGTTGACTGATAAACTGAATAACAGTGTTACCAAACGGGCTCATAGTGTACCTTGATATATGTATTTATATTTTTATCAGAAAACTCATGCTTGGAAGGATGATCTGCAAACTCAGTCCCGTTATTATGATCCATTGTAATACTTCGTCTCATACTACTTAAAGAGTAAGAATGGTAATTGTTAGATTCGTTACACATATGTTACACTCATTGTGATATGCCATATGAGCATAGATGTAATACAACTTTTCTTTTTAATATTATTTTCTTTCCAGTTTTAGCGTGTCAAAATTTATTTACTTATTTACGATTAAATAATTATTAGTTTCATATTGTATTTTGTTGTGTTAGCGGTTTGACAATGAAACCCATTAATTAATTGTTAAATATCGCAAATTATACCGTACGACCGGTATACCAAGCGCATGGTATACCGGTCCCAATACGGTGCCGTATTAATAAGTAAAAATCGTCCAATTCATCTTTTCTTCTTCGCCGACCTCTCCTCCTAGCTTGATTTCGCAGGGATCGTCCTTCTATTTCACAGGGATTGTCCTCCGATGCATTTACTCTTCTTCTCCTTCATCCCCTCCGCCGCTGCTGCAGGATTGAAACGGCGGCAACTCGGGCTTAAGGGGGTGACCAGGACACTCTCCGGCTGTAGTCCAGCATAGATCCCTCACTGAAATATTGGATGTGATTCTGATTTTTGAGAGATTGGAGTGAATCCTTGTTAGCACGATACAAATTAATTAGCTTTGCTTCTACCGACTAATAAAAGTTTTATGCTTCTGTGTTTTAATGATGATGATAATGATGACTGACCTAAGCTCTGACAATTTTAACAACTTTACTCACTATTATTCTATCTATTAAGAAATGTTGTGACAGCCTATGGAATTTACATTCTCAGCTGAGGAACTTTTTATTTATGTTGTGTAGGGGGAGAAAAGAATAGGTGTAATGCATAACATATTTGCTGTGATTAGGCCCTCCAATTGTTGCAACTCCATCAACAAATAGCAACCATTTATTCATTAATTACTCTGCTATATAGTTGCCTTGCTGATAATATAGAGTTACATTTCACATATAGTGGTATTACATTTCGATTTGGCTAAAGTTACATTTTGTAACCCACGATTTACATTTCAATTTTTCTCAATAAATTACATCTTGTTTACATGTGATTTACATTTTAATGTACGCGAGTTACATCATAAAACTATGCAAGTTACACAACAAAATAAACCTCTGTTTTTCAATCAAAAATGATTTTATTATTAAAAATCATTTTTAATGGATCTAATATTAAAAACAAAAACATATGCACTATTTATGTAAAATAATTGGACAATTAAACTCCTTTTTGCATTAAACATGAGTTACATTTCATAGCACAAGTTACATATGTTGTTAAGTGAAGTTATATTTGTAGCAACACGAGTTACATCTAATTATGCACAAGTTACATCATTCATGCTACTGAGATGAAAAAAATATTGTACACGCGTGTACTGTTCATGCTTTTTTTTAATTTGATCAAAATTACGTCGCTTTGGGGTGTGGAGCATGGTGCTCACCATGCTCCGGTTGCATAGTATAGGTATTGGTTAAATATAGTTGTTGAGGTTTATTCCTTCAACTTTTGGGTCCAACACGTAAGTCCAAAGATTTCGAGTGGAGTGGTGTATGTGTGTATGAATAAACTGGCCCAACAAACAAGTAAGATGGATTAAGAGACGATAAATAGCAAGTAAAAGATCAAGTATTATTAATCAGTCAATAACTCCCCAATACAATACGCTTGCTAAGGCTCGGTGGCTGTTCGTCTTACAAATTAGTAGATGAGCTGCGAGTAAGAGCTAGGTATAAACTAGAGTGCTAAGGCAAATAAATTGTCAACTCTTTACAATTAAATAAATGTTATTATTTATACCACCAGTGAGCAGTTAGCTATGCTAATGTGGAAGCCTGTGAGTGGCTGATGCCTCAACCACCAAATCTCTAGCATTAAATGATCAAACATAACGATTTAGGGAAGTTTAGCTTGAGATTGTATAACAACATGAATTAATGATCAAACATAACAGTTTAGGGAATGTTTCACACTTAAATGAACAGAACAAAAGAAAGGGAATTAGCACACCCCCACATATCTTCAAAAAAAAAGGTATTACAACCAACAATTGTAATGATGACTTCACTTCACCTCATGTGGGTTGATAGATTCCGATGAAAGGCATCAACACCGAGCCAATCCACAACTTCCCCTCCCCGTTTTCCTCCACTTCACTTATGAACTTCAAGGTTTTCCCTTCAATGTCCTCTAACACCTCCATGACTTTCCCGTCTTCCCCGAGCTTCATAGCAGACGCATGAGGCTTCCCTACCAGTAAGTAGTGCAATTGCTTAAAGCTCAATGGAAGCTTTAACATTGTTCTCCCGATCAATGGATATGACACGAACAAGTCAGCGAGAAGTCCTCTTTTTGAATGCAAAGCAACCCAGAATTCTCCTCTTGAATTCCTCCTTATGTTGTCTGGAAATCCCGGCAAGACAGAAAAGATGTCGTGCTTTCCAGCATTGGCTCCTTTAAGCCAATATCTTAACACCTTACCGGTAGTGGTCTCATCTACAAGCACAAAAGATCCATTTTTGCTCAATGCTACCCCGTTGGAAAAAGCAATGCCTTCCATTAGAACTGTCACTTCTTTGCTTGTTATGTTGTATTTGATCAGCCTTCCCGTCTTGTCTCCACTTAAGATCGATGTCATAAATTGCCTAAATATTATGAATTATGAGATCATAAATCCATTTCTGAATGCATATGATAAACTAATCTCATACAAGTCATAGTATACAAATACAGCCTAACTAAGCTTTTGGTTACTCCTACAAGTTGGACAATGATAGGACCTCAATTATTAAATCATAATAATCTCAATTAAAGTCAAACTAGCAACAGATCCAACTAAGGCTAAAAAAAGTACCAATTTAATTTAATTTGTTAGTTCAAACAAGTCACATATAGTGGATTATGTTTAAGAATCATATACCATGCTAGGATGCTGCCATCCTTATATAAAGATAATTGTCATCCTTATATAGAGATAAAAAGCCACATAAGAATATTTATGTTACTTGTATCAGGTTGACTTTTATGATGAAAATTATAACTCTTAAATCTAAGAAAAATCACAAACAATAAAAAACGAACCTGGGTGTAACAATGAAGTTCGGAAAGGGAGCAAAGAACTTACCTGCGCTGAAACCTTGTGCTTGTATCAGTGAAGTAAATGATATCTTCATCCTCATCTATGTCCATATCATTGGTAAAGAGAAGAGTTTGTCCATCAACTTCTTTAACCAGCGGTGTGGATAGTCCTCCGGTAGGCCCAACGACATTAAGGCCCAAGTAAGCATCAGCAATATATAGGTCTCCAGTTTTCTTATCAAACCTTAAGCCCAGTGGCCTCCCACATATGTGCTCTAGTTCAGGAGCGAATGGGAGCACACAATCCTTCCTAGTGATAATAAAAGTCATTTTTTCATTTTCAAAGAAACGAATAACATCAAATCATTAATAATACTATAATTAACCATAGATTTGTTCTTAGTATGAGCAAAATTAATTTCAGATATAGTTGTCATGGTGTATGGCAACCGTCATGACTGCCAAGGCATCTTTTCCGTGACGATGACAACCGCTATTTACGACGTCGGCACATGACACAAAAATTAACTACTAAACATATTAACTACAAGATATAAATGAATAAATCTATAACTCAACCACCAAAAATGGAGCGAAAGAAGTTGATTAACCACATTTTAAACAATATATGTCAAGTTAAAACAATTTAAAGTAGTTCTTGAAATAACTAAAATGGGCATCCAAAATATGTTAACTTGTTGTTCAGGTGCAATGACTATGATTTAGTTATCACGCTCCTTCAGTAGTTTCCTTTCCGCCGTTACCTTTTTAGTCGTGCTCAGTTTTCTCGGAGAGAAACATTAATTGGACAACATTTGTCATTTTTCTAGATTCCATTCTACGTTAACGAGTTGGCGCATATTTTAAACATGTTCAAAATATTGAGCAAAATATGGTGGCACATATGCAAATATGCAATGGCGAAGCCACAATTGTGCGGTTAGGGAGTCGGACTTGAAATTTTACTCTAGGGTCAAAGTTTAGAATATTACTACTCTCTTTGTATATTAAAATTTGCTGCACTTTCCCTTCCAAGATGTGTTTAAAATTTGTTACATTTTCTCTTTTTGTTAACTTTTTCCTTTACAAATACACCTTGTTACTATTTATCTTATCTCTCATACTTTTCTACCTCTCTCCTACTTTTTCTTCTCAATGCGGACCCTCGAATATCTGTCCCAAATTGTGGATGTATTCATAACAATCTATGCACCACATCAACCCAAAGTCTACATACGGTCTCAGTAACTGCCCGACCCTAGATCGGTAGACCTGTCAGTACAGCCACAGCTCCCAATTTGATCGTCACCTCACCCACTGGTAAATCAAAAATGTGAGTCTCATGTCTCCAACGCTCAAGTAGAGCGGTAAGTAATGATCTATCTAAATATAGAGTTGAAACTAATTTTTGAACACCATGAAAACCAGCTAATCAAACGTAATGTAAAATCCTGACGTCCACCTGCATGTGGAATATAGTGCGTAGGTGCTCACGACGCCTATCTACCTGAACATCCAGGCCACACAACACATTCTCGCTCTTGTGTGTGGCCTGCAATGTTAGGACTGAAGGATCAATCGGTCCCATCCACGAATCATTACCAGTCTAGCTCAGTCGCTCTTCATATGACGGCAAACATTATATTCACTAAAATCGCTTTATTTATTTATTCATGTGTTTTTCATTAATAACAATGCTTTCTTTACAGACACAGGTTTGCATATCGTCCATGACAGAGCGACTGTTGTACTTGATGAGACGGTAGATGTAGAGGGATATCATGAGGTATGCTTAGACATTGTTGCACTATGTGTTGATGTATTGGGCCGAGTACGTAGACTGTGGATATATGGACGCCTCTCAGTATTTCACGACATCTGCATCCACAGCAGGGTCTTCTCAAGCACAACGATGTGATAGAGTTGTTCTTCAACCTCGTAACCAGCGCAGACGCCCCCGACCACAAGCACAACCACAACCACAACCACATGAGCTTTATGATGATGGTCATGTTGACTTGTGATATTTGTACTTTACATTATTGTGTGATCCAATGTAGTTTCATTGATTCGTTTTGTGTCTCGATTACGGTTATGTACATGTCTGCCCCACTACCCCCCACTTACCCGTCCCGTTTGTTTTTAGTTATATTTTTATACATTTTTATAATTTTATCTATTATTTGTCCCACAACTACTAAAAGATGAGAGTTATCTCTTTCAGTGTGTGTATATATGAATAATAAATGTATTAATTATAGTGTATGAATGAAAGTTCATAATAGATTTTAATAGCTTTGTTTGATTATTATCAGATTTTTTTTGTGATTAATTATTTTTCAGATCAAGTATTTTCAAGTTCAAATTAGTTTAGGTTGCCTTTTTTCTCGTCATGTAGATGTACGAATTATTAAAGCGGCGTCTGAAAGCGGCAATGCCATTTCATCTTTCAAAATATTTTTTATGTCAAAATATCAATAACTCATCTAATAAAGCGGTTACCTGTGGTTACTCCCGGTTATCCACGATTATACTGGTTGGGACGGTTATGGTTTGAGTAAAAATTACTTATTGGATAATGGGGCGTTTACGGGGCGGGGAAGTAACCCAACAGGGCAGGTATGGTTATATGTAAAACTGTCTCCGATCTGCCCCGTTGTCATCCCTAACGAGCATACTAAAAAATATTTGCTTGGGGTGGTTGGACGACATTTATTATTTCTTATATTTATAATAAGAAATTTAATACTATTTCCTTCCTATATTGAATGCCTTGTTTTAGTTTGGCACGATTATTAATAAAGTGGTTGAAAAATAAAAGTTGTGATTGAGATTTGAGTTGAATAAAGTGAAATGATATGGAACACATTTTTCTTGCCAAAAAAAGGAAACATAACATTCATTTTGGGATAATATAGAAAAGAAAATAAGATAACCAAAATGGGACGCACGAAGTATTACAATAATAAAAATAATATTAAATGAAGAGCATAATGATAATGCTTTCATATTTTAAAGTTTGATGTACTTTTTTAGGATGTATTAAGAAATTTGATTTAATCCCCCCCCCCCCCGATATGTTTTCCTAACTTTGATGTTGGACTTTGCCAACTTTCTTTTTTGTTTGTCTCAAACAACTTTGTCACTTTACTTTTAAAAGTACTAAATTTGTGGTTCTGTTCATTTCTCTTTCATCTGAACAGTTTTTACGATTCCAATTTCACACCCAACATCAAATTGGCAAAGTTGAGTGGGACGAAGTTATTACTAATTACTCTTATTTTTTTTATTTTTTATGTTCTCTTTCATATTTTTCCACTATAATTCCTTTTTCTACACTATCTATTACTCCTATTATTTCCTACTTAAATAATGTACCAAAGCTAATGTAGTCATATTTAAAGTACGAAAGATGTATAATTAATCACTTTTCTGAAAAAACCCAAAAAAAGTCATATTTTATCTTTTATGTATACTTTAGTACTCCCTTCGTCCCCTTATTATAGGGATGGAAGGGAGTGTCACGCCAACCAAGACAAATACAATTTTTTGATAAAGTAACCAATCAAAAGGCAAAAAACCAACCCTACTAAAGTAGATCCCTATTATCCCGTCATTAAATTCACTTTTTACTTTCCAAATAAGGTATGCAATAATAATAGTGAGACATCCAAAAATGAAAAAAATGGACAATTATAAGGGGACGTATGGAGTCATCACTACCCCAGTGCCGCAAAAGCTCCCAACTATGATAAGGTTAGGCATGGTCGGATGTATGCAGTCTTACTAATATTGAAGATTTGAAGGAGAAAGTTCAAATATCGAAAACCACAAATTAAATGATTAAAAGGGAAATGACAGTTTTGGAACATCATAAAAATAAAAGATAGGAAAGTCTTAAGAAATGCGAGGAGTATTTTAATAGGAAAGTGGGTAAAGTTTTTAGTGACAAAAAAAAGGCAAAGTTGGGGATGTAGTAACACGTAATGGTCATACTAAAAAGTCAAATTGCTTTGTAAAGTCTTGTTCAACAATAATTTTATTTTTTTGAGGAATAAAAAAAATCACCTTTGGGAAGAGGTTACAGCGAAGTCAACCCAACGGCCAGCACTTCTTCCATCCGCATCCACTTCCCACTTGAGAATCCGACCGTCAGCAACGCCGGTGTAGGGCCCATCTCCGGTCGGGTCAAATGCAATACTCTCCGGTCCAAGGGAGCCGTCGACGTGGAGGACATCGGCCGTGTGGAAGAGGTTTTGGGAGCCCGGGATGGTGGGCGGGGCAAACAAATCCTTTAACCGGAAAGCCAAGAAGATGGAGAGCACCGCTAGCGCGGCGGCGATTCTGATGATCCTAGATTCACTCAATTTCATTTTTTTGTTGCTTCTTAAGAAATGAAAATAATTGAACAATTGGAGATTGTAAGGCCTAAATTAAATCAAATGACATTATCACTTTTCCTCAGTCTGTTACTCTGTATGTAATCGTATGCTGGTAAAATAATTACCCGGGAGACAAAAAAGTGGAGAATGCATTGAAATACAATGACATGGAATCATGAGATTACCTATTTTAATTTTGACATATCTTATTCAAAAATGATAGTTTTACTCACTCTTATAATCACTTTTGTACTCACTTATATGTTTGTGAAGTATTTTTTTCTGTGAACCCCGGTTCACAGACAACATTTTGCACAAACAAAATATTGTCTGTGAATCGGGTTCACAGACAAAAAAACACTTCACAAACATGGTGGGTATAACTGTATAAGAGTGGGTACATCAAACATTGTTGTATCTTATTTCTTATGTGTTGCAATTTTGTTACATTTTTCTAAAGCAATTAACTTTTACTTATTATTACAACGTAGCATGTTTTTACTTGGACTGTTTTTAGTCCCATATCAGATCAGATCACACCTTATCAATCAAATCAGATTAGACCAGATCATACCAGATTTGGACAATTATAAAATACAGAGAGACCAGATATTTACCCGGCCAGACCAGTTCAGACCAGACCAGATCAATTCAAACCAGATATTTTCGGCTTTTGGCTGAAAACCACTTTCTACTTTTTCTATTACACAAAAAACACATATTTTACCAAACATTACCAACTTTTACATTTCAAAATCACTTTTTTCTCAAACACTATCAACTTTTATTATTAATCATTTTTTTTTCAAAATCACTTCAAAAAGTGTTTTTTTAAGCAAAGGTATTTGCAAACAGTCTCTTAATATCAAAGAAACGAGCATCCCCGCAGCCACAATAAACCAAGTCTCCCAATGAGACTCCGTATAGCCAAAAGGCTCTCCCGCTTCCTGATTAGACACAAAATAGACCACCCCAATTTTGAGCGCGACTAATTGCTAATCATGCGAGAGTTTCGAAGCTTTTAACGGCCAACCAAGCCTTATCGTTTCTACCTAACAAACCAACATGGAAAGAAACGTCAAAAATAAAACACCTCCCTCTATTGTCCAAAAAAAATGAAAACAAGGTCTTTAAAGAAAAAAAAAACAATAGGAGTAGCGTGTCTTGTAAACTCCCACTCCCCCACACTATCTTCCTGATCTTCCTTCGAGCTTCCATCTCTAACTCTAGCAATCTCCTTGCCTTCGCTTCAGAATTCTTGGCGAGCCGATTCGTCCCAACTTGCCTCCTTCCAATTTTTTGGCTCGATTAGTTCATCTTTCAACCTTGCATTTCCTTTTGAAACCATATTCGTAACTCCAAGTAATTTTGATTTCACGCGTATGAAGGAGATTCATTGTTGGTCTGTAATTTGAATCTATCGACAACCCTCCATCAGTGACCTGTTCTTCGGCTGTCTATTCACCGCTGTTTGATCTCCGCCCTTTACGGCCAAATGCCAACCCAATGAATCGACCAAAACAATGGCCACGACCCCCCCCCCCCCGACAGCCAATTGGAGCCCCAATTCACCCCTTCCTCCGAACTCCAAACCGCCGGTGATCCACCCGGATCAACCGATGCTTTTTCCTAATAATTGAACCTTACATATTTAGAAACTACATGAATGTAATACTGAAAACTTAATACTTAATACAAACACTACAAAAAGATAAGAGTTTTGGCACATATTAGTCACATATTGGTATAACTTTTTTATGCATTTGTGCCAATTATCTTGAGACAAAGCGATTGCTACACGATTTTATCATAAATTTGGCACAGGTTCACGCATTCTTGTGAATTTCATGCAAAAGTTCATTTCCATAGTATCACGAAAAAACTAGCACCAAGGTCGTGATAAAAAATTTTGCTAATGTGTCACAAACTTGTGTCAAACCATCATTGTTTTTTATATTGGAATATGTTAAAATTTGGATATGGAAAATTATATATGGAGTATTAAAGTTGAGTTGTGTTGAAGATATGAAGAGTGACATGGGTTGAATATCACTTTGAGTCAATGGTAGTATTATATTTCGAACTAGTATAAATAAAATATACACAACACCTTGCCGGGTTGGACACAGTCCTAGTTTTGAACGATAATTTAGATAATTAGGGCATGTTTACTAACAGAGATATTTTCCAGTTTTATGTTTCTGTTTTATGTTCTCCAATTTTATGTTTTCATTTTTCAATTTTTCTATCTCCAACCTTTTGCTTTCATTTTTTAGTTTTTCATTTTCAAGTTTGGAAACATGTTCTGATGTTCATACAATTTTTTTACCCGGTTCAATGACCGACCAAAAGATCGAAAGTACGGTCCCAGCCCTGAACCGAACCTAGTACAACCCAAGTAGGGTACTGGGTTCCACATATAGGAAAGTCGTGACTGAAACCGGCCGGTCCCAGTCGATCTCAACAATTAGTTTGATGAATTCTTTTCTCATTTCCCTATTGATTGACAACTCAATGGTTCTTTTAAAACTCTTCACTTTAAAAAGAGATTTTGAAAAATCATGACTGAACCGCGGAGTCATTGACCGTCGGGTAGTTTATGAGACTAGCCCGAGACTGCCCGATTGCCGATTGGACCTAACACAAACCGTCGAGTCATTTGCCAAACAAGATGGGGACCGCCGGTCATTGATCAGACAGGATGGGGACCATAGGGTGGTTGACCAGACCGGACGGGGACCGCCTGGTCATTGACCGGACCGGACGAGGAACGCCGAGTCGCTGACTAGACCGGATTGGACCGGGACTGCTCAGCCGTCAATCGGACCGAACAAATACCGCCTGGTCGTGGTTAGGGCCGGGCATGGACCGTCGTGGACCGGGTCGGACAAGGGCCGCCGGGTCGTGGACCGGGCCGGACAGGGACCGCCGAGTCGCCGACCGGACCGGGACCGTCGAGTCGTCGACCGAACTGGATTGGGATTGCTCGCCCATCGACCTAACCAAACCAGACCCATTGGGTCAATGATCGAACCGGACCGCCGGATCGTTAACGAGACCAGATAAGGATAGTCGGGTCATTGATCAGGTCGGACTTGAATTGACACCGGAGTGGGACCGGTTCCAACATTAGGCGTAAGTATGCAAATTCATTGTCACGGCATTGCACCATCCGCGTTTTCCAAATTTGGAAAACTAGTAAAAATCACTTCTCCAATTAATTAAGGAAAACAAAGACATATATCACTTTTTTGGTTTTGGTAAACGCAATTTTATGTTTTCTCTTGTTTTCCAGCAATTTTTTTTGTGAACACGTTTTCTGCTTTTCTTTTTCCAGTTTCCAGATTTATGAAAAATTGGAAAATATCTCTGTTAGTAAACAGACTCATTGGTTTTTATGACACAAATGATACAATTTTAGTTAGCGTACACATAACGTGTTATTAAATAAACTAGTTATTTACACGCGCGATGCGCGATTAGGTGAATGCCCAATGTGTTTTTGTTGAAAAATAAATAATATGGAGTAATATATTGATTTGATATCTGATTCGTTTTAGGAATTAACATGAATAAGAAACACATTCCATTATATACACAAAGATTGGTAAATAACATTTTCAATACAAGAGACCAAAACTGGTTCCTAGTTTCAAGTTGTCCATCTTCTCCCCTGCATCATAAAGAGATTTAAAAAGATATGAACATGAGTATAACAATATCCTTTTACCTTTTCATAAAATCACAAATATTAAATTTATCTTTTAGAATAAGATATTGCACCTGAAAAAGAATAAACATAAATGACTTAAGAAGACAAATAGCTATTAATTGAGAGATGTAATGTTTTTTTATGAATAGACTCCACTATAAGAATACATAGAGATTAGCTTAAAACGATCGAAGTGTACATATTGGACTGAAAATCAATCCGGCGGTGAAAAGAACCAGACACTATATGTTTAATTGTGATGAAATAATTAGGGGGCGTGGAGATTTGCCGCCTTTTTAAGTAAGTCACCAACATCCCTGCATGTTCGTCAATCAACTCTTCCCCTGAACTCGGCTTTCAACTTTGCATTTGGAAGCTAATTTTATACTATGTAACTCTTTAGCAAGCTGTGAACTTAAAGTTTGATATATTAAATACTCCACGAAATAGAACTGAAAGAACAATAATAGTAAATTCAGGTGTTTACCATTAAATATGTTATGACTTAGGATGTTTTCTTTTGGATTGAAATTTGCTAGTCTGGTCTGGTCTGGTCTGATCTCGTCTGGTCTGGTCTGGTCAGGTCTGGTCTGGTCTGGTCTGGTAAACGTCTGGTCTCTGTGTATTTTATAACTACGGAAGTCTGGTCTGGTCTGGTCTGATCTGGTCTGGTCTGGGACTGAAAACAGTCCAAAAGAAAACATCCTTATGATGTATTCATCGTTACCTCTGTAATGTTTGTATAGCGAATTAGGCAGTCGGTACAACGATGGACGCATGAACTATTATTAAAATTTGTGAGACAAATGAATACCTCCTCGTAGAGAGAAACATTGCTTTAAATGCACAAGTAGACATTTTAATAATGAAAGGATTAAATATACCATTTCATTTTTAAAAGGAAAAGATAAAAGTCAGAATACAAAGGGAAAATGGAAACTAATAATCCAACCTTTTAGCGGTCTTCTTTTAATAGTCCCACCTTTTCGTTATTCATGAATAATCCAACTTTTGCGCCTCATCTTCATTCACTGGTCCCTGACCAGTTGATGACCTGTTATTCCAAGTTATTTTCTTATCTTTGCAAAATATTATCTTTGTGAAAGGTGGAATTTATGGTATAATAGTTTGCAGAGATAAGAAAATAACTCGGAATAGCAGATCATCAACCGGTCGGGGACCAATGAATGAAGATGAGGTGCAAAGGTTGGATTATTCATGAATAACGAAAAGGTCGGACTATTAAAAGAAGATCGCTAAAAGGTTGGATTATTAATTTCCATTTTCTCGAATACAAATAAGGTGAGCAATAAGTATAAAAATACAGCGAGAATTGATAATTTCCAAAATATAGCAGATGTGACTGGGAGATCTACTATCTATTTGTAGCCGAATTATTTTAACGTCATAAAACATATTCTTTTTTAACCCATGAGAAAATATGAACACAAATGATTTGAGTATTTGACATCATCAACTAAAAAACGCAACAAACTCATTAGTTGATGACAATATGACCAAAAGAAAACATTCACCCAAGATCTTAGATTTTCTACACCAAAGTGTATCACAAATAGAAGAAGGTACTTGTTAAACTATAACACCAGCCTTACCAAACAAAAAAAGGGACCTACTACAAGATATTACGCAAACCCCCAACACTCTAAACAAGGGTATTTGACGCAAGAACAGGGGCACCATACTCTAAATAAGGGAAGACATCTCCAACTTTCATTGTTATCATATTATATTTTTTCAATTTTCAGCATGATTATTATATCACTGAAATTAAAAGGGATTCTTCTTTGCAACATTATCTTTGGAGAAAACACGATGGTAGCTATAATTGACTAATGGTTAGTAACTGTGTATCTTTGTCATTTCTTGTTCTTCTAAATAGTTCAGAAGTCTAACAATAGAGTAAGAAAATTGCAACCATATACACACCTAGAAGAAATATTATTCAAATTAGAATTTGAAAAACATGTTCAGCTGATATGTGCATTCAAATTTTCTAATCAACCACAAGTCGAGAATGATGAATCTGACAAATTATATATTGTAACTCATTAGGGACAACTCAAAGATCAATATTTATACTTGTGGGACGGCAAGTATAAATATTGAATGGGACATCACTTGTTATACGTAGTACTAATTAATATGGCAGTTTTTACAAGTGAACGTAAAATCGAATATAAAGATAATAAAACCAAGAGAAATGGAGGCCGAGACAGAAAGTAAGATTTAGTTTCAAAATTTAAGATTAAGTTTGTCTCATTGCTCTCAACTAAATATTCATCATAGAAGTTATTTATAAAACTGATGTACCTTTATTATGAAAATTCAAATAATATAGAGATATCTCCTTTTGTGGCACTATATAAAACAGGAAAAGAAGGCTAAAATCTTTTCAATTTAACTGCACAGATGCGTTTAGAGAAGCACACTTACCTACGACACCTTGTAAATTTCCCTACAAAGAAAAGATTCTTAAACCACAAAAAACTAAGAAAGTGGTTACGGTTTTCTTAATAGTAAGTAATATTTTTGATAGAAAAGATCCTATCATCGATTTTGACCAGTAATACACACTTGTATAAGGTTCTGGATATTCAAGACTGTATTACTTATACGGAGTATTAATAAAAAAAAGCACATTAAACTTCTACAAGAGTGCAAATGTGCATTGATTTCTACATAGTACATACCATTTCCGTTTACCATTCCTGCTCTTCAATTGACTTCTACATACCTCATTGGTTAATATTTGAGAATTTCTTAGTGAGCTGAAACAGAGAATGATAAAACCGGCCCAAGAGCAGAAGTGTGCAATCATTGTATTCTACGGAAATTGATTATGCTTTTCTACGTATTAAGAAAAAACGCATTAGAGTGAAATAAACATTAAAGCGGAGCAAGAAGTGATCTACATCAACTCATACTGGAAAAATGACGCTGCAAAAAAGATGGAGAAAACCTAACCTGTTATCGAAATAGTTTTTGAGTTGTTGGTCGGTTCTCATTTATTAGGAATGCCTCCATCATATTGTGGAGTATGCGTAGATGAATCTCCGAGATAAATGAAGAAGCCGATACTTTTTTTTGGGTGAGTAGACACGGCGGAGGTAAAACAAGAGGCAGATAGAAATGATAGATGGCGTGAACTTCCGTCATAAATTAGGTACGTTTGATTGTTTGAACTTTGAAGCTGGGAGGTCATTTGAATCTGAAGCAAGATAAACAGACGCAGAAGCAAGTGGAATGGAGGCTAACGGAAATAAAACGGAGAAATAAGTTCCTTTAATAGAGCACAAGCCTTAAAACACATTGTACAACCTCAATAAGCTTGATGATTACACCAACATTTTTTTTGTCTCCAAAATGCCCAAACCTCCATTGACTATTATAAGATTTTAAGATCTATTGATTCTATTTTTCTTCTAAAAAGTTGCACATTCTTGTTTAAAGGCTACAATTGGAACACACTCGACACAAGCTGATTACGTCCCCATGAAAATTGTTTTGGGTTTGCCATTGGGTGAGTTCGTGGAGACATGACTTGTCTCACAAATTGGAGAGAGAATTACCCGATATGAACTATGAAAATTTGATCACCCAACCAAATAAATATGACCATACAAAAAAATTACGCAAAAGGTTGTTAAGGAATCTCTTATAGACAGTATATATAAAGTCGGACTGTCTGGGATAATTGTTCCCGCCTTGAAATGATGATGTCACCATGACGCCATCATGATGTCATCACGGGGTGATGTGACCCATGCTCACGGTCTGACAGATAATCACAATCTGACAGATAGAGAGTGGGGCTCTGTCTCCGGTACTTGCAGAGGCCCTATGCATTTTTCAGCATAGTAACCCCTCATCGTAGTTGCCGGGATTCGAGCCTAAGACCTAACCCTTGTGGCACTCACTCGCTACTAGTTGAGCTACGCCCACCGGTAACGGTTAATCTCCATAATTTTGGCTCTCCTTCATGTGAAGGCAACACTGTCAGCATATTGGTTGGTCATTAAATTATACTCCGTAACTTATTACAATAATAAAAATGAAATATATGTGCAATACTTTTTTAACTTGAATAGACGTGTCATATTTGAGGTGTATAAACCTCATTAAAATGAGAAAATGCCACATTAAATAGTTGGATTAAGAGGAGAGAGAGCTCACAGACTTATGGGTTAATAGCATCTATAAGCTTTTATGTTATAACATGATTCATAACATTTCTAAAAGGCCTAGCGTGTGAAGAAGAAGGTGTTGAAAGTTGTATTTTTTTAGTTAACAAATATTTTGCAAATTGAATGTGATTTTTGTGTCAATTAAATGGCACAAATAATTCCAACACACATTACATAAAATTAAATATCAATATTCAGAGTGTGTGTAATATATCACTATTAATAGTATGAGAAAAAATATGCAACACTGTATTGATCAATAGTCATCATCAATTACGCACATGGTAGCGGAGTATTTAAATGCTTTTCCAACCTTGCACTTGTTGTTTTCACATATTCCAAATTTCGAAATAACATTGAAATAAAACTATAGACTTTTTTTAAATTCAAATAAATGAATATCCATAATCAACATTTTTTTTAAACACCAATTGAGGTAAGAAAGTGATAGTTATAATGACACTACAATTTAAGATCAATAAAATATGACATATCTGCAAAATAATAAATCATGGCTATAACAATTTATAAAATTTCTTTTAAATATTCCAATTCTTATTGATGTGGGTGAGTTTTTCACGTAGGTTAACTTTTGGATTAGTTTATGAAATCAACTATATTAATTTTAAACTTTTATCATTAATTCAAACATTTACTTTTCAGCTTACAGTTATTAAGAGCATGTTTGGTAACTTGTTTTCAATTTATTAGACTTATCAGTCATTTTAGATTAGTTTATGAATATAAAATTAAGAGATATGGCACACTGAATTATATACCACGTATTAATCAACTTAATTGAGTTTGAGGTTTTTTTGTAATTGAATTGGCCGAAATTATGATGGAAAATCATTGTAGCTATTTTCATTTAAAAAAATTATTATTATTATTATTTTTAATATAATATTTATGCAAATCAACAAATGAGTGAATTCGGTCGGTTTATCAAATTGATACTCCGTGTTAAAAAGACAATATACTCCATATAAAATCTGCCCAATTAAATACTCCATATTTAAAGTTATTGGCCCAAAGTGTTTGATCCGGTCCATTTCATCCGATCTATCTGCTCATCTCTCTCCGCCAGACGGTCGTACGCTATATTTGCTCTCTCAGGTTCCATCTCATCTCCCCCTTCGTCGGACGCAGTCGAACTACACCCCCACGCCGTTCGTCTAACTCATGCCCTGAGGTTAGTCGATTATTGTTAGCTGTCTTATTATTTTGTCTCATCCTCTTTTGTTTGTTCCTACGTATCTTATTCTATCGTATCGGCAATCAAGCTAAGAGAGTTAGAGGGTGTTGTTGAGGTCCTTTCTTTATCTGTTCTTTCATCTCAACGATGAAAACTTTTCTGAATTAAGGACTTGTAATAAGCTGTAATTTGATGACCAACCAATATGCTGGCAGTGTTGCCTTCGTACGGAGCAGAGCCAAGATTCTGCAGATTAACTGCAAGCACGTGTCACATCATCCCGTGATGATATCATGATGATGTCACAGTGGCGCCATCATTTTCAGGCGGGGGAACAGTTATCCCAGGCGGCCCAGTTAGATATAGATAGAGATATTTAGCATCATTTATAAGCTACACCTTTACCAATGGACTTTTCATCTGTACTAAGCACGCCCTTCACGTAGGCGTTGTTATTCGATTTTACATTTTATCTTGTTTGCTATAGAAAGGGATGAACAATAGTCAATAGGGGAAGAAACTTCTCTGTACTTCTGACAAAAAACACTTCAGATCAATGGTACAATTCGAATGTGACAACCCATCAGATTTATCTCCATCTTGGAAGGTGGTGTAAGGTTATGACACATAACTGAGTTATATTCGCTTAAAGATTTATTACCCACTATTCAAAGTTTAAAACCATATTATGCTTTTCTTTGGTTACATGCATTCCCTCATTTCCTAGTCACCTTGTCTATTTAAATTCACAACATCCTCCGGGAAAGTCGCGTCACTCTAAATATAATACTGTAGCAGGTTTATGTAGGTAAAGATTCACCAATACCTTTTGGCAAAAGGGGGATTACAACTTACTTAATTGCAAAGTAGTGTTGAATTTCTAGAAAAACTCTGATTTAGGCCTTGGAAAATGTCCAGTGGAGAGGTGAAGAAAGTCTCGCGTGAAGATATTCAGCTGGTAAGCCATTTCATATCTAATTAGATACTCCGTATGATATTTATTGACACGTTGACATGGCAGAATTGGAATGTTAACATAGGCACATCTATGTTTTCACTTACTTTTCCAGTTGTCACTTTATAATTTTTAGTTTCAATTTTTCATTTGGGATATTGAAAATGGCTAAATTTTATTTGCGGTACATTTTATTCATAAAAAAGCGCTTGTATGAAATTCAATTTTACATTCACGTTCAATTGGTTGCAAGTTAAATTAAATAATGTTAAGTGAGAATATCATTGGCCCACAATAATGTTAAGAAAACAATGATTCCTGAACATGGTTCTGTTTCAAAATCTTTACTAGAAACTTTTTCCAAGGAGAATGCTCACAATATTACTTACTGCTTCAAATAACTGTCCAGGTGGCTTTAACGCATATTGTGTAATTAGCGTAACTTACTATGCAAAGAACTTTTTGTTTCAACAACGTTTTACTTCATTGGTACACCGTTTTATTTCAACAACTTTTTGTTTCAGGTTCAAAATCTCATAGAACGGTGCCTACAGCTTTACATGAACCAGAAAGAAGTTGTGAGCACCCTCCTACACCAAGCCAAAATTGAGCCAGGCTTTACTGAACTTGGTAATTACTCTTTTTCCTTTCCTACTTGGGTATTTCTTCTATAATAAGGAATATATATAGGGCAAGGTTTTGGTGAGAAATGAGAATGGAATCTAACCATTGAGAAAATGAATCATGATGCTCAAATGATAATTGATAAAAACATTTGCCATCCTACTTTTGTGGGTCAAAAGGAGTTATAAAAGGTAAGTGTTGGGATTAATCATCATGTAACGGTATAATTGTAAATAGAGTTTGTTAACTGTAATACACAATTTCATTTAGGGAGATAGATCCTGGTAATCATGCTATTACCCTTCAAAATATCAGACATATTGTGCATAGTTTTTTGACCAGTGGTACCACCGAAAAATTGCGTTGAGGTGTAGTGAAATCTTTATGTAGGTCAACAAGTTTGATGAAGTAGTACCATTAGCTGTGGTTGCATCAAATCTGAGTGAAGCACATCAAATGTCAGCTTGTAGCCGTATATGTCGTACACTCGTACTGTAGTAGTAGTAGACATTTAATTTTTAGATATCAACCAATAAATAATAGCTAAGAGTAAAAGTGCATTGAGTTCTTATCGATTGAGTGTAACGTACGTTTAGCATATGTGTGTTGACTAAAGTGCATTGTATCATACGGAGTAGTAGGAAACATTTAAAAGTGATAGCTTATATGCAGATAAAGATTACAATTCAGTAGAAGTGCATTTTAAAAAAACATTCCATGTAATTGCGTAGGTGGGAGCCTTTGCGGCACTGGGGTAAATGAAAATGATGAATGATGTAATTGCATTTCTAACTATTCTAGAGTGCTTCTGCAAAAAAACAACTTATCTAGAGTGCAACAAACGTGGTTTGGTATTTCCCTTTGACTGTGGAGGCTTAAATTTTAAATGAAGTGCATCAAATCCATTTGCATTGCACTAGTGTGGTGATGTAGTAAACATTGATTTTGAGTTTAAAAACTTAAGAAAGTAAAAGTGCGATGTATTGTACTCCCTCCGTTTCTAAAAGAACCTCACACTTTCCTTTTTTGGATGTGCCAAAATAAAAGTCACACTTCCCTTATTTCCTTATTTGGCAAAGAAATCTACATCCAAACAGTGCCAAACAGTGTCCAAACAGTGTCCAAACAGTGCCAAACAGTGTCTAAACAGTGTTTTCTACAGTAAAGTCAATTTATTTCCTTAATAATCGTGAAGTCAAACCGTGATTTTCTTTTAGAAACGGAGGGAGTATTATTAAGCATATTATAATTAGGATGTATTTTGCATTGTTCGTATCGATAGAGTACGTTTAACATATATGTCCAAGGATTAAAGCCTCAAATGTAAAAAAGGGCAAAATAAAAAAAAGGAAGAAAACTGTCTCCTTAAAAAGAATATAAAATATTAAAATGAAACATAGAAATAAGAATATGTCATTGTTATAACCGTAAAGGTAGAAAATTAAATGCAACCTAAAGTGAGGAGATACTTTCGGATATAAACATTGAAAAAGGTGCTGAAATCACAAAATTACGGTCACTCCCATTACCAGATCATCTCTACACAAAATAGTTAGAATTCCTTTTGATTTTTCTCATTAGGTTTTGTTCTCATTTGGAACAAATTATATGTATACATACACACATATATTCGACACGTACAAAAATGATGAGGTCAGAAGTCAGAACTATCTGTCAGAATATTCTTACTGTCGACTGTCCGTCATATATTGGATGGTTAACAAATTTGAGCTATTCCAACCACAGTGGTTATCCGCACCGGTACGTCAATCCAATAGGCCCAACTCAAATGTTTGGATGGCCAAAAAAGAATGTCCAGACCTGAGCGATCATATAAATTGTTAATGAAAAAAGAGAAAAATATACATCTGCAAATGATAGTGGAGTGGCTAATAAAAGACGGCTCATTGTATTTAGAAGCTACACTATTGGATCCCAAAAACCGAATTTAAATTTGATAAAAGTTCGTATATAAAAAGAGATTTAAGCAAGCTGAATGCAGGTAAATATAGGTACCTTAAAAAAAAATTAATCCTTAGATTTAAGAACTCAACCCATCCAGATGGACCTAATCTCAACCCTTATGGCCTGTTTGGATTGAGTGTTGAGGAGTGTTAGTAATGTAAGTGTTAGTAAGTGTTGATGCTAACACTTGTTTGGGAGAAAATCCAGAGGTGTTAAGAAGTGTTAGTAATGGTTAGGAAGTGTTAATAATAACCTTCCCAACACCTCAATTTCCCATTTTTTTAACACCCCGATTTGGAGTGTTTTGAGGTGTTGGACAATTATTACCCTTCTCATTTACCTGAAAACATAAAATGCTTCGACATTTCACTTCGAATATCTTTCCAACGAGTCTGATGGTCTGCTTTTTTCATCTCTTCTCTTTACTCGTTTCTTTTGCCTCAAGGTAAAATTATTAACACTTCCATTATTAACACTTCATTCATTTGACTCTCCCAAACAAGATAAAATTATGTCTAACACTTACACTTCTCTTCCCTTCCGGGCCCTTACTAACACTTACTAACACTTTCATTACTAACACTTCCAAACACTCCATCCAAACAGGCCCTTAGATTTAAGAAAAGCAGTTGTGGTCATCCTAGGGTTATTAAACGTATGCACTCCATTTTGTGCATTTTTAGTTTTAGTTATTAAAGTAAGTACCCATCTATAGGCGGATGCTTACTGAAACCAACTCCGCACACAGATGATAACTGATTATTTTCAATATTTTCAGTGTGGCAAAAGCTTGAAGAAGAAAACCAGGAATTCTTCAGGGCATACCGGTTGAGGTTAATAGTGAAGGATCAAATATTGAGATTCAATGAGTTGCTTGAGAGGCAAGCTAAGCTAATAAGTCAGATATGTCCAGCTGGAGTGAGTTCGATTCCCCTGGTTAGCGGTGGATCTCAAATTCGTCAATGTAAGGACCCTGTTTTGTGTTTTAGAGCTTTTTAGTTACCGGAATTCAGTGGAGAGGGCTGGGAGAATTTATTTATGTTTTACTAATTTTGTCTATGATAGTCTAGATCTAAAAATAACTACTCTTCCACCCCCCCCCCCCCAAAAAAAAAAGTCATGTTTGCATACTGTATAACTTTCTGTTTTTGTCACAACTTACAACTCAATCAAGGTACAAACATTTACATGATTGTTTAGAGTAATTTATCAAAACCGCTATCCGCTTAGATTTGCATGACCTTTCTTTTCAAAGAAAGTTGACCTTAAAAGGACTTTTAATTTTAGTTAAAACGGACTAGTTTTTTTTTAGGATGGAGGGATTTTTTTTGGCATCATTTACCAATTTTATTAAAGAAGATGAAGAGCGGGATACAGAGAGGAGGATGAAAACCTCATCTCTTAAAGAAACACAAAAGAATCTAACATGTAACTCTTTATGTTTCATGTTTTCATGAAACGTCGTTTTTTCATGTGAACAGTGCATGATAACTCTACCTGCACAACAACTGATAACATTGGACCGGTCATGAAGGCTGACACCATGAACCAAAATATGAATGCCAGTTTACTTAATGTATACTCGAATAGCGTGTCCTCCCTACAAACTCGTATGGAAACTGCCCTTGATATGTCCACTCATCATCCACGGAGGATTAATGTCTTACCAAGCACCCTGCTGGCTCAGACTGCTAGTGGGGGGTTGATGCATGGGGGACAACTCATCAAATCAGAAGCAGCTGCTGCTCCTGCTTATCGTCATCCTGCCAATCCTCATTTTATGTTTGGTAGTGACAACAATGTTATGGAAAGCCGTCCTGCCATCACCGATGCGTCCATTTCATCCTTCAGTAGTGTGGAGTCTAATTCACAGAACCTGAATGAGACTGTCTTGGATGCCGCTGATACATCCTTTGGGTTCTTGGGGCAGATTCCCCGCAACTTCAGTTTGTCTGATTTGACAGCTGATTTTGCTAACAGTTCAGGTCTCTCTCTCTCCCTCTCATTTGTCTCACACACACACACACACACCAGCAAATAGTTTCATATTTTAGCTAGCTGTTGATGCTATCCTTGAATTTATGTTTTTTAAGAAGATATTTTAGAGACATATTCGAGATCGCCTTTCCTAGCTTCAGACACAGATAGCTTCCTGGATCCTCATTGTATGAGAGAGCACCGAGGTAAAGTGGTAAACATAGTGAATTATTGAATACATTTACATCACGTTTAAAAAACTCTGGCAGTTGTTGTTAAAGATCTCTAAAGATGTGTGCTAAGACTTAATTATATCGTGAAATACTAGTTACTTTTTCATATTTTTCTTGCTCTTTTTATCATTTCTCATTTAGTATATGTAAAAATTCCAGGCCCATTTGCTCCGTAGATACAACCCCTGGAGGAGTGTCGTGTAAATAAGGAATGGGACATGCGAAGCTTTGAGAATGTGTAGGCTGGGTTGATTTATTGGTCGGTGTAACTCTTGTGGATAAGAAATATTTAGTCATTCTAAGGAATGGGTGGGTATATGTGCATTTGTTTTGTGCAAATAGTTTTATTACAGGAAAATAATCAGTATGCTTTTATGTGAATGAATGGCGGTGCTGATAATATGATGGAATTGTGAAACGTTCATACGACCTGCAGCTTTTTAGTTTTTACCACAAGCAGAAATAGTGCTAAATTTATAGCTAAATTGTGACCGTTTTGGCGTTGCCATGATGGTTTTAATACATTCATATGGGTGGACAAGTCGCTCCTCTAGGGATGGACTGGGACGGGTTGGCCCTCCCCGCCCGGTACTGTTTAGGCTTGGCCCGGGGCCCGAACCGGTGGTTATAAGGGATGGGCTTCGGGCTTGACCTTTTGGGACCGGGCCCAATTGCACTATATTAAAAAAATTAAAAAAATGGGTGGTACTGACCTGGTCCCGACCTTGCCTGGTACTATTTGGGCCCGGACCAGGCCTAGTCAGAAGCATGCCTTGGCCGGTATCGGGCCTGAATTCCTTAGTCCCTAAGTCTGCTTGCTCTTGGGCCCGGGGCTGACCCGGCCCAGTCCATACCTATGCTCCAGTTATTGTGCAGTTTTTACATCGTTATTGAACAAACTTCCCAGTCCCAGAGTGAATGTGTCAACTATGGGTGGACATGGTCTCGGACTCTCGGTTCCAGTCTCGTTTGAGCTTGGTTCTGGTCCTCGTTAGGGGTGTTAACGAGCCGAGCCCGAACACCTAAAGCTCGAGTTCGGCTCGATAAGGAATTAATGGTGTTCGGGTTCGAGCTCGAAGCTCGGCGAGCTTTACATATGAGGCTCGTGTTCGGCTCGATAGGCGTTCGATGTTCGAATCGAGCGCTCGTTAAGCTCGATAAATATGGTCGATTTTAAAATTTTAGGTGATGCTCGTTAATAGGCTCGTGCTCGAATGATTCGACAAGTATTCGGTTCGTTAATAAACATATTTAAATGCTTAAAATCACACTAATTAGGGGGTGTTTGGATCTGATTCTCAAAACTGATTCTTCTCCTTCAGGGAGCAGAATCAGAAGCTGGAGTGTTTGGGTGAAATTCCAGAAGCACTTCTGGAGCTCTAATTTACTCTCAGAATCAGTTTTTTTAGAAGCTGGGGGGTACCAGCTTCTGAAAACTGATTCTGATTCTGCTTCTGCTTTTAAAAAAGAAGCAGAAGCAGAATCAGTTCCAAACACCCCCTTATATTTAAATTTTTATTATATATAAATTATATTTATAATTTCAGGGTGTTTGATAGGCTCGAGTTCGAACCGAGTCTAATACTACTATGTTCGAGCTCGGCTCGATTAATATTTTGAACTTAAAACTCAGCTCGGGTTCGAGTTCGAAAGCTCGTTAAGCTCGGCTCGTTAGGTTCGAAACCGAGCTCGAACTCGAATAGTTCGATAAAAGCTCGGTTCGTTAACAGTCCTAGTCCTCGTCATTGGGTGGGGTGAGGGATGGGGGTTATTCCATTAAAATATGCCTACACGAAGCAAATGATTTTGATCTGGAAGAGGAAAATTTGGCTGGTCTCCAAATGCATACACAACAATAGTCAATAGATGCCTAAAGCTCTATGTCCACTTTGAAGTGATCATGAAAAAACCTTTTTATCTTTCTAACAATGTAGGGTTATAGACCAATCAACTAAGATAACAACCCTGAAAAATAGAAGTACATACCAAATCACCTCCTTCAAATTGTGTAAAGCCAGAAATTCCTCCAATTGCTTTTCTTGTGCATCAAACACCACAATGTGGCTAGGTAAAGACCAACCTTTTGCAAACCTACTAGGTCCAACAAGAACCGAGCATACTCGTCTACCACTCCTTTCACTTCACTGTTGCAGCATTCCCCATAAAAAAACAATCACATTCTATTTTACATTGTATAAACACATATAGACATAGAAAGAAGAAGAAGTAGGCAGTTGATACCTCGGTGCACAATCCAAAAAGCGCATAGGAATGTTACGGTGAAGGGTTGAGTAGTAAGGTGTCACATGACAAGGTGTCAAGAAAAGGATGTTTGTTACGTTTCCACTAGCTGCTTCGACAGAGAGATAGTTCATGGCGTCCTCACTTCCTGTCTGAGAAGCATATATTACAAGTAAGTAGTAAATTAAAATTGTATAAGGTTCTTTTAAACCTTTATTGAAAATTTGCATATCCAATGCTCAAATCTTATGATTGTCCCAATAAAATACACATTTCGAAAAAAGAAGCTGAATTATATTTAATTTAACACTTTTTTATGAATATATGTGTTTCAAACAAGTTAAGCTTTGCTAAAATGCTAATGTAGCTTAAGAAACAAATTGTTTTTTAAAACTAAATTTCAAAGTTATAATATATCTTGCTGAAACACTGTTCAGTTTTTGGGATGGGGTGACATAGTATAAAGAATCAGATACCTACGTGATGGACCAAACTCATATATAAAGCCATGGGAATATTTGTGATTAGTAGAATGAACACGCAGAGATGCTTTTTTGATAACCCTATGTAATTGGTCCTTAAAATACTAGGAATTCCTAGTCTTGTCAGTGAGTACCCAGAGAATATTAAAGCGATAGGAAGCATGGGGGGACAATTGTGTCACTTCACACTAATTAGAGAACATCAGAATGTTTAACGTCAAAACATATAGTCATCAACAAAGAATAACTAAACTTGGCAAAAGGTGCAAACATGCCCTCAGTGTCTACCTCCAGCTAAAGGTTCCTTTAGCATTTTACATTTTTCAGGTTGCTTAATGTTTTCTTCTAGGTTTATAGTGACCCTTGTTTACCTTAAACACTATTAAACTAAAAGAAAACTGCAAAAACCACCAAAATTTAATTAATTTTTTAGTGTAAAATGACAAAAGTCACAATTAAAATTATTTTGCACTTAGAGATGCATGTTACGGGTGTATTTGCACCTTTAAATGGCCAATCTTCACCCAACATTCTACATTGCATTTTATATTACAAATTTAATTAATGGCACCAACCCCAACTAGTTTGATCAAGGTGATGAAAATGAAAATGATGACAACGCACATAAAAATTGCACCTAAAGTGAAGGACATAAAGGCAGATTTGCACATTTTTCCTAAAAACTTCCAAGTACCCCTCTTTGTGACTTAACAATTTATAACCCCCCCCCCCCCCCCCCCCCCAATACCCGCGCAATGCGACCAGTTTCCATTGTTTAGCCATGATAGCTCCGACTAAAGAAAATGGTAGGAATGTGAAGGCCATCACCATGAATCCATGAGTGAGGTACCAGTGCCATACATGAGTCCATAATAGTCGCCTCCGAAAGAGAGGAAATTAAACATCGGAAAATTAAGAGGAACGATCACCCAAGTCCCATACATCCACCGATTAAACAGAAGTGTGAGTCTAAGTATCAATGTCTTGATTCCATATGTTTATTATCGAAGTAGGTAAGTAGTTTTTTTATAGGTCTACTTTGGTAGGTAATAAAATACCATACTGTTAAAAATAGGAAATGCATAAAGGTATCATGAAAGCCTAATTATAATTTTCAAGATGATAACTAAGGCATTATTCTCAGGATCCATTTCAATAGTTATTTAACTATAAAGCGTAGATCAAGCGTCTATAGCTTCATTTGGTTGCCCAATATGACCAATTCAGTTTATCCGCAGTCCACAGAACAAATAGAATAAGCAGCTTTTGACTTGCTTGTTTGGGTAAAACTGTAAAATGGGCGGAACCAAAAACCTTTATTTTAAAAACTCAACATATTCATCAAATTTCAGCTAATAAACATTAATAAATAGACTCTACTTGCAATAGGTTTGACAAGAAGAACCAAGTTTTCTTATAGCATATACGGATCAAATTATCCATTGAGTGTAACATTTACAAAAGGTTGAAATTGATTCTAACCCTTATTTTTATGGAAAATATTTAAGGAAATCATTATATGGCATCTTAGGACATGTTCTTTCCATGACTCCATCTGAATAAATGTGTTGTGATGATTAGACTTGGCTGGGGTCACATACTAAGGCACACATCTTACATGTTATTATACACATGTAACGTGTTACATCAAGTGAAGTTACATCATTCACAAGCACTTGAACAATGTGCATTGGACTTAGTTGAAGTCACATACTAAGGCACACGAGTTACATAACTATTAAGTGAAGTTACATCATTCACAAGCAGTTGGACATTGTATTGTGGACTTGGTTGCAGTCACATACTAAGGCATACAAGTGTTCAAGTGTTATGACAATGTGGACAAATTGCCCAATTTAGCTGAACGCGACTATTTTGCTGATTTTTTTGGGGTTTCCTTATTTCAGATTTTAATTTTTGTTATTTTCAGTTGTTTGGCTTCTTTTGAGAGATTTTAATCTAGCCCTGCTCTCGTTCTTGTATGTTTTTTCCCTTATTCTAATAAAAATCTGATAAATGTTCCCTGACATTTACGCCATTGATTTTTGTGGTTTGCCTACCGGGTTAAAAAAAACTAAGGCATACAAGTTTACATACTTCATAATAGATATAAGTCAGGCAAATACTTGGAAAATCTATTTTCCACCCTCAAAAGTTCCAATAAACACTTGGACCGTTTATTTTTAACACTATGTTTCCAAATATATTACTCGATATAACAAACATTTTACATAAATTCCTATTGTGCATTACATGCATACCAAACATTTTACATAATTCCTATTGTCCAACGATATTACCAAACCATTAATATGGGTTGTGGCCATTGGACAACATCCAACGCCAACACTTCCAACGCCTATTGTTAGTCATCTTGGCAGATGAGCAGTTGAAATAGCACATTACATTGTTAATTATTGCCTTATTGGTAAGAATGTAAGGTTATAAACTTATAATGAGTAAGTAAACCATTAAATTGACCGTTGAAGGATTCACATAAGATCTAGAGACATGTCCAAAAGAAGCACATGTCCCATTTAATGAATATGGATAAAGAAAAACACAATGTCACATTTGCATATAAACATAAATATGCATTAAGCACATGTAAAAAAGAAAATAACATGTTTCCAGCCCCTCAAGTTCATCAATATTTTCTTCAACTAATCAACAAAGTTTGGTTTTGCATCTTCAACCAATCTTGAGAACAAACAAAGCTTCCATTGTTTTATGAGTCAATGAGCTTCTAAAATAATCTAAAACCGGGCCACTGATACTAAAAGTGATTCAGAAGCAACTGTGGAGACGAGAACATCAAGAATATCTCTAGCCATTTTTTTAGAGTATAGGGAATCTCTGACTGTTTAATTTCCACCATCTTAATATGTTAAACTCTTTATCTTACTAAAGAATAGCCTCACTCAAATAAATTTCCAACTCATTTTTTTTTCAAGCCCAACTACCCACTCTGTACTTTCTGTGTTTTAGTTGTGCTTTGAATTTGGAGACTGGTCGTGCAGACTCAACCTCACAGATCACTAAACCAGTAGGAATTAGGCTTTATTCAGAGCTTCCACCAACAGTATATGTGCAATAACTCACTTAGGGCATGTTTGATACTTTCAAAACAAATCTCACCCTTTTTTGAATATACAGCGCATTCAATTGAAATGGCAAGTATTCAAACTTGTCCCTAGGGTCTAGAACATTTGAAAAAAATATGAGAAGGTTCATCTTTTCAGAATCTCCCCAGTACTTATCCAATTTGGATCATAGTATTTCTCATGCTACTTTTAGAAGGTTCGTCTGACATCACCAAGTCTTCAAGGACCAGAAACAGATCAGGCACTTCTGTGAAGAAAATATTAGAAGTAACATAGAGAGAGCATGGAATCCTGAATGTCATATCATAAAGTTTTTGTAGAATTATCACCAAAGACTCACAAGAAATCTCATCCACAACATCTGGAATAATATCAACACCTAAATCAATTGCATAACTGGTTGCATTTTGCTCACACGCTTCAAATACTTTTTCATTAGGTAAAGCTTATTTCAACATTAAGTACGTGGAATTCCACTTAGTTGGAACATCAAGGTATAATCCAGATTTAGCTTCCATCCCAATTAAGTCGGATATATCCTTAAACTTTTGAAGCTTAGTAGGAGAATTACTAACACACTTAAGTTCTTCCCTAACCTTGGACAAGGAGGAGTCAGCTTGCTTTAAACCAGCTTGAATCGTCAAGTTAAGAATGTGGGCAATATATCTCATGTGAACATACTGGGCTTTAACAGAAAAGGCACCCCCCAAGTTTTAAGTTTTTTCTTGAAGAATCCTACAGTTGTATCATTACTGCTTACATTATAAATATTCACAAGAAATATTCACATGTGCATACTCACCTTTCACAATTCAGAACAAGGCTGAAACTCCATCATCATTCACGTATGCATGTTGAAACATAAGGCATACAACTTTCAGAATTCAGAACAAGCATGAGGCTCCAACATCATTCACATATGCATATCGAAACACAATACATACAACTTTGGCACATTTACAATACCCATAGTTCACGTTTCAAATATGCACAGTTTAATACTCATAATTTAGAACAAGGTTAAGCTCAAGGCTCCATGTATCCATCATCATTTAGATGTACAATACTTAGTCAGTCAGGATTCATATTTCACCACAACTTAGTCACAATAACATAATATCAACCATTATCATAGATTCATAGTCACTCGTCAAAAGTATTAAACATCAATTACACCATCAACATCATAATACTATCAATTTATCAAATATTCAAATACAATCATCATCATCATCATCATGATCATCATCGTCATCTATTCATCTCGATCATTTGCTTCCACAAATCCATAATAGAATTATATCATTTATATGAATCAATTAAATCTTACATTTAAAACACATAACAAATTCACAACAAACCGTAGGTATAAATACCCCAGAGACGATTAGATAGACTACGATTAGGAGTTAGGGTTAAGAACTTCCACTAAATAGGGGTTCAGACTTTAAGAATGAGTTCGAGTGAAGATGTCGGCCTATGGGAGTTTCAAAGTGTGAGAGCTTCATAGTTCAGAACATCAAATTAACCAAAACACCAAAAATGATGGTTAGAACTGTGATTGAAGGCGGAAATCATGGACCGAGAGGAGAGAGTAAGGTCTGAAGATGGAAGAGAGAGAACATAGCGAAGAGGCGGACAGGGTTAGGCCAATTAGTGGTGGTATAACTACGTATTATATAAAATGCTAAACGACATCATTTTAGGATTTTGGATTTTTCGGGCGGATCAGATTCGGGACTTATAAAGGGAAAGTTCCTGAAATAGGACTAAAACAGTTTGAAAATTCCAAAATAGGACTGCCATGTTTTTTATTCCCAAAATAGGAGTAATTACTGCCAAGTTTGGAAAATACATACTGCCATGTTTGAAGTCTGGTACTGCCTAAACATGACAGTAATTAGTCCTATTTTGGGAATAAAAACATGACAGTCCTATTTTGGAATTTTCGAACCTTTTTAATCCTATTTCGGGTAATATTTTCATTTATAAACCCTACCCGCCACCCGGTACACACCCATAATTGTCCAATTTTTCGGATATAAGTCGTCGGTTCAGATATCCATATTCAATCGGATATTATCCGAAAAAATGGTTTTGTCGGATCGGATTAGATTTTGCTCAGCCCTAGTGACTTAACGAATAACAATGAGCGGTTTTGCTCTAACCATACTTTCCATGTTCTGAGCCACCTTGCTATTGAGTTGGGGTTAGTTTTAATTAATGTATTTTTTAAAGTAACCTAACTAATGTACCATGTATGTGTTTGTGTGCGTACACTTATAATACATATATAAATATATACTACGTAATTATTTATATAATAATAATAATAATAATAATAATAATAATATAATTCCGGTCTAACCGGTCCAGAACGGAATATTATGTGTTTTGGACTGGACCGGAATTGGAATCGGTAAAGCCCTTGGACCGAAGACTGGACCAGTATTTATCCGTCCCGGTTCCGATCGGGATCGAACGGTCTGGTTTGGCAATTTATAAGTCGCCATTCAAATTGACAATTTATAAGGATGTTAAGTAATCTGACTCATACTAGACCAGATCAAAACAGAACAAGACCTAGTTATAAAAATACAAAAATAAGGACTATATTGTTTTCAGTTCTCCCTCTTACTAGTCCCGTCATCTCCCGTCATTATAAGCAAAGCCCTGCTCCAAAACCCCGAGATTTATCTTCGTCTCACCTACCTGTGATTTGGGTGTTTGGCAGTGACCATGGCAAGCAGGTCGTGTTTGGTTGGAACGGAAGTTCCCGTTATCGGCAGTGACGCCATCAATTGGATTCAGCTATCTGTTCCTTCCTCCACTTCTACTCAGTCCGGTGCCTCAGCCGTGCTGCCGGATCACCTCAGCAGAGACGCCGCCTCATACGCCGTGTTAGGGAACCCTTCCATCTACATAATTTGGTATGACTTTCATTGTTTATATGCATTTGCATAAACTCACATGTGTATATATTTTATATACATATGCGAATTAGTGTAGAATTTTTCCATCATTTTTAATGGAGCTATGGCTCACTATTTTTTTTGCTTGAGAATATGGAATAAAGAAAAATGACTCACTAAACTGTAAACTGTTCAAAAAATCAGTTTATGCAATTTTTGAAGCTATTTCAAAGGGTCATCCGGAAACAATTTCTCTGTACTTTAATACATGGGTAAGGCTACTGCGTACATCCGACCCCCTTACCCCACTGTAGTAGGTGGGAGCCTTTGCTTGGGGTAGACGATGATGATGCGATTTACTGTAGAATGCTGTTCATATTATCCACTTGAGCAATTGAGCCTGTGCGGGACTGATTGAAATTGTACGCAGTTCAGCTTAACGATTTTATAATATCCTTCACACATTGTATTATTTGTTGGGAACTAATTGGACTTCGCCAGATTTGCGAGCTCAAGGTATTATACCCTCACCCACATACTCCCTCCGTGAAACTAAATGAAGTTTCAGGTTTGACTTAGGATATTTTATTTTGGACTGTTTTCTGTTCCAGACCAGACTTGAAAAAACCAGATCAAATCAGATTTAAAAGACTAGATCAGACCAGACTTGGACAATTATAAAATACACAAAGACCAGACATTTACCAGATAAGACGTTGACAGACCATACCAGACCAACAAATTTTAGTCCAAAAGAAAACATTCTTACACATTTAATTGAGATTAAGTTTTGCTTAGACTTTCCAAATATACCCTTCCTTAATGTCAAATAAAAAATGGCAAAAGTAAGGGTAGTTGTGACTTTTTGCTTAAAGGTAGTTTCCTTTTATAGAAATGGAAACTTCTTAGGACAACAAAAAGTGAGAATTTCTTTTCGGGACGAAGCTAGTATTCCCTAAAGCAAATGATCTTATATTATATGTGAAATGTACAAGAGGTTCATTTTTACAACTAGTGTTGAAAGTGAGAAAGTGAGTTTGGGGCAAGGTTGTTAAAATCGTATTTTTGAATCAAATCGGTAGATGTTTTTAAAAATCGAATCGTAAAATCGAATCGCAAATCGTAAGATTTTACCAAACATATTTTAATAATTATAAAATAAATAAATATTAAAATTAAGTTGCAAGTTAATGATATTATATCATTTCATTACATAAAACTATACCTAAAATGTCAAAAGCAAGATTTATAAACTGTTTTTATTATGTAAATGTATTGAATAATAACATTAAACATATGTAAAACATAAAAATAATTAAGTAACACAAGAATCCATTACTTTTATAAATAAACTATTCATATTATTATTATTGGAATTATGTATCAATTTGTAGTTGTTAATTTTAATAAATTTGAACCATTTTCACCAAAAACAACTTATTACGATTTTGCTACGATTTTATACGATTCTACACGATTTTGGGACGATTTTTTACGATTTTGTACGATTTTATGATTTTACGATTTTACCTGCGATTTGAATCGCTTTATTAATGTAGAATCGTAAAATCGTACGATTTTACGATTTAAATCGAGATTTTAACAACCTTGGTTTGGGGTGCCTATTTTCTTGCAAATTCGAAATCTAACGGTTAAAATTAATAGTTAATACCAATGTTCTAAAAGGCCGTTCTAAAAGGCGCTAGGCGCTAGTCGGGCGCCAGCCCAGCGCCTAGCTCCTAGGCGGCTAGACGGACGCCTAGTCTGGGACTAGTCGGAGACATAGAAATTGCATTTTTATCTAGATTTTTGCATAAATATGATAAGTAATACTCCGTATTGTTTTTGTGTGTGTATAAAATACATTTATACATATACATTAACAAACATGAATAATAGAGTTATCACATTTAATCATATGTAGTATAGGATAACTAATCACTTAACTTCATTATGTTATAAATATAAATAATGATAAAGTTTAGGTATATATACAAACATATGTAGTTTTATCTTAATTTACAATTTCATTTCTGTATATCCATAGCTAAAGTTAAAGTACGTATATCGCTTAGAAAATTAAAATTAAAAAGAAAAGCAATGCTCGGCCAAACCAATTAGTCGGAGTGCCTAGACGATAATCGGGGCGCCCGGCCACCGCCTAACACCTAGGCGGGGACTAGTCGGGTGCCTAGAACGATTTTTAGAACATAGGCTAATACTAATGAGGAAAAAACTTGGACCAATAAACTTGTTAAATGGCTAAAAATGAAATATGCCTCAGAATTCATGTCATTTTCCCATATATATAAATTAAATACACATATTATATTATATTATATTATATTATATTTTTTTATATTATATTATATTATATTACATTACATTACATTACATTACATTACATTACATTACATTACATTACATTACATTACATTACATTACATTACATTACATTACATTACACATATATATAAACACAACTATATATATATATATAATGTATGATTTGGATCAAATAAAAAAATCTTAACATGTAAAAAAGACTTAATCTCAGTCGTCCAAAAGGTCAATTTGGTGCACAATAAAGCTTATCTGATGCACTTTTCGAAAAGTGAATTAGATGAGGTTGATTTGGAAGTGCATTAGATAAGGGTGATTGTGCATCAGATTGACAGTTTGGACGATTGAAATTATTTTTATTTTACACGTTAATATGTCTTCTCATTTGAACTCAACCCTATATGTATGTGTATACATACATATATGTATACACGCACGCCCATATATATATGGTGCGATTCCAATAAAAAGAGTTATTCCTGTGAAAAGTGTGAACATAAGCATTTTTACTCATTTTGGCGCACTATTAGATGTTTGTGTTGCAGTATTATTTGGTACACAATAAACCTTATCTGATGCACTTTTTGAAAAAACTTTATCTGATGTACTTTTCGTAAAAACCTTATCTGATTCACTTTTCGAAAAGTGAATTAGACGAGGTTGATTCGGAAGTGCATCAATTAGATAAGGGAGATTGTGCATCAGATTGACAGTTTGGACAATTGAAATTATTTTTATTTTACATGTTAATATGTTTTCTCATTTGAACTCAACCCTATATGTATGTGTGTACATATATATATATATATATGTATACACACACGCCCATATATATGGTGCGATTCCAATAAAAAGAGTTATTCCTGTGAAAAGTGTGAACAGAAGCATTTTTACTCATTTTGGTGCACTATTAGATGTTTGTGTTGCACTTTTTCGCGATGGCAGAAAAGTTTGGTTTATTTACCAAATTGCCACCATGTTTTTGATCAAATCTAGTGCGTTAGATCTCAAATTTAATACACAAGATTGATTCTCTTTTTTTTTCATGGGGAGAACTCTTTTTATTCCATACAAGACCTATATATGTGTGTGTGTGTATATATGTTCTGCAATAGTAGATATTCTAAATTACGTATTTATGAACCTGCGTGTCTCTTGGTTTTTCCCTAATATTCTTTCTTCAAAGTCAAATGTTATTGACACTGATACTTGTATTGCAGGAGAATTAACAGGTCCAAGGCAAATGTTGTAGAGATAATGCAGCTAAATAATGATAAGGAGTTCCTAAATATTGGACTGCAAATTGTATTTCCAGATGCACTTTTTCCATCTACCTTGATATGCCAAAATGAGGTTTTATTCTATTTTTAGCTAGTTCCAACACTCCCATTGTCTTGTTTACCAGATTTCTCTGACTACGTCTATCAAACTTAAGTTACTTTCTTTTTGGCAGGCTAATCTTTTGACCAGGGGACACTTCACACTTTATGCTTTGACAATCTCAGGGCTTGCTTTCCTCATTAAGCTAAAAGATATTTCTGCATATATATCTAGTTCTGTTTTGTCATCTAGTGAGGTTCTTGAGTATAATACCCTAATGCATCCTCATCATGGAGCAATAACAGTTGCTACGGCAACACCAGGCTGTATAGTAGTTGGTAGAAATGATGGATCTGTCAGCTGTTTCCAAATTGGCACGATTGAACCTAGTGCTCCAGGTTAAACGTGATTGTCATTCTACTATTTATTTATGTGTTTTATGAGTAACATATGGTCCTTGCTAGGATTAGATTTTATACTTTTATAGCTTGGACTTCATGTTTTGTCTTCATAGTATTCCTACTTTTACACATCTTTTATGCTTTTTTCAATAGCAATGATTGAACCTAGTATCATTTTGCTTGGGCTTCAAACATTTCTTCATAGTTTTAGTGTAATGACCTATTGAAAAGAGAGGGTTCATGTATCATTACTGGCTCTTTCAAGTCATAGGCACATTGCTATTGTTGATTTTCTATGTCTTGATTCTCAACATTTGGAGTTTGAGGAATACATTTCATAATAGCATTAAAGATTTGAGTGTCAACAATACATTGCTATTGTTGAGTTTTTATGCCATAATAATCCATCAATACCTTTTCCCTATGACAGGTTTTGTATTTGAGCTCCGTGATGATGCTGGGTTTGGCCGCTTATGGGGCATAATGTCAAGGTAATTGGTTATTGTAGTTCTATTATGGAGTTCTAGTATGGCTAGTAAGTCACACTTTTGTTAATCGAAGCTAAAAACCTGATAGCTATGTCTTGTTTCTTACAGATCTTACCTCGCCATAAATGTTCTTTGCATTTTTTGCTCTGAATTGTTGGCATAATTCTAATAGATAGATTCTTACATATCAATTCCATAATTGTCTTTAATGTTCTAAGGTGGGTTATGTACCGTTCCTCACATAACAATCCCTTGGTTCTAGAATTTAATCAACCAATATTCAACACAACAACACCATCCAAGCCTTAGTCCCGAAAGATTTTGGGGCCGGCTAACTTGAATCCATACATGATATCAGAGGTAAAAAGAAAAGAAAGATAAAAGATAAGGTAAGATAAATATAAGATAAAGATAAAGATGATAAGATAAAAAGCATAGAAAGAATACAGGCGATTAGTATTGGTTTTTTTTATGTTCTTTTCCTCAAAAGTATCCCATGATTCTAGAATTTAGGCGATCAATATCCATTACTAGTTGTTTTGCTGCTATGTTTGCTTGAAGGCTTTGCAGATGCTTCAGCTAGCCATATTCATAACATATTATTATAATTATTAGAGAAATGGGTCAAATAGATCCTTCTACTATTTCAAATCCGTCATCTAAGCCCTTGTACTAAAAAAGTATCATATAAGTATCCCTACTTTGAAAACACAGTCACTCAAGTCATTTTGACCTGCTATATCAAGTTGTTTTTAAAAAATAAATTAGGAAAGTTAATAAATCTTATAAAAAATCATATGAACTTGAAAAAATAATGTATTAATAATATATAAAATTGTTAAAATGAAGAAAAAAAGATAACTAAATTAAAAAATTTAAAAAAATAAAAATAAATATCAGAATAATGAAAAAAAGTGAATAAGTAAAATACATTAAATTATGATCTGAAAACTTTTAAAATGATGTAGAATATAAAATAATTCCAAAAAATGCCAAAATATTGAGTTTCACATTTTTAAATTGTTCAGATATTTTGTTTATATTTATATTTATTCGAATTTTAACTATTTTTTAGAGTGTTTTAATACTACCCCCCGTCGCGAAAAGTTTCGCCATATTGACTTTTCTTGGTTAATGATGGCAAGATTCGGACAATGATTTTAATTATTATATTTATATATAATTTATAAATTTTATACTTTTATGAAAATATTTTTAATAAGGAAAATTTTCATATATTTTTCATATTCTAAATTATTTCGTATTAAAAAATATCATTGGTCAAAGTTGATTGTCATTGACCAAGAAATGTCAATTTGGCGAACCTTTTCGGGACGGAGGGAGTATATAAAACCTGCTATTACAAGTCAAAGACCGGTTATATGGCTAGATTGAATGATTTTTAAAAGTAAACGTACTTCAATGATGCTTTTTTTAGTATAGGGGCCTAAGTGATGATCTGGAAATAAGAGAAGGGTCTATTTGACCCATTTCTCTAATTATTATAGTGGTACTCATTGTAGTAAAGATTCTCTACCTAGGCTATAGAATGCCCTTTGGTGCTTAAATTGTTTCCCGCTGGGCCGCTTAAGCCCTGCACAGTTTTACTAAGGCTCCCCTTAATATTGCTCATTTTCTGTCTAGTCACCTGGTTAGGCGACACTCTAACGTGTTGGTTATGCCTAGCACTTTGTTAAACATTGTTTTTGCTTTTTATGATTGTTTGGGGTATTTACTTATTTATTCAATTCTTCTCTAAGTGCTTCACAATATTTATAGGTATTTTATTTTGTTTTTGGGTGTTTGAAAATTGAAATGGTTCATGTATTTTGGAGTGAAGACAGTTTCTTTTAGAAATTTAAGAAGCCAGTGAAGAGGTTTTCATTTAGGGGAGCCTATTTATAATCCTGCTTCTTAGATAATTTCCTAGAGATAATGATTATGTTTAATTGGACTAATTTAAGTAGTATGGAGCCATGGAGGAAATTTACAACTTGGAAAGATCAAGGACAAACATTTCGGATAAAAACTAAACGGAGAACATTGTGGACACACACACACATATGAGCACAAGAATGGAACAAGTACATTTCCAAGACTACAAATGACTGATGTGATCTTACCAACACTAATGCATTGTGTCCCATTAAAACTATGAAAATATTGTACAAATGACCCTCATCACTACTATGTATAAAACAAATTTGTGATGCTGAGCCCAGTAAATTCAGGGCTAGCTATTTAAAGGGTTGTTCACACACACACACACACTAGAAAACATGAAACCAAATCTGAGGCCCGACATGGTGTTTCACATTGGCATCTTGACATCTTGTAGACATGCTGGGATACATTAAGAAAACAACAAACTTTTTGCAGAATTATCTTTTAAGTGTACTCTTATAAGAACATTTGTTCAGCTCAATGGCCATGCAGTCATGCACATCCTTTTATCTTAACATAATTTGAAAATGTTTTTTAATAACGAATCACACTGGTAGAAATGTAGTTTATTATTATTATTGATTATTATTATTATTATTACTATTATTACTATTATTATTATTATTATTATTATTATTACCACCACCACCAGTACTATTACTATTACTATTACTATTACTATTACTATTACTATTACTATTACTATTACTATTACTATTACTATTACTATTACTATTACTATTACTATTACTATTACTATTACTATTACTATTACTATTACTATTACTATTACTATTACTATTACTATTACTATTACTATTACTATTACTATTACTATTACTATTACTATTACTATTACTATTACTATTACTATTACTATTACTATTACTATTACTATTACTATTACTATTACTATTACTATTACTATTACTATTACTATTACTATTACTATTACTATTACTATTACTATTACTATTACTATTACTATTACTATTACTATTACTATTACTATTACTATTACTATTACTATTACTATTACTATTACTATTACTATTACTATTACTATTACTATTACTATTACTATTACTATTACTATTACTATTACTATTACTATTACTATTACTATTACTATTACTATTACTATTACTATTACTATTACTATTACTATTACTATTACTATTACTATTACTATTACTATTACTATTACTATTACTATTACTATTACTATTACTATTACTATTACTATTACTATTACTATTACTATTACTATTACTATTACTATTACTATTACTATTACTATTACTATTACTATTACTATTACTATTACTATTACTATTACTATTACTATTACTATTACTATTACTATTACTATTACTATTACTATTACTATTACTATTTACTATTTACTATTTACTATTTACTATTTACTATTTACTATTTACTATTTACTATTTACTATTTACTATTTACTATTACTATTACTATTACTATTACTATTACTATTACTATTACTATTACTATTACTATTACTATTACTATTACTATTACTATTACTATTACTATTACTATGATTATTTTTGTTTTTGTGTACACTAGTCACTTAATACATATTTAATTATTAAAATACAGGCATTGAGTGCTTCTCCTTCTCTTGTATATGCATGGCAAGCTTTAAACCTTATTAAATCAATTCCTCCCCCGCTTAGCCTTTACTGTGGAAACAAATGTAGTCTTTCTGACGCATAAGCTCTGTATCCAATTCAAATTGCATGTGCTGTATGATTTGCTTAGTCAACAATTGTTTCACAATTCAGGAGCAGGACAGTTGCTGCAGTGCAGGATTTAGTTATATCAGAGCTGTATCAGAAAAAAATTCTTTTCGTGCTCCACTCTGATGGGATATTACGTGTGTGGTATCTTTCTAATCGCTCTAAAGTTTTGACGCACGCTATGACTGGTAAAACTTCCTGTTTTGCATCATTTTACATGATCATCCAAATGTTCTATGCAGTCATTACTGGTTCTGAGATCTCTATATTTCTGAAACCGATGCAACAGGGACACCATGTGTAAGATTATGGGTGGGAAAGGAGGATAGTAATGCTAATATAATTCCATTGGCTGTGTTACAGAAACGGCATTCGGTTAGTATTCAAAAGTCAAGATGTTTAAACTGGCATGTCTCATGCATTTTTAGTTAAGTAGACTGCTACTTGTTTGATTTGAACTACTGTGAACCTGTATTTCTTCTTTTCCATTATGTTCTCCTTTCTTACATATTTAAAATATATATGGGCCACTACAATTTATCAGTTGTAGCCATCTCAACAATTAAGTCTTTTGGGGAGTGGTTCACTATTTCACTACAAGTTATCAGTTGCAGCCATGTCAACAATAAGTGAGGGCATCTGACAGAAGAGATAAAGCTGCAAAAGTTATGCATGATGCAACGGCCTTTTTGCATAAGCCTGCACCTGGTTTTAGAGTCAAAAGAATGATGACCGTTTTTGAGAAATTCCAGATTATTGAGCTTTGAGCTTTTTTAGAATCTTAGCTATCTAGAATGTTGTGTTTATCACAGACTCACAGAGTACATGGTTTCTAGAATCTTAAGCTAGGCGATTGTGTTGTTTAATAGTGTTCTTTTCATCTGATTCTTTTATCATATTGAATTTTGATCACGATGATTTTTCTTGGTATCAAAGACGTATTCTGGAATTGACTTTAATTTTCATGCTCTTCTGGGTTTTGTTTTGTCAAGGAAGTTGAAATGGAGACTCTCTCTATATATAGCCTTTATTTAAGTGTTGCAGATAGGATTGATTTGTCACTAGAGCCCTCAACTCAAAGTATCCCTTTGGAGAAGGTATTTGTAAGCTACATGCTCTTTTGCCCATTTTGAATATATATTAGAGCCTGCTTGATAGTCATTTGATTCAATTATTTGGGTCACCTCCAGGGCGATCTTATCGATCTGAGATTTAGCAAAGACCAAGTATGGATGCTCATGGAAGATGGATTGGTAATGCAAAAGTTATTTAATGGAAATATTGAAGAGTAAGTTTTTCATCCTCATTGTGGTGCACAAATACATTACCAGTTCAATGTTCCTGTTTCTTCTTTCTCTTTTCCATTTCTAGAATGTCGAAGAGTAATTTTGTTAAGAATATGTAATATTAAGTTCATGTGGTACTTAATTACTAATACTGAAGTTTTGAATGTTTATAGGGGATTAGCTCATTGCTATTCTTTACAGGAAGCATTTGTTGCAGATCAGCTATTTCAAAACTTCGAAAAAGCGACAGATGATTTACTTTGGCTTTCTGATGCTGTGTTGTCATCTTCAAAGGTGGTATTGACATTCTCTTTATTTTGAGTGTACTACCTATGTGTCCCTACTTGGTGTGCGCACTGCATTATCAGCCTTCTCACCCTCACCTACTTAGGTGATTCTAGTTAAAACTATTCTATCCTGCAAACAAATTGTTCGATACAGATGCTAGGATGAATGCATGATGTGCGTCTTGGCTTCATATTAATGTCCATCCTGTATGCAAGGCTTAAATGTGCAGTTAAAACTACAATAGTCTTTGGCAGCGCTTAGCTGTGTAATTTGATTATGTCACGTAACTGATTACTGTAATGCCTGTGTATTTTTTCTATATTCTTAATGTCTCTTAACTTGTATTTTCTATTTGATTTGCAGGATGAAGTTGCTTCTTTTGTTTCTCATATCTTCTTACGTAGGTTGCTTCTTCCCGGCGTTCATCATAAAACCATTCTAAGAGCAACCTTACAAGAATATAACAAGCATTTCACTGATTCTGAGTTTCATTCCTTGGAAATCAATGGCTTAAAGAATGAAATCCTGTCACTTATTGAGCATGAGGTTTTATTCTTATTTATGCATATTAATTTTTACAATTTTCCTTAAATGGTTTTATTTCCATTTTGTTTTTCATGATAAAGAGAGAAAAGGTGTAATGAATCCCTCAAGCTAACTGTACTGTTTTTGTGCTAGGGTGGTGCTGAAAGCCCAGTTTCAATAGTTCACAGCTGGAAATCCTTCTGTACCCGCTATGTCCATAATTGGTGCCAATACAATGCATCTTGTGGTTTGGTTGTTGATTCATCTACTGGAGTGGTTGCCTTAATTCGGAAAAGTACAATATCTTTATGCCGCAGTCTGAATGACATTGAGCTTCTCGTTTATGGTATCTTGTTAACAACATCAGTTAGTACTTCTCTATACAACCTTATTTAACTTGTGTTCTGGCTGTCTATGTCGTGTATGCTAAGTGTTCTATATATTATATGTTCTTAGGATCTGATTTGAAATTCTGTGCTGATGGGCTCGAAAGTGATATTCTCTTTGAGGTTCTGCACTGCAGTAGTAATCTCAGTAAAAAATTTGGCCGAGCTTCTTCAGCAATATATTATGAGTCACTCCTTCGAACACCAACTTTGTCACCAGAAGATGTCAGTGTTCGCTTGCTTAAGACTTTAGATTCTGGACATAACCAATCAACAACACACCTCTACTCGTACCTTGGAGCTGATGTGGCTCGGGATAAGGAAATAATGAGTCACAGAAATATAAGGAAGTTTTGTGTGAATATGTTTTTGTCCCTACACCATTTGTACAAAAGAGCTATCACATGGGGGAAAGTGTTGGATGTGATTGAGTGTTACTTGAAGCATCTTGTGCCTCTTAAAGTTGAACAGAGTTTTGATTCTCAAGCAATCTTCAATATCAGTACTGCTGTAACAGTGCAAGCTACTTCTCAAGTTGCTAAAGTGATGTTTGAATCTACATTAGATCTATATTTGCTTTTAAGCTATATGGTTAGCACAAGTGGGAAGGTTAGTTTTTGTTTTCTATTCAAATGTATTTGGTAACTTACTAACTTGTGGTACTCACCTTGACATTTTCTTTATTTATTAGAAAAACATGTTTTAAAAACGAAGCCCCCATCCAAACAAAAAAAATTCTTGTATTATTGTGCTCTTCCCACCCGCGACATGAAAACGACAACCCAACTTATCCATGAAGATCATTAATTTCTACCCACAAAATAGCTGGAAATGAAACAAAGAAACTCCTGCATATGACATCATCATGAATAGTTCTGCCTCTAGGTAATTTCTTTCCAGTATCACTTTTGCGTGTGTACATAAGTACGTTGCAGTTTCCAAAGATTGAAGATATTAGCATTGTGATGCTTCTCATTGCCATACAGTTGGCCATAGTTAATCAAACTCTGGTTTGCATATGGAAATATTTTTGTATTAATCTATATCTTTGAATGAAAATTCACGTTGTTGTTATAGTTGATAATGATGAATATATTTCTTTGTACTGTCAAAAACTAAATTACATGCTACAAATTGCTTGGTTATTCATCATTTAATGTAGAAAGCAGAAACGTGAAAGTGTTTTCACTTCATGCAGATCCACCTGTCCCAAAATGATATTTCTAGAGTTACAATTGAGCTAGTTCCTTTGATCCTAGAGACGCTAACAGAATGGCATATCATACACTACCTTGCAACCACACCATCTGAATCTCCTGTCATTGAAGATTTTAGCTCTCAGCTTTCATCCCTACATTTGGGTATGGTTCCTATAACCTTTTCCTTAGAAAGTTACTTTTCACTGTTGCTTTGCTATAATGTGTTACTGGAATGAATGGCTATTTAAGTATAATCCACTCCAACTACCTTTTTTTTTTAATATTTGTGAGCCTTTATAGCTCTCACTCGGCTGTAAAACCTTCGTAATCAAAATTGAAAAAAATATGAAATCTGCAGCTTCCACATCCCATGTTTATCCTCATGGATGCAGTGTATGAAGAAAAGAGAGAAAAAACTATCTATTTTGGAAACACTAATAACTTGTTTGGTTACTTCAATAATTGTGTCTGCATTTCACTTCTCAATTCAAGAAATGTTGTTTGATTAAGACGATATGCCTTCTACACTATAATAATCATAACTCTTTTGTTAGTTGAGGTTCCCATTACTTTTGTAGCTACAAAAAACCACTTTGAACTCCTAAAAAGAGAACAAAAGAATAGGAATATAAAGCTTTGTTCTGATATCCTTATCTTCTATGTTGGCTCAACATAGAAGTGTTGTTGGTGAATGGAACTCATTGTGTTCTCTCTATGGGCAGATAACAATGAGCGGAGATCATGGAATGAGAAACTTGGAAAATCAGATTTCACCCTTGCTTTTCTCCTGTTGCTTAGTATCCGATGCTCTTCAGATACCCAGAGTGACCTCTCTTTTAGATCCCTTCCTGATCCTACATGCATAAAAAATTCCGTACAGCATTTTTCTAGCTGGATAATTTGGGGAATGATAGGTGAAGGGTCTTCAGGTTTTTTTAGCCATTCAGTTGAGCTTGCTCTTATCTTGCTTAGACACGGCCAGTATGACGCTGTAGAGGTTCGTAGCATCTTTACATTTAATGCAAATTGATATATTCTTCAAGATGATTGCAGAATCTAAATCCTATTTCATCCAGTACATTCTCAATTTGGTGGATTCATATTTGAGGAAGGAGAAGTTTTCTGGAAGTCTTCAGAGTGTGTGTGGAGAGTGGTCCAACATCCTCCATCTTCTGGGCTGCTCTCTTCTTGCACAGGTACAATGTGGCTTGCATGGAATGTTGAAAGAGAGGAAAATTTGTGAAGCAGTACGTTGCTTTTTTAGGTAATCATCTTGTTCAACCACCTAGCACATATTATTAGTAGTTGCCATTATCATCATCACCACCACCGTCGTTGTCATCATCATCACCACCACCACCACCGTCATCATCATCATCATCATCATAATCATCATCTTCTTCTTCTTCTTCTGGTATGATCTACACTATCAAAACACTTAGGCACTGACAGATGTGGTGAAGAACAGTCCCACGAGCCTAGAGGTAGTATTCTGATGAGAATGATATTTAAGATCATTTTACTGCCAGAGCTAAAGGAGTATTCTGTATACCAGCAGTTTGGTGTTGGCACTCTTAATATAGCTTTGTGTATCAAGTAGCTTAATGTCATAGAGACTGGGATGTTCAATACTAGGTTTACGGAGTGACTTACACACTGTTTTGAGGGGTGGAGGGGAGGTACTTTGCTCCCTTGTGAGTGCCTCTCCCTTGTTTGGGTTAAGAAAAACAAGTACAGGAAGGGTGAGGGGAGGCACATGCATTTTAAAATGATGTAATGAAGATATCTGCCAGTTGATCATTTGAACTGTCACTAACAAATGAGGTACTGACTGATGAGGTCTCAGGAAGCAACCTTTTCATCATTTCATCATCATTTTCATTTACCCCAGTGCCGCAAAGGCTCCCACCTACGGTGGGGTAAGGAGGGGTCGGATGTACGCAGTCTTACCCCAATACTAAAGCACAGAGAGACTGTTTCCGGATGACCCATAGTGAAAATCGTGTCCAAAATTGCATGGACTGACTGCTGTTTCATAACAAAGAAGCGCAGACAGTTTAGTGAGCCATTTTGCTTTATTCCATCATATTCTCAAGCCAAAAAATAATGAATCTTTGGCTCCATTGCAAATGATGGAAAATCAGGAAGCAACCTTTTCACGTATAAAATTATAATGACAATCAACATGACTTTTTGCGTTCTTTCAATGAAAACTGGATTAGATACAATATGCAAAGCTGGCTGATGACAATCAACATGACTTTTTTGCAAATAAACTCTATAGGTCTCCATCATCATCATCATCATTATCATCATTACCCCAGTGCCGCAAAGGCTCCCACCTACAGTGGGGTAAGGGGAGTCGGATGTACGCAGTCTTACCCCTGTATTTAATAAACTTTATAAGTTTATAGGTCTATGATTACAAAATTTACTTTCGGTCCATGAAGATGTACGATTCATATTAGCTCACACCGCTTTCTTTAGTATAATCTATTACACATGGCATCATAAAGTCTCAATTCTAACCTTCAATATGATTATGTAAAAGTGCATTCTGTGGCTCTGCGGGGGAGCATGTAGAAAATCTTTTACTGTTTCTTTAATGCATTGCTCAATGTTATATTTAAATATTGATGTTGTAATCACATCTGAACTCAAAGGACTTTCTTGTACCACTCACTGTCTGATCTTTTGTTAACTATTTCCCCCGATTATGATGGATCCAAATGATAAACTGGTGCTAGTAAAATTACTCTCTCACAGGTGAGATGAGAACTAAGGTACTGACTATTTCAGTTCACAGACATGCTCACTTTTCCAACTATTGTATTCAGAGCTGCGTCAGCTGAAGGAGCATCTAAGTCCTTACAACGCTTGCCATGTGAAGCTGGATGGCTGCATCTCGGTGAGTATGTTTATTCATTGTCCTTACATTCTTACAATATCACATCTCACTTGAGAAGTTCCTTGAAATGTCAAATCATGATGTTACCTTACTGTAAATTTTCATCTAGCTCGCAGTGCCTCGACTCCTTCATTCAAGCTTCACTACTATCAATGGGCAATGCAGATTTTTGAGCAATATAGTATGAGTCAGGCTGCTTGTCAATTTGCACTAGCTGCCCTTGAACTAGTGGATGAATCTTTTGGTTCTTGTAATGGTGATTTGAGGGTTGATGCTGTTAATGAATCACCATCTGCTATTAAGGGACAGCTTTGGGCAAATGTGTTCAAGTTTACACTAGATCTCAGCTTGTATTATGATGCATACTGTGCAATAATCTCAAATCCAGACGAAGAAAGCAAAACCATATGTTTACGGCGTTTTATTATTGTTCTATATGAGCGCGATGCTATAAAGGTTCTGATTCAGTTCTTTCCTCTGACTCTCGCATAGAATTTAATGTGTCCTCCATCTATCTATTTTTCCTCTCTCTAAAAATATTATAATGGGTATGAGTTAGGATGTTTTTTACTTGGACTGAGATTTGCCGGTTTGGTCTGAACTGGTTTGGTAAATGTCTGGGCTCAGTGTATTTTATAACTATAGAAGTCTGGTCTGGTCTGTTTAAGTTTGGTTTAGTCTAGGACTGATAACAGTCCAAGTAAAAACATCCTAAGTCAGGGCAGCAGATATATGCAAGTATCAGTGTCACAGTGTGGTATTTTATTCTTGCTGTTGATGATGGCTCCATAATTTCCAATGGAGCCAAAGACTTGCTATTTTTTTGCTTGGGAATATCGTGGAATAAAGCAAAATGACTCACTAAACTGTCTGCGCTTCTTTGTCATGAAGCAGCAGTCAATCCATGCAATTTTCGACACGATTTTCAGGAAACATTTTCACAGTGCCTTTGCGGCACTGAGTTAATGTTTTTGTTGTTGTTGATGATGATGACTGATGAGTAATATTATAGTGTCACTATAAGATCTTTAAAAAGTTTAATTGTCATTCTTAAAAAACGTAGGAATACGTATTACATTAACACTATTCATTTGGTCTGTTAAATGGGTAGGAACACTGGTGCTTATTATTATTCTTCATAATAACACTTCAAATCTTCCCAATCATTTATGCTTCTTTAACGCATAAGTTTTTTTAACAGTCATTTAAAGATATACATTAACATGATGCATCTAAAGATCCTCCTTGTCATTTCCACAAGCCAAAATAAAATTTGAAAAACAATGTGAAAGAGATTATTGAAATTGGGTGTATATTAAATGTGAGTCACAAGATCTGCTCTAAAATACTGGCCGAGTAATTGATGTCCATGCTTTACATTTACTTTCATTCCAGATTCTTTGTGACGGTCAACTACCTTTTATTGGCTTAACAGAGAAGGTGGAAAGAGAGCTTGCTTGGAAGGTTTGTGACGTACATGTAAAAACTTAAAAAGGATTGGATTCTTTAATCTCAAGTCAGAATGATACAATCTTCCTACTTCTGATCTGCAGGCTGAGCGTTCAGATGTTTCCACCAAACCAAACCCATTTAGATTGCTTTATGCATTTGCGATGCAGAGACATAATTGGCACAAAGCAGCAAGTTATATTTACTTGTATTCTTCTCAATTGAGAACTGCGGCAGACATCAAAGATCACCAGCATCGTTCCCTGCTCCTACAGGAAAGACTGAATGGACTCTCTGCTGCTATTAATGCTCTGCAACTTGTTCATCCTGCCAATGCTTGGATTGACGGTCCGCTTGATGACAGTTATCCTTGTAAAGATCACATCCCATGCAAAAAGGCCAGGATATCTCTGGAAAGTTGTATGTTAAAGCTTCAATTTTTAAGTTAGTTTTATTCATTGTTCTAAAAATCGCCCTAGCCGCTTAGGCGGTGGACAGGCGTCCCGATATCGATGCAATCGCATGGAAAAACCGTCCGAGCGCCTAGGCGGTGCCTAGGCACCCCTAAGTGAAATTTTCCCAGGTCCAACTTATTTTCTCCGCTTTGTCCCAAAAATATTGTTTGATCAATAATTATTCAATTCATATCAAATTTATTTTAATATTCTTACAATAAAAATAAGTTCTAAAATTTGCTATTAACTGTTTTATAATTTATAATTTTACTACAATATAATGTTCATAACTCCATGAGCTATTTCTACTGTCAATATATTATAGTCATTAATAAATGACACTCCATATGTCCCTTAGAACCTTGCCAACATTCCTTTTTTGGTTGTCTCACCAACCTTGCCACTTTCCCTTTTAAATGAAGAATTTGTGGTTCCGGTTAATTCTCTCTTTGCACAAACCTCAACCACACCGTTTTTACCTTATTATTGTATGTGCCAATAAACTTTGTCAAAGTTATAAGGGTCAGAGTGAGTATTAAAACTCATAGGAAACCAAAATAAAACATAAAATAAAGAAGGAAACCTAGGCGTCCTAGGCGGCGCCTATGTGGGCTAGGTGCTAGCCTTTTAGAACACTGGTTTTATTACAACATTTATTATGCAATTTTTTTTTCTGATTGAGTACAATTAATCTATTCTCATATTGAGCTTGTTGTCTTATGCATTGTCTGTTGATTTTTCATCACCCCATCCCCAAACCTAAGCTTCAGGTGATGGTTCTCAAACACAAAGGAGAAGGTCCTACATTGATGTTCAGAAGCTTGAGAATGAGTTCATTTTAACATCAGCTGAGTATTTGCTCTCACTGGCAAATATTAAATGGACTTTTACAGGTATGTACAACAACAACAAAATGTAAATACTTTTACAGGTATTTACTGTTTAAAAAATTCAATGCCTAGTGATCTAATTATCCACTAGTACTTTTGCAATTAAATTCAAAGGTAGAGATGACATTAAATTTTAGAAAGGCATCTACGTTGTTGGTTACTCTTTAGCAGCACATTATGTGCTTTTTTCAAAATCTTATTTGCATGTGATTAACATAATTGCACAGATTAAAAAGAGCATATATTAGTGATAAAGGTCTTAAAGTCATCTGCTTTAGTGTCTAATATTTGATAAGAGTATTTGTGTATCTGTATCACTTGATGAAGGCTTACTTACCGTTTCTTATTGTTTTACTTCAGGAACTGAGAAACCCCCACCAGATTTAGTTGACCTGTTAGTCGAGTCAAATCTGTATGATATGGTTTTTACAGTAATTATAAAATTTTGGAAGGGCTCAGCTATGAAGAGGTATAATGTCATTTTCTAGTTTTCTTGCTAAGAGTGCCATAGTAGTTGCACTTTTACATGTGTCTCTTCAAATTTTATGTTATGCGTATTTCCAGGGAACTTGAAAAGGTGTTTGCCGCAATGGCAATAAAATGCTGCCCAAGCAGACTGCACGCATCTTCAACTGGGTGAGGATATGTTAATATCTCTCTATTCTATTTAATTAAAGAATTCATTTTCATTGGTTTTCTCACGAGAATTGTTAGAAAATCTCCTTCAACTTGTCAGGAATGATTATAGATTGCAGAACCTGCTTTTGATGACATCGCATGATGAGATCATTGCAAATGGTTCTCCTGATGTGGCTCCAATACCTCAACAGTCTAAGGGCAATAGCCAGTGGGAAACTCTTGAACTCTATGTTGTCAGTATATCAATTATTCTCTTTTCTCCTTTGCAATACTGTTTACCTCTCAATTTATGTGCGCTTACCTTTGCTCATAATTTGAAAATACTTATTGCATTGTTGAATGCACTGATCATAGTGGTTTTTGAAGTGAGGAGAACTGAACTGCGCATGCACTCATTGAGCCCCCCAAACAAAAGAAAATGTTATTCGCCAAAAAATGTATTCCTGGATGGCTTGTATGATGTTTATATTGTGCAGTGTTAATTAAGCAGAAGATGGCTCTCACTTTTAGATTCGAGAAAGTTGTAATTGTTAAGCTGCCCTTTTTCTCTGGTTTATGATGTTTAGGCTTCAGCAAGACTTTTGAAAACACATGTTTCAACACTGTAGCATCCAGTGCATTTGTATTCATACTCATTTTCGTTATGTTTATATCGTCTTGCAGGATAAATATAAAGGATATCATGGTAGATTACCTGCTGTGGTTGCAGAAACACTTCTTGCAACTGATCCTCAGATTGAGTTACCCCTTTGGTTGATTCAAAAGTTCAAGGTGAGTATTGTTTCCTTATTCCTTACTTAGGAAAACATCAAGCGATATGGTTGAGACCCCAACTGAAGTATTTAGGATGACCATTGATTATGATATTCTCCCTCTGTACCAACATACATGTCACAACTCCCAATGGTGTTGTACACAGCTATTTATGAAGCAAAAGGTATTTGGTCAACTTTCCAAGTTTTCCCTTTAAAAAGTTGGTAACCTTTTCAAAAGCTGTGCAAGTTGGTCAACATGTCAAACTATTGAGGGCAAAATAAAGAAACTTATAAAGTGGAATAGATGGAGGATATCCCGAAGGATATTCCAGAAAAATCAGCATCATATATTCACAACTATGATCAGTTGATCACTAACATGGGAGTCCTTATAAGGAGCCTAAGTAGGTACTTAATGTGCCTATACTACCAAATTTGGAAATAAGTCCATGGGGGTCCTATTAAGTTCACATGGAACCCACATCTCTCGTGTTCTATTTCTACGTTTGATAGTGTGGGCACATTAAAGTGACCACATGGCGTCATGGGTTCCTTAGAGAAAACTAGAACGTTACACATTTCTCAAATAAGATAACTTTTTTTTTTCAAATTATTACTCATCCCTCCTAAAACAAGAATTTAGTAGTCTTTATTGTTTTATCATACTATATTAATCATTTTTTTAACAAAACTCAGTTAATCATATTTGTGAACTATTATTAAGTTGGTCCATGTTGTATCCTATTATGGGTGATGTCTTTTTATTATATTAAGTTGACTTGATAACTGATCTTTTTCCGCATGTTGTAGAGTCCTCAACGAGAAAGTAGTTGGGGAATGGCTGGAAACGAGTCAAATCCAGCATCATTGTTTCAACTGTATGTCGATTATGGACGATTCAATGAAGCAACTAATCTACTTCTGGAGTACATTGAAAATTTTTCGTGCTTGGTAACTTGTCTCTCTCGTATAGCAAAGAGTTGTATATGCTATTTAATATTCCTGTGATTTCTGTAATTCTTGTTTTTCCAAAAAAAAAGTAGTTTTTCATGTATTTGCATAAGTGCATTACTTGATTTTTTAATCCCAAATCAACGCGTCGGGTTGTAAGTTCTTATACCCTGTAACGACTAACAAGTAACAACACTATGGCTGTCAAAACCACTGCTCTTTTCTCATCCTTTCAGGGATATAGTAAAGTAATGCTTGAGAGTTGGGTTTTGGACTTTGAATGCCTTAGTCTATACCATAATATGAAAGTATATAGAATGTCTCAGAAATTAAATAAATGATGATTAGCAGTTCGAAACGTTATATACTTGTGATTATGATCATCACCTATTATGTTAATATCTTTCAGTTTTGATTGAATCTCAAAATGTTTATCAAGATATAGCCAAAGCCTTTTCTCCAAAACCCTCTATCCAAATAAGGCCCTAAGGGACCATCGGGGGGGTAGCTGTGTAAAATAAAAAACATTACATAGTTAACATATAATAACTGCACATTAGAAATGTTTTTGACTAAAAACTTGTGAAAACTGCCACCCAGTTTTAGAATAATACTCCATATTTACAGTTTATATTATATTTATAGAAGTCATTTTAGTTAAAATGATATTAAAGTATGTTGTCTCTCCCAAAATGTGGCTATTCTTTTATATGCTTGTTTGGGGGCATTGGAGGCACATAATCATTATCTTGTGTGTTACCATGTGAAGAGACCAATGGACATCATTCGCCGTAAAAGACCATCAGCAGTGTGGTTCCCTTATACCCATATCGAGCGCTTGTGGTGCCAGCTGGAGCAGTCTATCAGATTGGATCACATGGTTGACCAAAGTGAAAAATTGAAGAAGATGCTCCATGGGGCTCTGCAGAACCATCTCAATCTTGTATGCTTTTTTTACAAAGAAATTTGGTATTTCCATCACATGTTCACCCTAATATTTGAATTTGCACCCACCTTATGATGTATCTTCTTTGAGCTTGCACCCCACAACACTCTAGAGTGAGGTGCGATGCAAATATTATGGTAAATCATGGGATGCGAAGTCTAACAAATGAGTCCCAAAGATTAAATAGAAATGACTCTCTAGGATGCTCTGGGGTGCATGGTCGAATAAAATAAGAAATTGGGTGCAAAATCAAATATTGGGGTGAAAGAGAGATACGAATATCAACTTATCGTTTGTTGTTTTCAAATATTTTCATATACAAGCTGCCCAGGTTCACTCCTAACTAAATGTATTATATATATATTTTCAGCTAAAAGTGGATTCAGATGACGTGCTGTTGTCTGCAGCCTAGAGGTGTATTACACTGCAACATGCTCTTCAACATACTCTTCAACAGCAGTCAAACGTGGTCAATATGTTTGTTTACAGATACCCCTCCAACCTATGCTGACCCACACCTTTCATAGAATATCTCCACCATTCCAGTATTCCACCATGTAACTTGTAAATGCAAGTTTTCATTCGAATAGTTATCAGTTCCCCGGCTTCCCCCACCTTAAAAGCACTATTGTGGGTTTTGAGGTGACTTCCGTTTGGACTGGTTGTGCCTAGAGTTTATATATGAATGTGATCAATTTTCATGTAACTTAAGTCTGTAGCTACTTTTAATAGTGATAAATACTTCGTGAAAATATTAAAAAATGACTAAATATTTTTAATCAAATTGTGAGGGTTCGAAATTGAATAATTTTGATAGTTTTTAATTAATTTATTTTCCTATTGAATATTTAAACTTGTTAAATATCTTGGGTGACACTATTCAAGTTTAGCCCAATGTAAAAGACCTAACTTAGAATAACTGCAATTATTATCTAACTAATATTTGATATAAATTCCCAAATACACCTGTGCACACATTATACAAATTGCCAAATTGGTCTCCTCTCAACTATATTTGATACGGGTATAAATTTCCAATTTCCAAAGGAAAAGCTGTCAAATGTCAAAAAAGTCTTTCTACTATATCTGAAAAGTCAATTGAGTTTTCGTACTATAAAATCACTTAATTAAGTCCTCCAACTATAAAAAATGTTCAACTTTATGTTTTGGCCGGTTGATGACAAGTATTCCCGATAATAGTTGACATGGTTGTATTGGTTCAGTTTCATTTCTTCCTTTCTTTCTCCCAGTTCAGTTTCTTCTTGGTAGTGGTGGACCTGGTTTGGGCCGCCTGGCCCGAGACCGGTCTGGCCCGTTACTGTGCGGGCCTGGAACCGGCCCGGTTCTTAGGTCCGGGTCTGGTTCGGGGACCGAACCAGTGGGAGTGGCTGGTCCGGGCTCGGGGCTGGTTTTTGGCGGCCCGGGCCTAACGGTCAACTTTTAATTTTTTTTTTCCATTTAATTTTGAAACCCCTTTTGGGGTGTTGACCCACTTCCCAAACGGCTATATAGCCGTTGGGAGCCTACCGGGGGGGGGGGTTAAAAAAAACCTATAAATACTCCTAATTTTAAACATTTTTTCACACCTCTTCTCCAACTCTTCCTAAATCCTACTCTCTACTCTCTAGTCTCTACTCATCTCCATATTCATTTTCTCAAATTCTCTTATTCTCCATTATATTTTATTTTACTATTTAATACTTATACAATTATTATATCTACTTATATATTAATTATCTACTTATAAATACATATACTATATTACTTATATTTCTTATCTACTTAATCTCTACTTATATCTCTTAATACATACATACATACTACATCTACTTAATATATAATTTATATATTAAAGTATTAAATATACTTTATAAACTATTAGTATATACTTAATAAATAATAATATCTACTTCTCTATGTATATTTCATATATACTTATTTTCTTATTCTCCAATCTCCAATTCTCCATTATACTCTAATATTTAATTCTTATACAATTATTATATCCACTTAATACATACATTCTACATCTACTTAATATATAGTTTATATATTAAAGTATACTCATCTTATAGTAGTATACTGATATATTATATACTATAAACATTATATTATATATTAGTTACACTTTAATTAATATCACTTAAAATAATTCTATTACTCATTTACTCCCATTAATTACTATACACATTCATACATTTGTCTTATTACTTACATTTTTTATTAACATTACTTGATTAGTTAATTAGTATTCCCACTAATTGTTACATTTTTCATTATACTAGTTAATTAGTTAATTAGTATTCTTGTTACATTTTTCATTATACTAGTTAATTAGTATTCTTGTTACATTTTTCATTATACTAGTTAATTAGTTAATTAGTATTCCCATTAATTACTAAAACAACTCTACTTCAAAAAACTAGTTAATTGTCATTATAGTTAAAGTCACATTATAATAGTTTCAATTTATATTTGAACGAAAAAATAGTAGTTCAATCATTTAATTAAAGTACTTAACATTTTATTTAAGTACTTTTTACTAAATTAAAGTACTTGAAAAGTTGCTATAATTTTAATTTTAGAGTCACACATTAATTCTAGTTTGCACTAAATTAGTTTGAAGTATTAATTAAAATAGTTTTAATTAGTTGCATTACTTTTGTATTTATTATTATATTTGTTGCCAATTAATATTTGTTACATTTTTAAGATGGAAGGTGGTAGATATTCGGTTGATTTGGGTAACCTCGAGCGTAATCGAAGGAATGAGATTGGGAGGAAGAAATCCCGCAAAGGTTCAGATATTAGGGGGAGAACACCACCTGGAGCACTGGGTGCATCGAGCCTATATCCCACAAATCATCTTCATCTAAAAGAAGTAGAATTTGGTGGGTTTCGTGGTTTCGAGAATGAGATTTCTTTGGCATTGTATATCCTGAAAAGTGCCTCGGCTCTTGAGAGATTGGTATTAAGAAGGGATTATGGGTGGCCTACTGCAACATTTAATAAGAGCAAAGGTTACGAAGAGTTTAGTTGGTCGCCAGATGCACAATATACTACAAAATTTGATAAGATCACATCACAAGTGATCCATCGAAAATTGCAAGGGCAGGCTGCTTCTCCAATAGTGCAAGTGATCATCATTTAGTTTGTCTACTTTTGTGCTTGATTTTCGTGTTCTAACTTGTCTAGTTTGAACTGGTTTTAGTGTGGTATGAGTTATTATTATGTGATTATTTTTAGTAATAGGGTAATATATGGTATTCATATTGTAGATATTAAAATACTACGAAGCACGTAAACTCTCTGCACAGTGGTGGACCTTGAAAGTGAATATGGGGGGCTGTTACCAAAATTATTAATATAGTTAATTATGGTATAATTATAGTAAACTCTGAATATAGGTAATGTATGGAGTACTGTACTGCACAATTACTTTTTTTGAATGTAATATATGATTCAGCATTACAAAACGGGCTTTACATTCCTTTGATTCAATACTTCTACAGTATTTTTTGTGCATTTTAAAGCTAATCAATTTTAAAGGATATTTAGGAAAACGTACGAAATAATGACATACTCTGTATAAAGTAATTATTTCAGTAATTTTATGTTGTTTAAATTTATATTACAATTATTTTAATGTTGTTGACATTTTTGGAATTTAAAAGATAAGGTCTCTTTTTTGTCCACATCTCTTTTTTTAGTAATATTTTAGACATAACCCCTTTTAATTATGAATTAGTTTAAATATTATAGGCAAATAGTTAACTTTAGTATTGAGCCTTATTTAGATAGAATAGATTTCTCGGCTTATAATGATAAATGAGTCCCGGTAATTTTACGGGCGGACGTCTCCCTCTCTGTAGGGTTTGGTTTATCCCGCCGTTCGCGTGCGGGTTCTCCCTCTCTGTAGGGCTTGGACATCAAGATCGAAGGAGGACGATTGCAGATGGAGATGGCTGGCGTCGGTAAGCAGGGGATTGGCGATCATTTTGACACAGATGAGGAGAGCCGAACAGTGCAGGGTACGGACAACGTGGAGAAACTGATCGGCCTCTCCCTGTTAGGGTTTAGAGCTTTTCCGAATCGCCTTTTTCGGCAATGTGAGGTTATGACGATGGGCAAACTTACCATAATCCGAATGTCTCATTACTCTTTGATTAGACACAGAAACGATCACCCCAACTAGAGCGGATTGAGTCGCTAACCATATGAGAGAATTGAAGATTATCTTGGCTCTTGAAGCCATCTTACTTCTTAGCAAAAATACCTACCCGCCTCATAAGAATAACACTCCCAAACAACTAAGAGTCCAATATAAAAACAAATTGGAAATAACAATATTAAAATGCAAATTAAACGAGTTTGTCACTGCTTATCAAGCTCCATTGTTCTTAATCCGTCCTAACTGAGGCCTTCCACAAACAGCCAAAGTTTCAACTTGTGCATTCCATGATGATGGTTCAGGAGGAGGTCGGACGAACATGAACGCTATGAAGCCTTTGTCAATCAAGGCTAACCAATAGCACTTCTTCAATTGCACTTCATTCTTTTCCATCTTCCTCCTCATCTCATAAGCTTGAGCCAACATATCTATCTCCTTTTGCCCTTGGAATGTTGCCCTCCACCATGGATGTCATCCTGTGAACAAGATTATGGTTAGCCTTTGAGATGAGACGCCTACGAGCCCTGCTAGATTCCAGATGAGCAAAGAAAGCTATGAACGAAACCTGCTCAACCTGTATAACTTTGGAACCTTCAAATAAAGTTCTCCTCTAATCCGTGTAGCGGTTTGGATGTGCCTTGTTGCTAGCGTGCTCAAAGGAAATGCGTCGATTCTGTACTCGGTTGAGACCACAAACTGCCGGACAAAGCGGCAATAGCCACCGCCGGAAAAACAACTAAAACCCCAGAGAAATGTAGGTACCTGTTCGCTAGAGAGAGAATGGAGTATGTGTATTTAGTTTACAATTAGTTAATTTAGTATAATTTTTATATAGTAGTTACCTATAATACATAAACACATAATTATACTCAAGCTAGTTGGTAATAAAATTAATTTACAAAATCTTTACACACAAAAATGATACTCCTTTCATCCCTAAAATTTATTGATCTTTCTTTTTTGGTTGTTCAATTTTTTTCTCAGTTTCCCTTTAAATCAATTAATTTATGGTTTCAATTATTCCTTTCTTCTTTGTACAAACTTACAAACTTGGAGACCCTATTTGTGGTTGTTAGGGTAAGGGAATTTGGATGAAATAGAATTTATTTCACATAATTTGGATGAAATAGAATTTATTTCCCATAATCACAAATCCAAATTTAGCAAAAGGCCGTGCAACATGAATTCCGTCTAGGTTCATGCTAACCATGCGTCCATGTCTGATCTACACTTTATTATTGTTTGCATGTAGTGGCCAAATTTAATTATATACAATATCAAAATGGTGATTCATTATTAAATAATATTTGGGTTAAATGTTTCATATGTGCCTGAGATAAATAATCGTTTAATGAGGCTTATTCAGTTATTGTATTGATATATATGTCATGTATTATAAACTTCACAGTTCACAAAACTAATGAGTGGATAAGATGTTTTATTTTTAAATTTAAGAATACAATCAATACCACACATCAAATTTTGCTCATTTCAAGTTAAGATGATGCTTATTTTTTCAGGAATTATAACTTTTTACTCGTAATGAGCTACAAGACCCGTGATATATCAAATCGAAGGTATTTCAGAACTCTACACTCTACACATAAAATAATAATAATAATAATAATAATAATAATAATAATAATAATAATAATAATAATAATAATAATAATAATAATAATAATAATAATAATAATAATAATAATAATAATAATGATAATGATAATGATGATGATGATGATGATGATGATGATGATGATGATGATGATGATGATGATGATGATGATGATGATGATGATGATGATGATGATGATGATGATGATGATGATGATGATGATGATGATGATGATGATGATGATGATGATGATGATGATGATGATGATGATGATGATGATGATGATGATGATGATGATGATGATGATGATGATGATGATGATGATGATGATGATGATGATGATGATGATGATGATGATGATGATGATGATGATGATGATGATGATGATGATGATAATGATAATGATAATGATAATGATAATGATAATGATAATGATAATGATAATGATAATGATAATGATAATGATAATGATAATGATAATGATAATGATAATGATAATGATAATGATAATGATAATGATAATGATAATGATAATGATAATGATAATGATAATGATAATGATAATGATAATGATAATGATAATGATAATGATAATGATAATGATAATGATAATGATAATGATAATGATAATGATAATGATAATGATAATGATAATGATAATGATAATGATAATGATAATGATAATGATAATGATAATGATAATGATAATGATAATGATAATGATAATGATAATGATAATGATAATGATAATGATAATGATAATGATAATGATAATGATAATGATAATGATAATGATAATGATAATGATAATGATAATGATAATGATAATGATAATGATAATGATAATGATAATGATAATGATAATGATAATGATAATGATAATGATAATGATAATGATAATGATAATGATAATGATAATGATAATGATAATGATAATGATAATGATAATGATAATGATAATGATAATGATAATGATAATGATAATGATAATGATAATGATAATGATAATGATAATGATAATGATAATGATAATGATAATGATAATGATAATGATAATGATAATGATAATGATAATAATAATAATAATAATAATAATAATAATAATAATAATAATAATAATAATAATAATAATAATAATAATAATAATAATAATAATAATAATAATAATAATAATAATAATAATAATAATAATAATAATAATAATAATAATAATAATAATAATAATAATAATAATAATAATAATAATAATAATAATAATAATAATAATAATAATAATAATAATAATAATAATAATAATAATAATAATAATAATAATAATAATAATAATAATAATAATAATAATAATAATAATAATAATAATAATAATAATAATAATAATAATAATAATAATAATAATAATAATAATAATAATAATAATAATAATAATAATAATAATAATAATAATAATAATAATAATAATAATAATAATAATAATAATAATAATAATAATAATAATAATAATAATAATAATAATAATAATAATAATAATAATAATAATAATAATAATAATAATAATAATAATAATAATAATAATAATAATAATAATAATAATAATAATAATAATAATAATAATAATAATAATAATAATAATAATAATAATAATAATAATAATAATAATAATAATAATAATAATAATAATAATAATAATAATAATAATAATAATAATAATAATAATAATAATAATAATAATAATAATAATAATAATAATAATAATAATAATAATAATAATAATAATAATAATAATAATAATAATAATAATAATAATAATAATAATAATAATAATAATAATAATAATAATAATAATAATAATAATAATAATAATAATAATAATAATAATAATAATAATAATAATAATAATAATAATAATAATAATAATAATAATAATAATAATAATAATAATAATAATAATAATAATAATAATAATAATAATAATAATAATAATAATAATAATAATAATAATAATAATAATAATAATAATAATAATAATAATAATAATAATAATAATAATAATAATAATAATAATAATAATAATAATAATAATAATAATAATAATAATAATAATAATAATAATAATAATAATAATAATAATAATAATAATAATAATAATAATAATAATAATAATAATAATAATAATAATAATAATAATAATAATAATAATAATAATAATAATAATAATAATAATAATAATAATAATAATAATAATAATAATAATAATAATAATAATAATAATAATAATAATAATAATAATAATAATAATAATAATAATAATAATAATAATAATAATAATAATAATAATAATAATAATAATAATAATAATAATAATAATAATAATAATAATAATAATAATAATAATAATAATAATAATAATAATAATAATAATAATAATAATAATAATAATAATAATAATAATAATAATAATAATAATAATAATAATAATAATAATAATAATAATAATAATAATAATAATAATAATAATAATAATAATAATAATAATAATAATAATAATAATAATAATAATAATAATAATAATAATAATAATAATAATAATAATAATAATAATAATATTTGTACTAACAATAGAAATAACAATTATAAGAGTTACTAGTTACTACTCATTAGTTATAAGTTATAACTATACTAGTTAAAATATTTTTTGTTAAATCTATTAGTAATAAGTATCCGTAATTTATTAATAACTAAATTATTTTAGAGTGATAGATTGTAGGATTTTACAATCTAATTTTTAACTACTTAGCTATTAACCGAACAGGAACCGAACCGGATCGGAACCGGAACTCTCGGTTTTAGAACCGGTATTGTGCGGTTCCGGTTATCAAAATTTAGAACCGTGAACTGGCGGTTCAGTTCCCATGCCGGTTCGGTTCTGAACCGGGGACAAGTCTGCGTTGGACACAATGGGGAAGAAACCGAAGAACAGAATTACATATATGTAGAAGGACTAATGTTTTTTTTTACTCCAGGAGGTTCTGGGGGAGGAGGGAGCCTGGAGTAATCAGGGCTGAAACTCACTCCATTGAGTTTCAAGCCCTTATGTGCCTAGTGGGATTCGAACACGAGACCTCCTACAAGGCACGGTAACCTTGCAACCAGTTGGGCTCGAATGTTAGAAGGACTATTGTATTTTATGCATTGGAAATGTAACTTGTCAAAATCATTCGTTAAGTAATGATTTTGAAAAGTTGTTGTAGTGTTGTGATATATGATTGAGCCTCTAATATGACTTCATTTTAGCTTGTTGTTTATAGTTGTTTAAACGAACAGATACTATAATAGATTAGAAAGATTTGTCAAAAACATAGTTGTTTTTTATTTTAATTTTATAACCTATGCTTTTTTTTATACCTTTTTTGGTGTTATTGTTTGTGTCTGTTACTTGTTGTTTTAAAAATTATTAATTATTTCTTCAATTATTATTATTATTATTTTCTTTTTATCTCTTTTTTTTATAAAGGAAAATTTTAATAAAAATAAGCAGAGTACAAACTCTAATGACGATGGGTACTGGCCCAAAGCAAAACGAAGCTAGCTCTAGTGAAAGGAGAAAGCATGAAATGAGCAAATGAAAGAAAAGCCTACACAATAGCACCACCCTTTAAATGAAAATGAGAAGCCCGAAGATAAGAACCTCCAACTAGATGTCCCTCAAGATCATGTTTTTGCAAAAAAAAGAACCCCAAAGAACCCCAACTAGATTATAAGATCATGAAATCTTATAATCTATGAAGCAACTAGAAGCCCAACAATGATCTAGGAACTAATACAGAACTGGATGAACAACCCTACATCTCGATCAACTTTTTTTCCTTAAGGCGAATACTCCTTCTAGGAACCAATACAGAACTGGATGAACCCCACTTTGGATCCCCAATAGAGTAAGCGGGATCTGCCATACGGTCCAACAGTTCACGGTCTATGAAGCTGTTCCGTTCGTCTTAATCTTATTACTTATTCCTTAATCTTATTTTATTCAGATCAGATCAGATCAGATCAGAAAGATTCAGATCAGATCAGATCAGAAAGATTCAGATCAGATCAGATCAGAAACATTCAGATCAGATCAGAAAGATTCAGATCAGATCAGCAACATTCAGATCAGATCAGAAAGATTCAGACCAGATCAGACCAGATCAGAAACATTCAGATCAGATCAGAAACATTCAGATCAGATCAGGTCAAAAAATTCAAACATGATTTATCACTTTTATTATTATATTAATTATGATTATTATATTATAGTTATTGTTAATAATATTAATATATTAATATAATAATATTATTAATAATAATATAAAAATAATGTTAATAATATAAAATTATTATTATATTATAATAATATAATATAATATAATATAATATAATATAATATAATATAATATAATATAATATAATATAATATAATATAATATAATATAATATAATATAATATAATATAATATAATATAATATAATATAATATAATATAATATAATATAATATAATATAATATAATATAATATAATATAATATAATATAATATAATATAATATAATATAATATAATATAATATAATATAATATAATATAATATAATATAATATAATATAATATAATATAATATATTTATAATTATAATTATGATTTACAATGTAATTATAATTATAATCATCATTATTATTAATATGATTGTTGTTCTTGTTGTTATTGTTTTAATTATTATTACTTCGGAGTAATTATATATTTAAATTAGTAATTATAGACATAATTATGACTATAGAAATAAATATTATAATTATAATTACAATAATAATAATTATAAAATTAATCATAATTAAAAATATAATTACATTTATAATTGTATCTGTATTTATAATTAGTGTAATTGGTATAATTATTATAATTTTAAATTTAATTTTAATTATTATTTTTTTATAATTATGATTATAATTGTAATTTTATTTAAGTTATATTTTTAATTACAATTATAAATCTAATAATTATAATTGTAATTACAATTACAATTATAGAAATATTCAAATCAGATCAGAAAGATTCAGATCAGAAGAATTCAGATCAGATCAGAAACATTCAGATCAGATCAGATCAGATCAGCAACATTCAGATCAGTTCAGCAACATTCAGATCAGATCAGAAAGATTCAGATCAGATCAGAAAGATTCAGATCAGATCAGATCAGATCAGAAAGATTCAGATCAGATCAGATCAGATCAGAAAAATTCAGATCAGATCAGATCAGAACTTAAAAAATTCAGATCAGAAACATTCAGATCAGGTGAACGGAACAGCTTCTATAAGAAGCCTTCGTACATGCGTTGTTTCTAATCCCTGTCCCAACACACCCGAGCTTTAAGGAAAGGATACCTGAAGAGGTGTTGTTTCTTGAATATCCTCCATCTGAACATCTCTCTCCCCATATACTGATATACCATTATACCAAATTTGGATCCCCTTTAGAAATCTTCTCTATAACTTCTTCGGTGATATCTTCTTTCTCTTCTGTTTCCACCAACACACTCTTCATATTCCCTTTTCCTTGATGAATGTCATCAAGTACGACTTTGTTTGCAACCACTTAAGAAAAGTGATTTTAGCTTTTTTTTTAAGAAAAAAACACTTATTTTACCGAACACTATCAACTTTTACTTTCTCGGCTTCCGTGCAGAATCTAGTTTTTACCTTTTCTATTGGGATAAGGGTCAGTTTGGTCCTCGAAGTTGCAAAAAAGGGGGTCAAAAAGTCCTTATATAGAAAATTCTGTCTGGACGTGCCATTTGAGGTGGCTCCCGGTGGAATTTTTTGATTAAATTTTTTGAGCATCGTATTCATTAAGTCTAGTTTACTCATAGCAAATTTCAAATAAAAATTCAATCGGGAAGACATTCAAATGAATTTTAGAAGATAATTGTGCCATTAAAAGCGCAGTTATCTTCAAGAATTCATTTGAATGTCTCCCTGATTGAATTTTTAGCTGAAATTTGTTATGAGTAAACTAGACTTAATGAATAAGATGCTCAAAAAATTTCATCAAAAAATTCTACCGGGAGCCACCTCAAATGGCACGTCCGGACACAATCTTCTATATAAGGACTTATTTGACTCCTTTTTTGCAACTTCGAGGACCAAACTGATCCTTTACTCCTACAAATATAATAGGAATATTTGTTAAAAGGAAACTAACAACATTGAAAAATGAAAAATGCGAAATTATTTTCAATTTTAGGTTTAGTTGTGAAAAGTTTCCTAATAAACATTAGAGTACGAGTATTTACTCCCTTCATCCCACTTTAATTGTTTTACTTTTCTTTTTGAATTGTTCCAAAATGAATCTCTATGTTTCCTTTAAAAACAAGAAATGTGTGGTTCACATCATATTAGTTTATTATTATACTCAAATCTTAATTACAACTTTTACTCTATGTTTAAAGAATCGGACCGGGAAACGACCCAACCAAATGATTGGGTCACGGGTCAACCCGGGCCCGGCGGGTCAACGCCAAGAAAACCGGTCAATATTGACCAACAATTAAAACATAAATTATATGAAGTATATAATTATATATCAATAAAACTTGTAAAGGCAAAATTATTTCAATCAGAATTTAATTTTGATGATACACGATAAATATAAAAATAAAATTATAGTTCAAAATATATACGGAGTACTTTTTAACAAATTTTTTTATGTATTTGACATTGGATAAATAGTAGCAATTTAGGCTATATAGCATTTAATAAAAAATTATAAATATTATATTGGTAATATTTCACAAGACTAAAATTTGATGTGGTTCATTTACAACAGAAAAATAGAAAAATAACAATTTTATAATATAAATCTTTTATATTTTAACCTAAAAATAAATCTTTATTTTTAACTATTTATTTTCTTCATTTTCAAATTTATAATTTCTATTTAGTGTTTTTTAAAATTAATTTTATTTATTTATAGTAAATTTGCTTCGATATTTTTGCATCTTTTAATTTTTAAAAGTTCAAGGGTATATATGCATTTCTGTACAAACTTCAAGAGTATATTTGTTTCAAAAAAAATAGAACAAGGATATATTTGTTCTCACACACTATACTAGTATTTTTGTACCTTTTCCCTAAATTTGACAATGCTAGTTTGTTCAAGTGTTAAGAAGTCCAGTAATTTTGTAATTGATTTCCATATGGTCCAATCAAAGGCATTAACCAAGTACGCTGTACGCCCCTTTGGTTCATTACCCATAAAATCCTCCTTTGCTATTTCACTGATTTAAGTGTTGGGCGCTGACGATAAAATGTCAACAGGTTTTGCCTTTTGGGATTTGGGGGTTAGATAAGAAAAACTGGAAATATGTGTCTGCATAAAAGGAAGTAAAAATTACATCTAATACATTATGCTAAACAGCAAGGATAAGAGGCTGCTGTTAGGAGGAAAATTAACTGGGGTGTGGACAAATGCCGAGTGACTGGTGGACGCTTTAAAGAAACCATCTCCAGCTACTGCTGAAAGAATGAGGCGCGAGAAAATTCAACCACTGCAACAACCAGTTAATCAATCGGTTACTTCTGAATTCTAATAGTTGCGCTTCTTAGGGCATTCTGATGCTCTATGACCGGCTTCACCACAGTTGAAACATGCGCCTCCAAAGTTCCTGTAACAAGTAAAACCACACCACCACTTCAGATCAGGTTTGGGACAGCAAATATCAATACCTTATTACTACGTAGTTCCTCAGCTATTGGATATAAACTCCCATTAGCCTTCGGCTTTTTAAAAGGACTCGATCTTATTCCGACTTGGTAATTTTGGCCTAATTTATCCCTCATACATATTCGGCTTCAATCATTAAGGGTATTTTAGTGGATTCACTAGATGCAGACCCCATTTGGTGGGCAAAAATACCTTCTATAATTAGAGTAAAATTGTATGTCTGGGATCTAACTTGAGTATAAATCGCAAAGTAAAGGACCAAATTGATTCAAAAATAAAATTAAGGACCAGGTTGAGTAATAGAATACAGCCAAGGGATTGGGACAAAATGTATATTGCTTCTCCAATACTTCGTACAAAATATGAAAATTTGCTGCTATGAAAAAACAAAATACTACTTACCTATCCCTGCTTCCTCCTAAAGATGATGACCGGTTAAATCGTGCCTCACCACTGACAAGCCAATCACTGCTTCCCCCCCTTCTTGTTCGTCCACCCTGGCCCCGCCTAAATGTGTCATCCTCCCAATCATTATTACTAACATCATCTGAGAATCGGCCACTGGACCAGCCCCCTTGGGAAGGCCTACCACCTCGACGGTCCCTAAACCCTCCTCGTGAGCTCCTTCCCCTGCTGTTTGAAAACCTTCCGTAAAAATCGCTTGGGGGGCCATCATCTTGCAAGGTGGGCAGCTGTGTAAATTGCAATATGATATTAAAGATGAGTGAGCAAACATTTCATTCTATCAAAACCATACCGGGCAGGTCAATTAACTGGTATTGTCTGCCAAATCGGTCACGACCCAGTGAACCAGCTATTTGAGTGGTTAAGATTTTTTTCAAGACAATCTTAAGTTTCAGAAGATTAATTGAAATGGACGTTACATGATCTTCAAGTTTATATTAGTCATAGATTTTTTTATATTAGAACATAAATTTCGGGTTTTCAGCAAAACATTTCTTTTAAAGCTTAATACTATCTTCAAACCTACAATGCACAGGAACGTGAAAAGGCGAACGTTTCCCGTATCTGACACATTAATGTTTCCATAACCGAGAAACGCCGAAATCGCGTGTCGGGCCTGCTTCTAAATTTTTGGAACTTCGGAAACACGTTTCCACAAAAAAACAGTTTCCCCAAAAATAAAAACTAAAGAAATTAGGAATTTGTGGAGTATCGGTGGTCTTCATCTTCGGCAGCTGGCCATCTTCAGCACATCTGCACTCTGATTCCGGTGCCAACCTTTCTCCTTCTGCTAAGCTGACTGCGTTCAGTGCCATCTCAAGCTGGCCGACTCTGATTTGTACTAGGTGTCCGGTTTGGTTACTCAATAGCAGAGTTCTCCCGTGAGAGTGTGTGGGATTTGGGTTGTAAATAAACGTACAAGTAGTATGAGTAATGTTGTAGACTTGTAGTAGGTGAACTTAATGCCCAGCTGTTCACTAATTAATTATTTAATTTATTAAACATTTTTATTGATTAAAATATTTACATGTATAGGGAATACCGAAATAGGGGAGTAGTAGAGTACACAGAAAAAGTTGCTGCTTTACATAATATCTAAGGTGTAAGTTGATATATCTGTGTGTAAATGTCTGTATATATTTATCTACTTATTTACTTAAAAAATCTCTATTTTTAATATTTATGTGTTTCCCCCATGTTACATTCCCTGTATTTTTTGTAAATGGTGTTTCCGGCGTTTCCTCTTTCCCTCTTTCCGTTTCCGTGCTACTTAGCTTCAAACCTATCCCCCAAGACATGTTTGAAAAGGGTTTAGTTGCAAAAAACCCCAAACCATAAAAAGATTCATAACTTTTCATATAATTTGCTAAAATAGATACAAAAAGTATAACATGATGGATAAATTTAGCATGGAAACTTAGAGTTTTTGCCATTTCGAGTCCCCCGACTATTGTGTCATTGACACTTTTGGTACTCAACTTTTGATTTTTCCAATTTTAGTCCTCGACTATTGTGCTAGAGACACTTTTGATCCTCCACATTTAGTCCCCCGAGTAATATCAAATTAACACTTTTAGTCCTTCCACTATGATTTTGACACAATAATCGGAAGACTAAAAATGTCATTTTAATAATAGTTGAAGGACCAAAATTGTCACTTTTATGAGAGTCAGGGGACTAAATATCGAAATTTTCAAAGACGAGTACCAAAAGTGTCTCTAGCGTAATAGTGAAGCACTAAAAGTGGAAACAATCAAAGTCGAGTACCAAAAGTGTCAATGACATAATAGTCGGAGGACTAAAAGTGGCAAAAACTCGAAACTTAAATTTTATAGATTTAAGTAGGGTTTGATGAAAAGCACTGAAACTACATTTTTAAATGAAATTTTGTTCTACTACAACTGCTTATAGTACACATATATTACAAAATATTTATTTATTTCTGACTGGCTGGACACAAGTCAAAATAAATGAAACCCTAGGCCCCAAGTAGTGCCTCAACTAGTTCAATAACCAGTCAGGTTCTAACAATATGTTTATGAAATATCACAACAGACTATATGGCAGTTTTTGGGCTAAATAAAACAATACTCCGTAACTAATACAGAATAGACCATGCAATGAACAGAGCATAAGGTATTAATATGATAATATGTGGCGAGCACAAAAAATATCAAACCTTTGTAATCCTGGATATAGTGTTTCCAGGAGGCAACTGCTGATTTAGAAGATCTGTTGCAACTTCCTCTGGGAGATCAAATACTGCACCATTAACCTGATCTCAGAAAAGGTATATTTTAGCAGGAAGCACAAGGTAAATAGTTATTTTGGAGTGTTGAGCACATATAAAGAAAGTTCCATATTATATAGATATAAAAAGAGTCAAAGACTAATATGCCCTTGTTTAAGGAAAGCATGTGTATTTGTGTGCATGTTTCATAAAACAGTTTTCTGGAGTACAAGAATATGAGAGCTTGCATCATAGAAAATGGATATTGAAGGGTACAATTGAAAAACAGTTGAAAATAGTTATCTTGAAAGTATAACAAAACTAATTACGAACGGCTTAATTTTCAGCTTCAATTATTTACGATGTAGATTAGGAACAATTTTTTTAGGGGTGACCAACAGAAATGCACACCTGATCATCTGCAATAATTTGTATTTTCCCAACTTCATCTGCAGCTTTTGAAAAAACATCAGACAGAAACCCAGTTACAGATCTAGCAGACATGGATCCTCGCAAGAAACCAGTGTCAGGTGACTCGCGTGTAAGCTGCAATGTAACCCATCCCTGTAAAACAAATACAAATTCACAATATTTATCTACAGAAGCAGAGGTTAGGTAATAACTATAGCATGCATACATTTTCTTCATGTGTATTGATGATCCAATTACCAGAGACATACAGATCAAGTGATGAAATAAACTGTTTAGGACGGTCAGAACTTATCACTTCATCATATGCAACCTATTGCTTGGTGGTTAGGGCGTTTTCACATCTGGAAACATTTCAGAATCTGGAACTTGTGGTGATTGTGGCGTAGCCTAGACCTCTATTTTTTTTAAATTGGGTCGGGCCGGAAATAATCAATTCATATGATTTCTTAAATAAAAATTGACACATGATCTTTTTACCGAACATGGGGTGGGCCCATAAAAGGGTTGGCCCTCCCCAAGCCAAAGCTACACCGCCCCTGCTGTGGAAAATCTCTCAGGCCATTTCTATTTGTAATTAAGTGTTCAATAAATTTTCAATAAATATATTATCGTTCCAAGATAATGGGTTCTTTTTGGAGATATGTTTTTGTAAACCTCTAGATGGGAACAAATTTCTGGAACAATTTCCATTAATTGACATATTTAATAATTGCAATTTTGACAATTATATTTTTTATGCTCCCTTTATCCCACAATGATTTGCCAAGTTGACCAGCACAAATTTTAATTTAGAAGGGAGAGAAAACCATGAATCACAAATTTTTTCCCTGTAGAAAATTGAAAAGCTTTCAGCGTAATCAAAAGGAAAGTTCGCAATGATTTATTAGTACCAATGTATAAATTGCTAGCTTGCTACATTATCTTAATTATGGAGTTCATTTTTAATTAATATTTTATAAAAATGAAGAAAATTATTTGCACAAATACCCTTGTATTTTGTATATTCGCTCGTACCCGTTATTTTCGTTCTTATATTTATATTTTTATTTTATACAACAACAATAAATACCCTTATATTTTATTTTATATTAAAAAATTATAATGTTTCGATGTGTCACATTGGCTGTTTATTGTTTCCCCCATTTTCTATTTCAATGTAAAAGTGTAACACAACTAGCACAAGTCCATTGTATGAAATAGTTCATGCTAAAAACAAGCACAGTTCCGGCAACTTCAATATAATGCACACCTGTTCGTGGGTGATTAGAGAACGAGAAGAAGGTGGTTTAGCAAAACCACCCAACAAAGCAAGTGCAGCAGCTAGAGCAGTGACACCTTTTTCCTTCATCAGCTTGTTAGCTGTTGGGATGAAGTGTTCAATAGACTCGGAATGGACTCCTCCAAGGCTAGCAACCACTTGCTCAGCCGATGAACCCAAAACCTCGTTAACAGATGGAGGGCTAATGAACTCAAATGTGCACCCCACATCATGCTCGAGAGATTTGACAGTCCGTCTTTGATTACTAGTAAACATTAGAATGGCATTTCCAACCTTTCCTGCTCGACCTGTTCGACCAGAGCGGTGCACAAACGTCTCCGGGTCATTGGGTAGTTCATAATGGATTACCTGGACAACACAAAACATAATGTTAATATTCTTTGAGTAAGCAGGAGTTAAGTACCAATAGTGGTTCTGAATGACTACTGTTTTTACAACCCCTCTCTTTCAGTAACAAAGTCAAGAGATGCCATGATGATGGGGTATTACTCCATCCAGGCCAATATGCCCCCTTGGACAATATTGAGCAGATTAAGCAGTTATTAAATGGAGAAATAATTTGCAGTACTATCCTGATATGAAACAGAATCGGGGCTTGGATTTTTATTTTTCTGTTGTCAACATATCCCTTGATTATTATTGGAAATTACCTTCGCACAAGAACGTGATTAAGAGACAAAATAGCACATTTCAGTTTTATAAAATAACACATGTTGTGAAACAAAATCATTTTCTCCGTAACAAAGCTTATTGAGAGAGAGGGGGGGGGGGTACTAATGGTTCATTTACATGTCTAACTTATGAATCTTCAATAACACTCTTTGAGTTACAAAAGTACAGAACTACAGATACCAAGCAATGTGATGTTACCAATGATTCAATCACATGCATTACTTAACAGCATAACTTGGATATTGATTGTTTATGTCTAGTTATAGTTATCTCTAAACCAGCAGATTTGCTTTCAGGGTGGATGAATTGTATTGATGATAAGGTATTGTCACATGCTTTGCAGCTGATCTCACAGTTTGCATTAAAATAAGATGGACACTTAGGGGGTGTTTGGATCTGATTCTCAAAACTGATTCTGCTCTTTCAGGGAGCAGAAGCAGAAGCAGAAGCTGGAGTGTTTGGGTGAAATTCCAGAAGCACTTTTGGAGCTCTAATTTACTCTCAAAATCAGTTTTTTTAGAAGTTGGGGGGTACCAGCTTCTGAAAACTGATTCTGATTCTGCTTCTGCTTTTAAAAAAGAAGCATAAGCAGAATCGGTTCCAAACACCCCCTTAGCCTTCTTTGGTTGGAAAAATTGGATGGAGGGAAGGGGGAAGTGAAACCTGTTTTATTAACTAATTCTAGACATTTTATCGGGAAAAAGTGAAAGATGAAAAGTTATATAGAAATATATTATTTGACTCAACATACAGTTATTTTCTCTTCAAACTAACACATAGAGATAAATTAGAAAAACATAAATCAATATTTCCCTTCACTCCTAAATCCCCTAACCAAAAGAGCTGCTTGGTAGCATGAACACACCTATCAGGAAAATCAAGAATGGATAAATGGAATTACCAAATCAACATTAGGGATATCAAGCCCACGAGATGCGACATCAGTTGCAACAAGGACTGTGAATTTTCCTTGTCTAAATCCATTTAAAGTTCTTTCTCTTTGGTGCTGAGAAATGTCACCATGCAATGCTTCTGAAGGAATTATGTTTGTCAATGTCATGGAAACCTCATCGGCATCTTTTTTTGTTTGTGTAAATACAATTGTCTTCCCGCCTTTAGCATACACCTGAAAGCTTGTTGAAGATAAAAGGGTCAGAGTATAACACATCCCTAATTTACGACAACTACAGGCCCATTTGGAAGTAGGAACATAGAGGAAAGAAAAATGAGGAGTGAGGACAATTTAAATCACTTCAAACTTAATATACCAATTTGAGGTATTTGTTGAAATTTATGTTATTTAAATGTTTCTATGTATACGGACTAAGAAATTAAGTACTTCGTATATGTTACATTTTCCAAGGTTTTAACTTTTAATCAAATTTCAGTATTTAACTTACCTTCAAACTTTCCAAGGTAACTCAGAAAATAAAAAATAAAAATAAAAAAAATCTTTATTGCTCTTTCCTTTACCATTTTCCGAGTATAAAGCATTGCCTAAACTTGCACATCTGGTTTGAGTGCAAGCAAGTTCTTTAAAAACAATCAAATTGTTCAATAAGTCAATACCGTCACAAGATCACTGAGGATCGTCCGTTTTGAGATTGCTGTGGTTGGTATTGCATAAAGTTTGATCCCCTCTGCTAGTTTTTCCTCTTGATCACCGACCTTCAGAGAAAGCAAAATACAAAAAAAAAAAAAAAGATTACACATATCATTGGTGTTCGATTCTATCAAGAGGCAAAATTTTAATAAAATTTTATACAAATGATACATATGCTGAAATTAAGAAATAGCAAGCGAAATATAAAGTATATAGGAATTTTATCAATTCAGGACCTCAAAGATATGTTCACTATCAATAATGCACCTGAAAGATAAAGTGAGTCAATATAGGACTCAAATGATTCAAAACTGTCAATCTAGGACCCAAAATATCATAGATTTTGATTTATTTAATTTTTAATTAATTATATTGTTACTTTTAAAGATTTTTTCTTCACAAAAGTTAATTACTTTAATAGAATTAAATAATACTTAAGTTTTTAAAATACAAATAATTAAATTTCATGAGATTCTAGGTCTTTGATTGATAGTTTGCGATCATTTGGGCTCTATATCGACACATTTTACCTTTCAGGTCCCTTATTGATAGTGAATGTATCTTTCCAAATACAAAAACATAAAACTTTCTACATGTGGCATTTGTCATATTAAAAAGATGCAAGACTTCCCACGGACACATAGATCATTAACTTCAAACAGCTAAAAAGTGGTTAATAGGTGATTTATACCCTAAACTATACCCTATAGCTTTTTAATGGACTCAGTCTGGGGAAAGAATTTGATCATATTTAGCTGATAATATTCAGCTGTGAACTAAACCAGAAGGACACTTTTATCTGTTCACTAAACTTAGACCCAATTTTGCGCCCAATTGGAACCTCAACCATGTAATTTGGACCCAAATTAGCCCATAAAGTACGAACTACGAAATACTCTTCTTAATAGGGTGTGGACTAAATTGTTTACAAATTGCATAGTCAAAGACTACATTGGGTCCAACAGAAAGTTGATGACCAGTTTGAGTAAACTGTACAGTAGAGGGACAAAATCAGGAATCAAACCATTAATGATAATAAACACACTTCGAGAAGGGAGAGATTTAGAGAATTACCAGGTCAATAGTAAGTGGATTGTTCAAATGTTTACGGGAGAGTTTCTTTACCCACGCAGGCATTGTTGCAGAAAACAGCATGCTCTGCCGCTGTGAAGGAAGCTTTTCCAATATTCTTTCAACATCCTCCTCAAACCCAACTGCAAGCATCTGATCAGCTTCATCAAGCACCAGATATTGAACTTCCCCAAGCTTCAAGCTATTATTGTTGATCAAGTCAATAAGTCTGCCGGGTGTTCCAACAACAACATCAACCCCACGGGAAAGTGCACTTTCTTGAGCAACGTATGAAACTCCTCCGTATATACAGACTGTGTTCAAATATGGAGCAGATTCTTTGATCTCTGTCTCCACTTGCTTAGCCAACTCTCTCGTGGGTGCAAGGACCAAAACTCTAGGCAGTCTTCCTCTCCTTCATGAAAATAAAGACCAATTATTAAACTAATCAAATAATTGAAGTAAGAGTCCTATCGGCAAGAGTTGTTTGTCTGAGATGCTTGAATTTTCTGTAAGGGAATAAGTTTTGTAACATCCATTTCAGCCAAAAAAAAGAAAGTTAAAAGCTACTTATTCTTGTTATTCTATCAAATAAACAGAACCAGCCTACCAAAGGGGCTCTAGATACCTTTGAGAAAATGCCGACTGATCATCTTCTGTAATCCTTTTGATTATCGGGATGCCAAAGGCAAGAGTCTTCCCCGTCCCTGTTTTTGCTCTAGCGATTATATCCCGACCTTCCAGTGCAGGCACCAATACAGCTCTCTATACAACCATGAAAAATTTGGACAAATGCATATTTAGTATTCGCATGACCTAGTGAGTTTCATGAAGGCTTGAGAAATGGAATATACTATTTAAGTAATTCTAACTGCCAAGCAATACAGTCTACAGAAGTTGTTATGTCATATCCCATTAATCCCAACTATTTGAATATATATGGAGCCACTTTTTAACTACAAATACAGTCAAGCTTTATTTGCTGGATTGATGCCAATTGCTAAGAATTTAAATGACTGAATTTGTTATGGGCAGTCTGGGTCCTTTTCATTTTTTATTATACATTCAAATAGATGGGGTGCGAAATAGCAATATCTATATTATGTACTCTTTATTAGTCGAGAGATGATCATTGGTGCATTTCATGTTACTTCCCCAAACGAAAGACATGATAATAATAATCCATTTAGAGGAGTGGACTTTTAAGACCCTGTGATAAATTTCTACATTCACCAAGCGAATATAACCCAGGTTCCAGAACAGCCTTTTCGAGATTATTAAAGATAAAAAGATAGTATTTACAACTTGTTAGGAGCTTCAACGAAGGATTGAAATATCGCATACATGGATATGTATATCGCAAACTACCTGAATGGGGAAAAGACTGGTAATTCCTCGCTTCTCGAGCGTGTCAACCAGCCGTTGAGGCAAACCCAGACTCGATATTGCGAGTTCATCGTTATTTTCATCCTCGCTGAGTCCGCTCCCACCCTCTTCAAGCTCCGAGTCATACTCACTCTCGCTGAGACTCAAGGAGTCCTTAGTGAAGTCCCCAAAGCCCTTGAAGGCCTCCTCACTGAGCAGAGACGAGTTGGGCGTGGCTATGGCCGAAGAGACGAGCGCATTCGAGCTCGAGCACTGCTTTAAGCGAACAAGAGAAGAGAAAGAAGCTTTTAGCGGATTGAAATGAAGCTTGTCGGCGGAGAAAGGAAAAGAAAGAGGTGGAGTGGAAGCGGGCCTCTTGGGCGTTTCTAGTGATGGGTTGGGTTGGTATATGGAGGAAACTCCGATAATGGAGGAAGAGTACGCCATGGAGTCAGGGGTGGAGGGTGAGGAAGAGGGGATAAGAGTGCGGTTAAGAAGAGTGAGTGTATTTTGGATGTATGGTCTCGGAGAGTTCCACCGAGGGGGAGCATTCGGATATCTCGGGCTTTCAAATTACGAGTTTAACCGCCCGACCCGAAATATAGAGACATTTCGCCGTGCGGGTTCACCTCCAATGGAGTTGTGACTTGCTTTGAATTAAAAATTAAGAGTGAAATCAAAATCAAAAATTTATTCCAATATAATCATAACATTATTGTTAGTCTTTTATTTTCTAGTACTACAAAATTAATTTTTGGTGTTATATTTGTAATACATTTTTTTGCTTGAGATGTTATGTTGTTATATTTGGTAATTAATTTAGTTTAAAAAGTGCATTTATACGCATCTCTTACCATAATATAAATATTTTGATCTAACATTCTTTTTATGATAGGCGGGATAGCTGGACAATTGGTTTGAAAATTCAAATGAGGCCTCTAGTAGCAACGACATGCCATGTTGATTGATTTGACCTTCGAGATGTCTATATGAAATTGTCGAGATAATTAATAGATCGATGGGTTATATGGTAGATTTGTTTATAAATAAAAATGGGGCTACGAGCCGGCTAGTATCCCTTGTATAATTACATATGATTTGAAATGGGTAATTATGGGTCATTTTCTAAATTATGATATCACCCATGTTGAATATTGTGTGTTCTGAAACATTGTTCACCACTTTCTAGAGTGAGAAAATCATAGTGAGAGAGCCTCTTTTAGAAAGAAGAAAGATAGTTTGGGAAGACATATCCTCAAGTCTGAGTGAACCACCATTGAGCGAGACAATTTTATAACATCTTTGTAAATCCTATTATTCTTTTGTATAGTGGAAGAATCTTCATATTGGATACTTTAAATCGTGTGCTCTCATTGCTACCTTATTTCCTAAGTGTCTATCTTAACTTCACGAAGCGAGAAAGTCCGGAGTTTTTTCTCAACAAGAACAAACAAATATTCTTTTCACTTGTACTTGTATATATCATATATTTGTGATCTTCTTACGAACAAAATAAAAAAAATAGTTTTATTAAATGTCAAAGGCATATATTTTTAACAACAAAAAACACCTCCTTGCATCCAGCCTAAAGTGACCAAGAACAAAACAAAAAACACTAATATTGTCTCAGAACAAAAATGAAAATGAAATAAATAAAAGTGCCAAAGTGCACAACAAACATGCATCTTTCGAGGCATCAATTCAATAGAGATACCCAATACGTTTTCAACTTCCCTGTGAAACTGTGAGCAATTTTTCAAAGAAGTTTTGATTGTCATAGATGGACTTTGTCGGGACATACCAGTCCCAAAAGATCTCGACTTCAAACAAATTCTCTCATAAAAAATTGCCAATGATGATAGATGTATGCCACATTTCAAGGTAAATGCGTAAATTGATTAAACATGTTAGATTATTATAAGTGATAATATTAATATAACCATGTTTATTGAATTATTATATATTAGGATTGCATTAGAGTTGTGACGGTACACACATTGTAATAAGTGTACATGTGGAGGATCAAATGCGCTATCGAGAAAGAAAGGGAATACGGACCACAAATTTATGGTAGTTTGTGACTTTGATTTTCTTTTTACATACGGATTATGTTCTAACAGAATGGGAGCCATGATTTTCCTGGATCATCGAACGATACCTAATTCTAAAATTTATTTTTTCTTACATACCATATATGATTTACAATTTTAATTCTAATTGTACTTTTTGCTTTTATTTCCTTAGGAAAGTATTACTTGGTTGACAAAGGCTATTTAGAAAGATATGGATACTTATTTTCAAAAAAAAAAAGGTATGGATACTTGACTCTGTACCCTAAGACATGATACCATTAATCAGAGTTTCGTGGATCAAGATCAAGAGGACCCCAAGAAATATTTTAACTGAGCACATTCATCTTTTAGAAATTGTATCGAGAGAGCGTTTGATGTTCTCAAGGCTCGCCGGAAGATATTCAAAAAATGCCAAATTATATATTCATTTGTTGAACAAAATAGAATTATATGTTCAGTTTTGCATTACACTATTACATAAGAAAAATAAAACTTGATCTAGATTTTTATTTCATTGATAAGATCCTGAATTTATACCCCCTAGTATTATTCTAGATGCCCAAGCTAATACTAGATGAGTGAATGAGAAATCATCATATGACGGCCATTCGGAGTAGCATTGCTTCCGGTTTGATGTTACATGAATTTTGTTCTTAAAACATTAAGAATATTGCAACTCACGTCATTACTTTTTAATATTGGTATAGTTATTTGATGCATTTTGTGCTCATATTTTTTTTAGTTAATTTTAAAATATTTTACTCACATGCATTATGTAGGTATGAATTAGTATGGTTATTACTTCATATATATTAAGCAAAATAAGAACACATGCACTTTTTTTTTTGTCTTTTTACCTACTATCCACTACAAGCTAAATATGGATTGTGGAGCTTTGAATGTGGACGCATCACCACTTATACAGACTATTAAGAAGATGTGAGGCTTACTTGGCTAAATAGATGATTATATGTTCAGTTTTGCATTACACTATTACATAAGAAAAATAAAACTTGATCTAGATTTTTATTTCATTGATAAGATCCTGAATTTATACCCCCTAGTATTATTCTAGATGCCCGAGCTAATACTAGATGAGTGAATGAGAAATCATCATATGACGGCCATTCGGAGTAGCATTGCTTCCGGTTTGATGTTACATGAATTTTGTTCTTAAAACATTAAGAATATTGCAACTCACGTCATTACTTTTTAATATTGGTATAGTTATTTGATGCATTTTGTGCTCATATTTTTTTTAGTTAATTTTAAAATATTTTACTCACATGCATTATGTAGGTATGAATTAGTATGGTTATTACTTCATATATATTAAGCAAAATAAGAACACATGCACTTTTTTTTTGTCTTTTTACCTACTATCCACTACAAGCTAAATATGGATTGTGGAGCTTTGAATGTGGACGCATCACCACTTATACAGACTATTAAGAAGATGTGAGGCTTACTTGGCTAAATAGATGATTAAACTAAATTTCGTTCTCCAATGCACTTGTGAGTTTTTATAATAAACTTCTCTAATTTGGCTGTCGGAAAACCAAAAATACCTTGCTTTCATTCGGATTCCGATTTTCGATCCTAGCACAAAGAGTCAAAGATATGATGAAAGCGTAACTTCAACAAGATCAATAACTGGTCACCACAACAAGCTTAAAAAATCTTATGGACCCCTCTTCTCTCCCTATTCTTCTTCTTGATATCACCACTATGTTATTGTCAACTTTCATGGCAGCACCGCCGTCGCCTACCGTTAATTCCGCCGCAACTTGTCTTTATTCCTGCTAACAAGGACCAGGTTGGAGCCTCCAATTTATGCACCAAAGAGGCCGGCGACAGCCTTCAGCTCGGAGTACGGCGTGACGACCATGACTATGATTTATGAAGATTTGCCATATACTTGCCTCATGCACGATCTCTCTAAACTACCACGACCATGACTGTGATTTATGAAGATTTGCCATATACTTGCCTCGTGCACGATCTCTCTAAACTACAACGACCATGACTATGATTTGTGAAGATTTGCCATATACGTGCCTCGTGCACGATCTCTCTAAACTATCGTGTGTGTATACGTCAATACGAAGGATTATGACTTGGGTTGAAGCCAGTGACAATGAGGAAGTAGACCGTAAAATCTCGCAGGAGAGGAGATGGGTTTTCCGGCTGCAAGATTTTAAGATTACTTGTATTGCTTCCAAATAAAACACTCCATAGAATTGAAATAAAATTGGATTGAGATAATAAGTTGCGGGGTGACGATGTGCGATGCGCTTTTTAGAATCAGAAGTTCAAACTCACAATGTGCGTATTTTAATGTGCCAACTCAACCCCACTTTTAATATGGACATCCGCGTTGGGGAGAGTATTTTTACTTCTGCCTCAATTTTATTGACGTGGTACTGCATTCTCTAGAGTCCACATCACCGTTGATGATGCTCTGAGAACATCTCTAATTATTGGGTGCATTGGTGCTAATGTGGCTAATATGTGAAGAAGGTCTAGACCCCATGTGAGCAAGAAGGACAGGGTGCATTTAAAAGAAGCTCCAGTGCCAAAGTGGGAAAGCAAGTAAAAAATGAAGAGATGGTGAAAGAGAAAAAGAAAGTTTTGTATTTGCTTGGATGATATGTCAGAAGGTGGCATTGAGGGTCTCATTGTAGAACCTTTCATGGACCTTGTGCTTTGCCAAGTCTGACTTAGGGAGTCCATTTAAATCACCATTGGAGAATACATATTGGCATAAAATGTGCATTTGCTTAGTTAGCATCCCGATTCATCCATGCATTGGAGATGCCTCAAGAGCAACAACAATGCATTGCTTTATAGTCCAAATAAATTATGTCAAATGTCAACTAATTAAAGAGGCTTTCAATCCACATAATAAGTAGTGGAGTGACTAGACATTAACATATGAAATAAACCTCCTATGCATAAAGTCTCTAGGCCCACATTAGATGATCATGTGAAATTAATTTATTAATAAACGATTTGTCTCTACCAGCTTCCATATAAAGTTATGTTCCATCTTAGATCTGTTCTTCCACCGACTATTTAATTTCTTCCTGTGATCAAGAAGACATAATTAAGTTTTCATAAGATGCAAATTCTAAACAAATTCTAATAAAAACAATAAAAAGGAGAACATAAACGGGAACTTTGCAAATACTTTTTAAAAAGATTTAAATTTAGAATAATTAAACAGAATTTAAACATAAATAAGTATTCATCTATCGGGTGGATAAAGAGAAAACATTAGACATACCTGAATTTGAAGAAGAAAGTATGTAAATGAGTGTTATTGAAGATCTATAAAATCAGCGCTAGAAGAGAGATGAAGGTAATCCTTGTTTTCATTTCCCTCCCAGTAGTTTTTCATCAACCACCCTTTTTAATTATACATAGTATAATCGCCTAGTCAGCAGGTTCTCGACCCTTTTTATAGTCAGAAGCTCTTCTTCACGGTGTGCACTTTTTTTTGCCAACTCAGCAAAAGATTACATGCATTAGGGTGCATTTAAATTACACAATGTCTAATTTAATGAGGTGACATATTTTACCTACTCTAGACTACATTGGAGATGCTCTAACAGGGCTATCTACTTCTGGAACTTGCCAGGCTGCCAAGGCTCGCTGGTCAAATCTCCGGATTCAAATCATTATTGAGGGGGGTTTGGAACTGATTATGCTTCTGTTTAAAGCAGAAGCAGAATCAGTTTTCAGGAGCTGGTCTTCCCATTTCTAAAAAATTGCTTCTAAGAGTAAACCAGAGCATCACAAGTACTTATGCACTTCACCCAACTTTCTGATTATGCTCTCGGAGCAGAAGCAGTTTTAAGGGTGTTTCGAACTGATTCTGCTTTTGCTTCTTTTTTAAAGCAGAAGCAGAATTAGAATCATTTTTTAGAAGATAGTCTCCCCCGGCCTCTAAAAACATTGATTCTAGTAATAAATTAGAGCACCAGAATCAATTCTGCACTTTCACCCAAACATCATAAGGATGCTTTTACTTGGACTGTAATTTGCTGGTCTGGTCTGATCTGGTTTCTTTATATTTTTATAACTATCCAAGTCTGGTCTGGTCCGGTCCGGTCTGGTCTGGGACGAGTTATGGTCAAAGTAAAAACATCTAAGGCAGTTTTAAGAATCAGATTAGATCCATTTTGCTTCCGAACTGCCGGCTAACCAAATTCGCTTCACGGTACTCCGTAAAATGCATCCATTTCCCAATGGGATAAAGCTCAAATTGGACACTATGGTTTCATCAGAATCTCATATTGGACACTAAGGTTTCAAATAGATCAAATTAGACACTATGGTTTCATATGTATCTCATACTGGACACTAAAGTTTCATAATTCAATATAAGTGAGTATCCAATTTGATTTTTATCCAATATAAGTGAATGTCCAAAAACTATGAATTATGAAACTTTAGTGTCCAATATGAGATAATGAAACTATAATGTTAATTTGGTCCAATTTTGAGCCTTACCTATTTCCCAATTCCGTATCATTTGCTCTCTTCCAAATTTTCAACAATTCCCAGCAAAACACAATGCAAATAATGTGTATGCTTCGCTGTTTGGTTCAGACAACCAAATATGGCAGAAGACTGAGTTGAGCCGCTATCATCATCAGACATCAGTGTTCCACGGCAACCACCACCACCACCGCACCACTACCGCACAAATGGTTAACTCTAATCTTTGCTGGCCAACCAATGTGACCTTAACCGCCTAATGCCTTTAAATCCCCCCCCCTACGGTCCAGGTTTTGTCAATTTTCATCCTCTTCTGAATCAGTGGGAGAAGCAGAACCCTAGATCCTTTAAACCCTGTCTTTGATTTCTCTCCTCTCGATTCCATTGATCAAGTAAGTGTCTTTATTACTCATCTATTTTCTTCAAGCAAACCATCTACTAATTTCCAAGTGAAATTATTTTAAATCATTTATTTTTTCTTTATATATTCCTTATTGAACTTTCCCCAACACTTGTCTTTCATGATATTGGAACCATGCGGTTCATGCTGGAGTTTCCTTCCTGCACAATTCAGTTGGTTATAGGACGTTGTATTGAACAACTGCAGACAAAGTTAGGATCTACATCCTTTTTTTTTTTTTTTTTTTTTAATATTTCCGGCTAGGATTTCGGAGTTAGGGGTTTTTCAGGCATAGATTTACGAGTTCTTTCACCAAAGAGAAAAAGCACAGTCAGGGCCTTGTTTAGGTATATGTAGACCTGAGGCAAAAATTTAAATGAGGCCTATATTTAGAGAAAAAGGTACTTATCAAATGAACTTATTTTAGTTATTTATTTTTCTTGCTTTTTAAGTAGCAAAATCACTTATTAAAGTTGTATACTCTAAATGTTCTAGGAGATTATGCTCTATAGATAATATACCCATTATTGTATTTTCGATTAGACATGATAATTTAATTGAACAAAGTTAGTCACAATAAACAGTATTTATTAAATTAAGAATATGACATAAATAAAAGAATAGATTGGATTGATAGAACCCGATCAGAAATACAGGATATAAAAGCAATGGCTAATAATCATATGAATAATGGAGATCACAATTCAGCAGAGAATTCAGATGTAGTAACATGATTCAATCAAGTAAAGCATGGAAGACAAATAAATTGCAGAAGAAAAATATGGAGAAGTGTAATGTTTTAGGAGCTTCAAATAGATAGTTACTATATACAAGAGTATTTATTATGATAAGTTGGATCACTTGTATGTGAGGGTTAAAACTCCTAAAGATATGAATTGAGTCATTGACTTTTCCTTTATTGTTTTATTTGAGATATTTCTAACAATATAATGACCATGCTGAATACGAAGTAATACGTAGTACTACATACTATGTAATACACAAAATTACTAATGTGAGGCCTTAAATATTTTGGGGCCTAAGGCAGTAGTCTCAATTGCCTCAATGACTCTACAGGCCTGAGAACAGTAATGAATGTTAGCAGTTGCTAGAGTTTGATAAGGGTTGAGTTTAGTGCTGATTTTAAATTTGAATTTATACCATTCGCTGTTGGTTTCTTATCACAGTAGTCAATATGGTGTTCATTTTGTTGTTCGTTTTTTTGCCTATACAGGTATGATGTGGTAGTTGATTGCTAGTCTTCTCAAAGAAATGGGGCATATATTTTATATACTTATTGCATTGCCGTGCACCATCACTGCCATTGGGTGTGCAATATTCCACATATATGGGCACCTCCTTAATTACACCGAACCTACCTATCAGAGATATATTGTGCGCATCATATTTATGGTTCCTGTGAGTAGTAAGCCATTCATTTCCTCAATTTTGTTTGCTTATTAGTTTGTAAGTTGTAAGCCATTCATTTCATTGATTTGTTGTTTTCTTATTAATTTGTAAGATGTTTTTACTTGGACTTATTTCAGTCCCATATCAGACCCTAGATTTCGACAATTATAAATTACACATACCAGACATTTACCAAATTAAACTAGTCCAGACCATTAATTTGTTGTTTGCTTATTAATTTACTTCCTTATCATTCCTTGATTTTGTTTGGTCATTATTCCTTGCCTATATTTGTTTGCTTATTCAAACATATAAATCATCTATTCTGTTTACAATCCCCTCATGTATAAGAATTTAACAGCTGTCAAAATATGATTGTAACTTATTTCATGCCTTCCATGATTCATTCTGGTTTTTCACTTTTACTTGTATCTTCTATTTCTCTTGGTATACTAATCAATACAACTTACCATGATCCAAATTGGGTTTAACTTTAGTTTGAAAGTGGTAGTGTGTACTTGTAAATGAGCAAACTCATTTTATAAGAGTAATTATCATGCGCCAACATTTATTTGATGTTACTAGAGATAGGAAATGTAATCATTAAGAGACCGTTTGGTAGCCCCTATTCTCACCTTATTAGCATACCAAACACATAAATCTTGATTTCGCACCCTGAATAGTGTAATAACCAAATTAAGTAAGGTGATATTACTTTTCTAGTTGCGGAATTTATTGCAGAAGACCATTTTAGCTTCTTTCATATAGTTTTTTCGTTATTTTATTAATAAATTATGTTTTAGGTTTAAAATTTCAATAATTCAGCTGCTTCATTCAGCATTTTATCAATTTTAGCAGATCCAGCCGATTCAACCAATTTCAGTGTTACCAAACAGGCTCTAAAATGTTTTCAATCTGTAATCTATTACCAATTAGGAAATGTTGTTGGATTGATTCAAATGATTCTTAATTCGTCAATATATGGATTTAACCATTCTACCCTTCTTCTCTTTTACAGGTCTATGCACTGACATCTTTTTTATCGCTTGTGATGAACAAAAGTGCAATATATTTCAATTCCTTGCGGGAAATGTAAGTGCAGTGAAACCATTTGTTGCTTACAATGTTATTGCACATGGTCACTCGGCCATCTTGTAATTAGTCTTGTCCTGTTTAATGTGTATTCTCTACAATCTGCATCAGCTGAGTCTCGGAGAAGTAAAAGAAGTAATGAAGTTTAGCCCCCTACTTTTGGGGTACATCGGAAAGCAGATTTTGTCTTTTCCTGATACTCTAAGTGGGGGAATAATAATTTTAGCTTTGGAAAATCATATTATGGGTCATGGGAATAGGCTTATCATAAGTCGTGTTTGTCACATGTTTTCGCTACTGCTAATGGTGTATTTACTTCCTGATTTGCCTTGCATTAATTTATATAAAAATACTGATGTTAATTGTAGTTTTAAAAATAATACTTTTTGCAATAGTGGCGATTTACCACTATACTGCAGTGGCTTGACGCTTTCCATTAGAATTTATTAGAAAAGAATGACAATCAGTCTTTGATCAATTTTATTTAAACTTGCTTAGTATATTCATAGAGAGATGCGTTACCATGAATGAGATACATAATCAACTTCAGAAGAATATGATATGAGCCAGTAGTGACTTCATTGACTTGTGTTGATGATAGGGACCTGGACAATTTCTGTATATTAAATGAATCTGGAAAACAGAGTCCTTAAGCTATTACAATGGCTGAACAAACGTAAACGGCGTACACAGCACAATGAACAGAAGAGAAATACAAGTGAGACACTTAGAAAAGTCTCTCTCTCTGAGTTCCGAGCCCAATCCCAATTTTCTGCCTACCTTTATTCTATGTCCAACTCATATTTATTGCTTTCCTTATGGGCCAGCCCACTGCTATTAAGTTACAGGGCCTAGACCCCTTTTATTGTATATTATTAAAATACTTGATACGGAGTAATGTTTTTATTAGGAGTGTCCGGATCCCTATCATCACTCCCCCCTTGACTACCACCTTGTCCTCAAGGGGGTAGTAAGAAACTGATCTGACATTTGGTCTCAGTCGGTTTTCTGCTACATACAGTTCATATTGCTGATCATTTGGTCCCTTCTCTTGGATCTTCCTTCAGAACAAATTGATAATGTTTCATTCCACAAACATGATCTTTGCTCCATTTGTCTCCACATTTGAAGCATAGGCCCTTTTTACTTCTTTCTTCTAGTTCAGCTTTTCCACTCTGATTTAGTACTAAAGATTCCCCCATTTTGCTCTCTGAATCGGTTCTCTCAGAAGTCTGTGGATTAATGACATGTGTTCTTCCTTTAACTCTTTCCACCCAGTCCAATGGCCTGACCATAATACCTCCCTTTTCATTCCAAACTCTCTTGTCTTCATCCTTGAATCTCCCTGATTTCAGAGCTGCGTTTTTCTCCTTCTAACAGCAGTGCCTTATGTGGTTGATAATGAGTTCATAAAGTGGGAATAAAGTAAGAATGAATTAGAGCCACACAAATGTTACCAAATATGGTATAGACAATAATAAAGGGACATCCAAAAATGAAAAAAATGGGACCATTATAGGGGGGTGGAGAGAGTATTAAAATACTTGATTGTCTTAACTCTTAATAGTATTTTTATTAGGAGTGTCCAGATCCCTATCAGTTGACATGACTCATCAGTGCCAGATAGTTTGTAGCTTTTCGATAGGCATTGTGATGGATAATAAATCTCTTTAGAAACATGAGCTATTTGGAGAAACACTGTTGGAAGCTTATCTATTCCAATCAAAATGAGCTGGGTCTGAGCTGGCTCATCTTTGGTTGTGGTGATTTACATGGTGGTAAATCTAAACATGTTTTTAGGATTGGAGAACATCTCCTATCCATATACTAATATATTAATATGTAAATATACAACTACTTGAGAGACATTGGCGTGGAGTGGTTTTAATAATCGTAGCTCACGGTGTCATTTTGTGCACATCCTTTAGTTCTTCTTGCTTCTATTTGTATATCATACTAGTAATAATTTATTATTACTACAATGATGTCAAATATAAGTATTATTTTTAATATACTATCAATAATGTCAATTATTAGTACAATGATGTCAAATATAAGTATTAAGACATATAAGTATTTTAACAATAATATAAATAATGTTATTTATATTATTATAAAATCAAATGTAAGTTTACTTTAGCATATAATGATGTCACAAATTAATAGCATAATGTTGACTTTGAATTAACATTTGAGGGTGGGAAGGAGTGTGTTACAGTCCAATTCTATGGCTGTATCAATGAAGAGTCGGATGATTGGGTAGGATGAATCTGGAGCCCAAAGTGGCTGAGAAAGAACTCCAGGAAGACTGGCTTGCAGCCAAAGCAACTCTGAGTATCCCTAGTCTATTATAGGATCAATATTACTTAGTTCTAGTTCATTTTGTCTTCTTTAAATCTTTAATTAGAGTTATAGTGTAATTACAATTATATCTTTCTCTTTCAGTTTAGAACTCCTCTTATACCTATACAAGGGGTTCTCAATTAAATTAATAAACAACTTTTGGAGAATTAATTCCTGGATCTCTGGAATAATCCTGAGATCATATTAATTCCATTAAGCCTTTCTTTTAATTCTTCCAGTTAATAAAATTCAACATAGATCCCAAATTTCCTACTTCTCAAGCTCCCGTTCCCGTCCGTGGATTGAGGTCCTGTAAGTCTGCCCTTAGCAGAGTGCAAGCAATGAAGCTAGTGTAATGAATTATTTTCATCATCATCTCGCACCTTTATCCGAATTATGTTGAGGTTAGTGGCATGAACCGTAATAGTAAATTAGTTGTCCATAATTAGTCAACACTATAATTTCATCCCAAAAGCTTAGTGCCAAAGTTTTATGCCAGATTTCCTTTATATCACGACCTTCTTACTAATGAATAATGAGATGAAATATTAGAACTGTCATCGGCTTAGGTTCTTCCCCGTTGCATCAGTGTATGGAGGATAGCATGAAACGACGATGAGTCGAGATAGTTAATATTGTCTTGTCTTATTACAAGAATGATATCTAAAGTCAACACACACATGATAAAACATGATGTAAGGTATGACCTGTTTGTAGATTTAAAAATTCAGATCACGAAACTGCTCATGCAAATAAAGTTTCATCTTAACTGCACCTACAATCTTTTGTTGTACTTGGAGAATCATAAATCATAACATACATTACTTTGAAATCTTTTCATTGGCATCTATCCAGTTCTTCTAATTAAATCTTTGAGTAGAAAGGAGTGATTGCCATTGCTTAATAGAACATGTTCGTGTTTTTTCCTTTGAAAAGCTAAAAGCAGGGTTTCAAATGGGTGCTTCTGTTTAATTTTAAGCATTGTGCTTTACAGTCGTGGGTGTGTGTTAAAGCTGGTTTTCACTATCTCTATAATATGTTACCTATATAATACACCATTTTTATGTGACATTCCAAATTCTACTTCTCAAAAAGCACTTCTATTTCTAACACTACCAACTTTTGTAATTAGCATTTTGTTTAGAATATGTAAAATAAATAACTTCTCACAACATAAGCAAACACAAACCATACCAGGAATTAACATCGAACCATTATGACTTTGTCTAGATCGAAACATATATTGATTTATCTCTGAAGTGATTTAGGTCCTTTGGTTATGTAGCACTATTATTATCTTTTCACTACATACTGGTTGATCTTTGAAGGAGATATCAGTACATTTGGTGTTCTGATCAGATATCCTCTTTACTATCTTTTTTTTGATATTTAGATTACAGGCATTTAGCTTGCAGTTGTGTATGAACTGAAGATTATATCTCCTAACATCCTGCACACTCCTGCATCATCAATAGACATTTTCTTTTTATGTTGTTTCAGATATGAAGCTTGGGTCATTTATAACTTTCTATCACTGTGCTTAGAATGGGTTGGTGGCCCGGGAGCGGTTGTGCTAAATTTGAGTGGCCGATTTCTGAAGCGTAATTGGTGTCTAATGACTTGTTGTTTTCCTCCAATTGCACTGGATGGGTGAGCAGCCTTACTCACATAGTCAGATAGTCTTGGTGGTAGTAAACCTTATTTGTTTGGTGTGCATTATTACTTTTCTATTAGCCAGACATTTTTTAATAAACCAAGTTGTTCTTACTTGTTTATAACATGTTCTGTACAGCTTAACTATAACTTTTTTAATATTTTTTTTGTGTGTATTAGGAGAAGCCCAAATACACATTTCTTACATGTTTCTTAATTGTTGACTTTACCCAAGGGCCAAGGCGCTCTTTTCAGATATGTTTAATATAACAGCTTATCTTCTTCATCTTCGTCATCACCCCAGTGCCGCAAAGGCTCCCACCTACGGTGGGGTAAGGGGGGCGGGGCGGATGTACGCAGCCTTACCATTGTATTAAAGTACAAAGAGACTGTTTCCGGATGACCCATAGTGAAAATCGCGTCGAAAATTGTATAGACTGACTGTTGCTTCATAACAAAGAAGCGCAGAAAGTTTAGTGAGCCATTTTTCTTTATTCCATCATATTCCCAGGCCAAAAAATATAACAGCCTATAAAGTACATTTAATATAATGAAAAATGGATTTGATTTTTTGTTTGATGATTGTGTCTGGTAAAAGATTTACTTAGGACTCACTTCTTTCAGCTCACCTTGAGAATTTAGTGATATCAGTATGAAAATTTTGATATTGGTATGTGGAAATTTTGACAGTACAAAAATGTGCAGGCGGTTCATACGGAAATGCAAGCAAGGATGCTTGCAGTTTGTAATCCTCAAGCCCATCCTAGTTGCACTTACATTCATACTTTATGCTGAAGGAAAATACGAGGATGGGAATTTTAATCCAAGGCAATCTTACCTCTATCTGACAATTATCTATACCATTTCGTACTCAATGGCACTTTATGCCTTGCTGTTATTTTATGTAGCATGCAGAGATTTACTCCAGCCATTTAATCCTGTCCCAAAATTCATCATAATCAAGTCAGTTGTGTTCCTTACCTACTGGCAGGTTTGATCTCTTATTTCGTTGCTATTTATTCTCATGCTGCATAAGGTGTGAGTGTTATAATTACGTGTCTGATTTTTTTACATCGTGTATTCACTGTTTAACTAAATGTGGCATCAAAACATTATTGACTTCTCCAATGTCAAATTCCTCACCTGTGTTCAATTCGTGCAGCATTTGCTGGTGACAATTTATATGTTGTGGCATTGTAATAAGTATTTTGTTCTGATTACGTGATGTTTCCTTTGTGCTTGTGTTCAGTAATTGAGTGTATATACTACTGTCTTAGTCCCCAAAAAAGAGTCAAGTTTGAAAGAAAAAACCATGTCCCAAAAAAGTCCTATTTCATAAAACTGGTGCTACTTTTCATGCAGTTTGCCAAAAATTTAATCCAAGTTCATAACTTTTAAGAGTTATACCTAGGGGTGGGTTTGGTTCTTTCGGTTCGGTTTTGACCTAAAACCAAATACGGAACCAAAGTAAATGCTTGGTTCGGTTTTACACTCCAAAACTTGGAACCACGGTTTGATTGGTTCAGTTTTTTCGGTTCGGTTTCGGTTCATTCGGTTATTTACTAAAAATTTGTCATTTGATTTAAAATTGATATAATAGTTGGAGGGATAAAACAAATTACATAAAAAATGCAAGCATACTAGAATAAATGAAGTAAAAATAAGAGTAAATAAATATGTCTTGAATTATATGAGTATGCGGAAGACATATAAGTGTATACATTCTTAATTTACATTGTTTGTGTCTAGTTTGAAAAAAGTTCATGAATACATACGTCCTATGTGATATATAGCTAAGATGAATATTTGTTTTATCGATATAAAAAAATTAAGTTACATAAAAATAAAATTTAATTAATACTAAAACCGGTAAAAACAATAATCATGCAACAAATTGCAACATACATAAATCGATCAATATAGCTACATTATTATGGGCAATGAATGTGTAAATGCAATTACAAACTAAACTAAACTAAACATAACACAAACATTATTTCTCTAGCATATGAAAATCAAAGACTATTGATGATATTAGGATTAATGCTTAAAAAGTAACAAAAAAATTTCATATTTTAAATAGTTCGGTTTGTTCGGTTCGGTTCGGTTTTTTACATTCGGTTTCGGTTTTTAGCGGTTCGGTCTTATTTGGTCGCGGTTCGGTTTAATTTGATTCGGTTTTCCGGACCCAGCCCTAGTTATACCTTGCCAAAATTTAAAACATGTACCTTGGCAAAATATAACTTTTTTCCTGTTCCTCACCATTTTAATACATTCACCTCAATGTTACATGTACATTCACCTCAATGTTACAAGGATTCGATAAAAGAAGGAACTGATTTGGGGAGGTGCTTGTAGTAGTTGCTTGGTGTTATCGATGTTGAAATGATGTCTAAATTAGCTGGCAATACTAGATACTGCTTGGGGTTGATTTTTTTCTTTTGGCTGGTGTTACCTTTGACAGGGTGTTCTAGTTTTTCTTGCTGCTAAGTCCAAGCTTATAAAGGACACAGAAGAAGCTGCGGAATTTCAAAATTTTATAATTTGTGTTGAGATGTTAGTTGCAGCCATTGGACACCTTTATGCCTTCCCATACAAGGAGTATGCAGGTGCAAATATTGGCCCTTCTCGTGGCTTTCAGGCTAGCCTTTCACACGCCCTCAAGTTGAATGACTTCTACCATGATACAGTTCACCAGGTAGTCATATTATCAGCATCTTTCGCTCCCCTCTCATCCCTTATGGCCATGGTTGTTTATTTGAATGAAAAGTGTTTTTGGGCTCTCCTAGGTTTGGCACTAGAAAACATTTTCTTGAAAGAGTTTGCATAAGCTTCTGTTTGTTTTTTTTCCGAGATTCTACTGGGTTTGGCACCAGAAAGCATTTTTTGGACGAAATGATTTCCCACGATTCTATTGGCTATGTTAGTAAAGTGGAAAGTTGCAGGGAAATTTGTTTGGCTTTACCATTGACTAGTCATTTTAAAATTTGCACACTTACATTTCTTGATGTTTGAAGTTTTGAACAATTATCTAAATTTATTGATTTACTGTGAATTATGTTTTAATTTTTCCTCAAGTTTTTCTGGCCTGGAAGCAGTCCCTTGAACTATTTGTGGGAAATGAATTCCTCAATATCTAAAAGGAAACCATTTCCTTGAAGCTGTGTTCTGTGTGCTTGTGTGTGAACTACTATATATATAAATATTGCAGATTGCATACATGAAACAACTTATTTTGCAAGAAAACATTTTTCTGCAGACTTTTTAATCCCCTATTGTGAACTCTATTGGTTATGATTTTTTTATGCAGTTTGCACCGACTTATCATGACTATGTATTGTACAATCACGGAGATGGCGAAGGAACAAAGAAGTATAGGGCCCGTACATTTGTCCCAACCGGCCAAGAGATGGATGCTGTTAGAAGAAACAAACACATAGGAAACAAGTTGGAAGATGTACAACTGTCAGGTCGCTCATCTTCTGTTAGCATGTCTTCTCAAAATCCCGATGGAATGAATTCTTCACTACTCATGGATACATCAGATTCCCGTTCTGTACCCTATGATCTCTCACTAATTGATATAGACATATCTGATTACCCTGCAAAGGTTCCTTCAGCTAATGAAACTGTAAGGAGGTAAGTTACCTCTTATATATTGAACGACACATTCTTTGACAGGTTCATGTGTTCATTTAACTGCTGACTTAGCATGTGTACTTAGGAAGCGTGTTTTTATTTCCGGGTTTCTTCTCTTTCACCTTTCAGCTGTCTATAGTGTTGCTCTATCTGTACTGATGGGCTTACAAAACCTTGATTAATTGTTCCATATTTGACTTGAACTGATTAACTAGCAAAAGTGGTTTTTAATTTCTGTTTGGTGATACAAGTCGTTCATTCAGCAAGCTATAATTTATGTTTTTCTTTTCCTTTTTGCTTGCTTCAGTCTCAGAGTTTGAATTTTGAATCATCATTGGGGGTTTTGCATCACTATTACCGAAACAATGCTTATGGACAAAAATGAAACCATTTTTAGGGTTTCCAAAAATACTGACTAAAAAAGCTTTGGAGTTGGAGCCACATAAATCTATTATACTAAATTACCCCTTCCAAGCCCTACCGACACCAAACCAATGTCATTGCTGCCGGCAATGACATCTACACCGCTTCAGCTAGTGCACCGCTGCAAGCTGTTTATGACACCTGTCGCACCCAGTGACCAAACTCTGCATTTCTAGTGACTACGACACACTTGGTCAGAGTCATTGGCGCCACATAGTGATAGTATAGCCATATAGGCCTCCACAATAGTGACACTAGCAGCGTCATACAATCCACACCAATTTGAAACCCTAACCGCCACCCTCATATAATCCTAGTTGCCAAAACTCATAACCTTAGTCGGGTAACACTAGTACACTGCCCCGGTGCAACAACAGCTGCCCAGTGCCCACAAGTGAAACAGAAAAACATACAATAAGATGTGATAAAATGAAGAGAAAACGGCCAAATAAGCCCTCGTACTACATCAAAAAGTCAATTAAACCCTCCTACTTTCAAAACACCCAATTAAATTCTCAAACTATTAAAAAACTTCCAATTATGCTTTTTAGTAGGTGTATAGCCAGTTTTCAGGACATGTGGCATGCCACATGACATTTTTTTTCTTTTTCCTTTATTTTTCTCTTTCTTTTTCTGCTTGCTTTCCTTGTCTCTTTATTCTTTTGCTTTTCCCTTTATTTTCCTCGTTCCCATCCTCCCATTCTTCCCCAATCTTCCCCATCGTTCCCCATCTCCCCAAGACTTCCCGATCATCACCCCTCTTTCTCTTTCTCTTTCTCTTTGTTTTTCTTTTTTCTGTTTCTTTCGCCCTTTCTTAATTTATTTCCATTGGTGTGAGGAGAGAGGCCGCCATCACCGGAGTTACTGCCGGAGTTCGCCGGAAACCCAACAAATTTTCCTGGGTAGGAGGATCTCAATTTTGCTTCAGGATAGGCCTGGACTCGGGCCGGTTCGGGCCCGGTTCGGGCCTGGGCCCGGCCGGGCCTCGGGCCAGGAAATGGGAGCCCCGGGCCCGAACCGCCGGTGGCCGGTTCCGGTCCCGGTTCCGGGCCAAACCGGGCCGGGCCGAACCGGCCCATTTTTTTTTTTGTTCTCCTATTTAATCCCCTACCCCTCCCCCTCAACCCCAAACCACCTCAAATGGCCCAAAATACCTATTCCAACCCAAAACTTTAAAAAAAATTCAAAAAAAAAAAAAAAAAATTAAAATCCGGCCCGGACCGGGCCCGAACCGGCCGGGCCGGTTCACCATTTGGAAGGCCCGGGCCCGGAACCGGGAACCACCGGGCCGGTTCGACCCGAACCGCCGGTGGACCGGGCCACCGGGCCGGGCCGGTTGCTACAGTGGCCGGGCCGGTTCCGGGTCGGGCCACCCGGCCCGAGTCCAGGCCTACTTCAGGATTTGAGCCTAAAACAACAGGGAGGAATCGCCACAGTCCAAGCCAGAGCAGTAGAGTTAACACTCTTCCTGTTCACCTAGAGAGGAGCCTCGCCGGAATTGCCGCCCTCGTCAAAGTTCGCCGAAGACCCCGACAAGAAGAGCCTCGTTTGTATGGGGACCTTGGATATGGAGGAGGAAGCCACCTGAGCTTACGACAAAGGCGCTAGGGAGGGATTGGTCTCGTGTGGGATTTTCAAAGACTGATATTGTCAAATTAGATGTAAACATGAATATAATTATATGAAAATTAGAATTATATACACCGTAAAATAAGCCAAGTACCTTGTGATCTGATGACATCACTACTGATCTCCCAAAGTGGAGGTCGCGAGTTCGAATCTCATCCCAATCAAGGATGTTGGCCCAATCAAGGATGTTGGCATTAACATACCATAATAGGTTTATAAGAATGTTAAAAAAAAACAATTTAAATAATTGAAATAATTTTCTCATACCAATTCCAATGAATTAAACTAGTTAAATTTTGATGCTATTGAGATGGATGTTGAGCTTATACAAATTGATGAACTCCTAATTGAAATAAAAAATGTTTGAAGGAAGCTCTACGTACCCACTGAAAATACTCCGTTGAAAAAAAAAAGCCTTGTTCCTCCTAGGTGTTGAACACGTGACGTGAAGCTCCATTGGTAACGTAACGTGAATTCCATCTCAGGCAAACATATATGGTTCATATATGACGCTTTTTCTAAATATACATTCTCTAGACAACATTATATTTATAATATACTATGCATATATATACTAAAAATTTTATTTTTTGAGCATGGGCCTAGGCCCTCCCTGGACCTATACCAGATCCGCCCCTGTTGATAGCATCTGTGGAATAACGCAAGGAAAGGGGTGTTTTAGTTTGGGGGTAACGGTCGTTTAACAGGAGAGTTTGAGGGTGGTTAAAAGTAAAGGGAAAGATTTTAATTTGTGTTTTTTTGGTCCACTTTAAACCTCAGTGTCATATTCGAGATTCATTAAAAACCATAGTGTCATTTTTGGCCCTTCTCCCTATTGAAAATGAAGACTAAATGCACTTTTAAAACTCGACAAGATCTTTCTAACCAAGATATGAAACACTTGAAATGCAAAAATACAGAAAGATATGATCAAGTCAAATACTACACTTGTTTGGAGTCAAATTGGCAATGTTTTTCATTTTCGAGTAATATGTACTTATTCCCTAATATTTTGTAAATGAAGCATGAATATGAGTCTTAGAACTTGATAAGATCTTTCCAACGAGTTATAGAACATTTGCAATAGAATGAATGCAAGATATGATGAAATTTTAATACTGCATGATTTTGAAGTGAACTCGGCAATATTTATGAATTACATATAAATGTGTACCTATTCTTTAATACATTGTGAATAAAGTTTGGATACGAGTTTTAGAAATAAAAAAGACCCGTCCAAGGAATATAGAACGTCCGATACACAACAAAATAAATCAAGATTTGATTTGAATTCATGAACATTTCTGAGAGATCTTATAGAGTGCTTAAATTCATATTCATACTTCATTTACAATAAGATATTATCAAATCAAATACTACATCAGGTCGGAGTGAACTGAGAAATGTTCATGAATTTCAAGTTAATACGTATATATTTTTTAATAAATTGTGAATCAAAGAACTCAAAAAGATAAAAAGATACTCCGTATTTCCAACAATGTATAAAACACTTGAAATAGAAAAATGTACAACAAGATACATTCAAATCAAATAATCTTTTTTTTTGTAGTATACCATCTTCAGAGTAATGTTATTGGTGTTATATAATACTATAATAGCTTGGTGGAAGGGAGAAAAAAGGTATACAAAATGTGAAATTTTCATTCAGTCATGTGGGAGATTATTTAAGTAAAAATCAATTCTTTTTGTGTGTGTTTGTCCCACTTACTTTGTAACTTTTCTTTTTTAGTAAAGAATTTATGATTTCAAATAATTCTGTCTTCTCCGCACAGACTAAAATTAAACAGTTTTTACTTTATTCATTCACGTGCCGGTCAAACTTGACAAAGTTTTAAGGGGCGGAGGGAGTAATAAATAATACAGAAGTTGTGTGATTTATGGGCACATATCTAAAGCCCAAAAGATAAGATTAAAGGGATGTTTGGTAGACATAAATCCACACCTTCTAACTTTTGTATGATTTAAAAAATTTCGATAAGCTTCTATTTGTATGTTTGACATGAAAATATTTAAGAGCATTTTAAAAAATAAAAGATCTTTTCTGAGGATCTACACTGAGTAACATCTCAGAAAAATCTGTAACTTTCAATATTAATTAGTTTACAAAAGTATCTTTTCATCTACCCGAAGTGATAAACACGCATATGTTATACCAGTACTTTGGAGGAAGTTTTGACCACTTTAGAATGTTTTTACCTGAACTTAGTCCCAAACAAGAATAGATTAGTTCGGAATATAGATATAAATACACGCACGCTCTCCCCAAGCGGTGGCGGAAACTTGAAACTAGAGGAGGTCATGGCGTTAATAGCGGGAGGCTGACCAGCCTGACTTGGAAAGAAAGAATTGGAACACAACAGGGAGAGACGAATACGATAGCTTCGTCGTAGGAGAGGAAAATTCGACCAGGTTGTCGCCTTAAAATTGCTGAGCAAGAAATGAAGTCGGATAGAAGGGAAGTCGTGGCAGAAGGGTTGCTTACTTGCTTTAGCGTTGTACACTAGTCACTAGGGGAATGTGCAAATATACCCATGAAGTATATGTGGAGGTGCACATATAACCCTGAACTTCCAACAGGTGCAAAAACACCGCTTATGTTCCTATAAAGGAGCAAATTTACCCTTATCTCCTCTACATCTCCCTCATCCAAGTCCAGCTCATGCTCCTCCGTTCCGATCGTCATCTGTTTATACTTGTCCACAAATCCTTCCATTCGAGTCTGCTGCCTTTTCAACTACCGAGGTCGCCGCTTCGTGCTCAACGAAACACCAAAGCCAGAGCCTTCTACTGCCAGTCCCGATGCCCGGCTCCTCGTGTCCAAACGAAAACTCCCAAAACTCCAAGAATGAAAATTCTGATATTTGAAGGAAGAAGAACAAAAAATCGAAAGCGAGACTTCGTCCAAGAGCCCGAAAAACCGAAAGCACACCCCACTCGCAAAGCTGGCGGCGGCAGAATAGCCGAGGCTAGGCGTTACCGGGAGGGTAACCCAAGAGAGAGAAAATCCCTAAAAGTTCTCTACCTGATGAAATGCTTCTTTTTACCCTTATTAACTTTAAATAATTAAAATAAATTTTAAAAAACACAAAAAATATTAAAAATTTAAAATTCGAAATTGGAAAAATAAAAAAATTAAAAATCTACTTGTGTCCAATTACCCCTTTTATGGTTTTTATATCACAATTTAATATTGTTAGTATAAAGAATTATTTCAAAAATCTACTACTCCATATATATTTATGGTTCTTTTGAAAATGTGTTAACATATGTGTTGCAATGTAAAAAGATCATTAATTTTTTGTATTCTTTGCACTCTAAAATTACATATTTTGTATGATGATTAGTCCAAGATTACAAAATAGTAAACTTAATTCTATTAAATTTTAACAAAACCAGAGTATGTTATTTCAAAAAATGTAATAATGTGTTTGAAATTTCGCAACAAGACTAAAATTGATATTTATGAATTTAAAATGCTTCATTTATAAGGGAGAAATAATAATTTTGCAACTTAAAATTAAAGAGTTAATACTTTAACATAAGACTAGACGTTTTTTACTTTTATTTTTCAATTTCGATTTTTAAATTCATAATTATTTTTGCTTTTAAATTTATTTTATTTATTTAAAATCTAGGGGTGTTTTTGTACGTTTTAATTAGAAATTCAGGGGTATATCTGCACCTCCACATATACTTCAAGGGTATATCTGCACCTCAACATTTGATTTGATCATATCTTGTTGTATTTCATTCCATTTCAAATGTTTTATAGATCGTTAGAGAGATCTTATTGAATTCTAAAACTCATTTTCATACTTCATTTACAAAATATTAAACGATATGGACATATTTCCTAGTTTCCTAGGAATTAAATATCATTGTTGAGATGAGTCCAAACATGTGTAGTATTTTATTTTATCATATTTTGTTGTATTTGTTGCGTTTCAGCTATCTTATATTTTCTTGGAAAGATCTTTTTTAGTTTTTAAACTCGTCTTCCGACTTTAATCACAATGTATTAAAGAACAAGTACATATTAATATGTAAAAAGAAGTACATATTAATATGCAATTCATAAACATTGACGAGTTCACTCCGAACTCATATAGTATTTGATTTCATCAAATCTTGCTCATTTCATTCCGTTTCAAGCGCTTTATATTTCGTTGGAAAGATCTTATCAAGTTCTAAAACTCGTATTCAAACTTTATTTACAAATTATTAGGGAATAAGTATATATTACTCAGAAATGAAAAAACCATTTCTGAGTTGACTCCAAACAAGTGTAGTATTTGACTTGATCGTATTTTTCGAAAAATTTCGATTTCGAGCAATAAACAACAACACACACTAAAAAAATATGTTCCACTGCAAGTCTGCAAAGCTAAATTAATAACATGCTTATGATTTACAAAAGAGAAAAGTGTCAAATCGACCCTCCTACTCTCTACGAAAAATCAATTCAGCCACCGTACTTTAAGTTTCATGAATTACATCCTCCTACTTTGAAATTTTCGTCAAAACCGACTTTAAGCAGGTAGCCCACCGGTTAGTAGGTAACCTGCCGACGTGGCGCACACGTGGCCTAAGATGACACAAATGTGGCGGGCCACGTCACTTTTTTCTTTTCTTTTTCTTTTTCTTTTCCCTTTTTATTTTCCTTTCTTTTCTCTTTCCCTGTTTCGTGCTCCTCCTATACACTTCACACCCGTTACTTCAAAACCAAGCTCAAGGCCTGCCACATGTGTGCCGTCTTAGGTCACATGCGAGCCACATTAGCAGATAATAATTGCTGATCGGTGGGTTACCTGTTAAAAATTTGTTTTGATGAAAATAATAAAGTAGGAGGATATAATTGATGAAATTTAAAGTATGGGGGCAACATTGACTTTCCGTATAGAGCACAAGGGTCAATTTGACACTTTCGCTTACAAAATGAACGTATAAATCGATACCCAATAATATGATATAAACACTAGTATGAATCAACACGCGTCCTAAAGTATGTTTCATCCTAATAACGGTGTTTTAACTTGGATTAAATTTTTCTGATCTGATCTGGTTTTAACTGGTGTAGTCAGGTAAATGTCTGGTCACTGTGTATTTTATAACTGTCTAAGTCTGGTCTGGTCTGGCCTGGGACTGAAAACTCTACAAGTAAAAACATCTTAATGCCGCAAAATGGCAATTTTTCAACTAAATCGACAACCCAATTCTGCTCATAATCTTCCCGCATAATCCGAGTTCAACAAGCACAACGAAAAGCACATGGTTTCACCTCAATCCTCAATATCATGTACCCAATCCGAAAATCTATCTTCTAATGAGCATGTTCTCTATCAAGTCAAGTTTATCCACACCAAATTTTAGCTTAAAAATCAACCGGGAAGACAGTTAAATAGATTATTGAAACATGAAACCGTCCATCAGTTTTTTGCTCCTCTTTTTTAAATGTGTTCCAATGATGAAGCCACATGGAGGAAAGATAGAAAATGAGTGGAATATGGGGAGATGAACACGTAAGCATTTGAAGGGTAAAATGGTATTTTTATGAGGTATCTCTTTACTGATACTACTTCGTAGTATAGCACCGCATGCGCACGGGAAAAAGCAATCGGTGTATGTATTTATTCATGATCTAATTAAATATTGAAATAAAATAAAGTTTGAGGATTTTACATTTTTCAAAAATAGGAGTATCATAAGCTAGTACCAAAGTATAACCCCATACAATAAATATTAAATGAAGAGTATATTAGGGAAAAATAATTGATATATACCATTCATTAAAATTTGTTATTTATTAATTTTAATGATTAAATTAATTTTAAAATAAAACATTATTCTAAAAAAGTGAGTACAATAAGTGATTGGTAAGTTTAAGTCAACACAATAAATATTAAGAGTAACGCATATTAGTTAAATAAAGCCTCGCTACTTATTAATTAAATTAGTGGTAACATATAATAAAATATTAATCTTAGTTGCTAAAGGTTTTGAAAAGTCTCCTTACATACGCCGTTTGTAATTATGTCTAATGATTTTCCATCCTTATCGTTTAAATCTTTAGTCCATGCTTGCTCTGCAGTATCGATAATACGATATACAATTGACCGTGACTAAAATAGGTCTTGATAGGTCTAATCTAAGTGTCTTCATTCACTGACCTTGTAATTTGTTGATTGTCATAACAAAGAAGATAATAATAAGAAATTGTCTTCTCAATAGTTCTCATAAATTTAAAAGGACATGGCAATTGAGATGTGGACATACACATGTGGTGAATGTAAATCTCCTCAACAATGTTGCTTTCAGACATGATTCTTGTTTCGATGACATGATTTCCAAGTATTGTAACAATCACTTTAGTTCCGTTGCATAGTCCTTTTGATATGTCTAATTTCATAACAATATTATTGGAATCATAACTTTAAGGCTTATCTTGTAGAATCATAACTTTAAGGCTTATCTTGTGATTCAGAAGAACTGTTGTTCTCAAGGATCTTAAAATCTCCAATGTCAATGCTTCAAATGTTTCCGCTTCAGCTATATCCAATTTGTTTACAGAATCAGAACTTAGTTATTCTCTTTCTTCGTTTATAATTGCTCTGAACTCTCAACAGTGTGACATACAATTGGTCGTGACTAAAAAACATGTATATTCTAACTCTTTCAAGTCATTGACCTTGTGATATGTTGATTGTCATGGCGAAGGAGAAAATTATATAATTTTTTTCTTCTCACAAATTTAAATGGACATGATAATTGAGAAGGGAACAGACACATGCAGTGAATGTAAATATCTTCTGTGTTGCTTTTAGATACGATTTTTGCTTCGATGACATGGTTTTCAAGAATCCCATCTTAAATATTCTCTTTTTTCTTCGGCAATGGTAAAAATGTCTTTAGACTTAATTCAAATATGTAGATTTTTGTTTGTACATAAATAAGTTAAGTACTATATTTATAAAACTCTCTTTCTTCACATGCAATATTGGTGTCATTCGATTTTTTTTTTTGTAAAAATTGGAAAAAAGAATCTCAAAGTTACACTCCGTAAAACTTTGAAGAAAAGAGTATCTCTTTAATGTTGGGCCCCACATCTTTCAAGTTAGTAAAATAAGAAGTCTGTAAATTCTTTCAAATGGTGAATGTGGTCTTATGTGAAACATGAAAATGAAGACACGTTGCATTACTTGGGGCAAAATGGTATTTTGAATAGTCTATTGCATTCTTATACACACCCGTCCCTTAAAACTTTGTCAACTTTTTTGTTTTGGATGTCCTATTAACTTTGTCACTTTTCCTTTTAAGTAAAAAATTTGTGATTCGAGTTAATTAATATTCTCTCTCCTCTGCACATACATCAACCACACAATTTTTTTACTTTATTAATCCTCATGTCGATTAAATTTGACAAAGTTTTAAAGGAAAATAGTACATAAATAGATGATGGAAGAGAAAAAAGTGGCAGCTCTTGAGGGTCGAGTCAGCTTATCTCTTCCATTAGACTAACTGCAACCCAAGGATGAATAAGTCATATTTGAGCTTCTCACCCCAAAAATTACTCCAATCCAATGTATAAACGAGTGCCATAGTGGGTTGGGAGCACCCCGCGAGTGGGAATTAGATGGGTTATTCGCAGGTTACAGAACCTGAAATAAGGCTGGACCTCTAGTGCGCACGGGCGTATGGCCTACTGACTGAGTCATCGTGACTTACATCCTCCCATGTGCTCTGTCGGGTCGAGACGTGGGGGGCGCTTGGGGTTGGCGATTCAACCTTTTTTGGACAATAGATGGGTTATTGGCTGAGGAGAGAGGGTGAGCAATAATGTCTGCGCAGGGGAAAATGGAGAGCAAGCGTAGGAAATTATGTGGGCCTAAGCAAAATATTTCTATTTTCTTTAAAGTGTAATATATTTTTTATTTGATTTCCAATTTTTACAAAAATATATATAATAATTTATGATTTTTTATGATCTTTCATATGATACCAATATGATAAGTATAAAGTAAATTAAAAAATATGAAGTTTCATCTATCGGAGGTTTTCAGGCCCATTTTTTTTAAAAAATCAAATGCTAAAAAATTAAGATATGATGATTAATTTATTTACATCTTTAATTTTTTAAAAATAGGTTCAAAGAAACATTAAAAAAATAAACTGCAAATTTATGTAATTTTACATCGGAATGCTTGACTGTTTAAATCATAATTATTTGTAAAAAAATATTGTAAAAAGTTTGATGTAATAAAATAAACTTGACTGGGTGAAAATATTGACAGTGCTGGATTGCAGTAAAAACTGAATTGACGAAGTGAATACATATAAATTGATGAGAAATTTAATTTATTGACGGAGTTGGGTTGCGGTTAGCCTTACTCATTTAATTTTTGGATTCACTATACAATTTGAGGGCATATTCGTATTTTAACAATATACTCCGTATTACATACGGAGTACTATCCTTTCATTTTTATATCTGACACTTTATCTTCTACATTTTATTAAAATCACTTTTATCTTTCAAAAACAAAATTCTTTTTCAAGCACTATCAACTTTTAGTAGAAAATAGGGAATAATTTTTAAAAAACACATCAAACTCAAACAGTACACTACCTTAGGGAGTGTTTGCAACAGCTTCTGCTTAAAAAAAGCACTTTTGGAGATGAAATGAAAAAGTGATTAGTTGTAAAAGTTGATAGTGTTTGAGAAAAAAGTGATTTTGAAAAGTAAAAGTTGGTTGTGTTTGGTAAAATAAGTGCTTTTGGTGTATAAAAAGGGGAAAAGCACTTTTGACACGAAAGCCGAGAAAAGTAAAAAATTGGTAGTGTTTGGTAAATAAGTGCTTTTTTAAGCCAAAAGCTGAGAAGTGCTTTTTTTAAAGTTGTTGCAAACCAACCTTTAATCCACTTGCTTCATCACTTTCGGTATGGATTTCTGTACTAGAGATTCCCGCTGTGTGCAAGTCCCAAGGAGGATAAAATGTATAGGATTACAGGTATCAGGTATGGCGGTGATTGATTACTTCAATGGAATGAGAACTTCCTCAAGCTCATCCTCCTTCTGTTGTAGTTCGAGAATTTGATCTGAAAGCTCAACTGTTGGAGATCTGCAGTCTTGATGAAACAGGTCGGCTAATCAGCCTTTCTCACTTGAAAGATTGTACCACCAATTGGTGATCTTTAGAATCATTGAGTTAAACAATGCACCCAACATATGCATGTTGCATATTAAGTACGGAGTACCTTTTCTAAAAAAGGAAAGTGTACTTTTCTAATTTGATTGTGAAGATATATTTGTACTCAAGCTGATTTTCTGTTTATTGTTTTTTTGTACTTTTCTAATGAATCTATTTCCTAGTTACTAGCTATCTTTTAAAGTTGTACTTCTGTATATGAATTTATAGCAATTGAAAATGTGAGTTTCTTTATGGTATAAAGCTGCTAACGAAATCCCACCATTAGCTATTTATCCCTTCCAAGACGCCTAGATCCCTTCCAAGACGCCTAGATCTTTATCTGACCCAAATCTCACCTTCTTGTCTGCAAGACAGAGTTTTTCCCCTTCAATGTATGTGCGCATGACAAACCATCTTATTCTTTAAGCTGAAGTTCTTTTGCATTTCTGCGCACTGAAACCTCTCAATTTTTTTAAATTTGAATCTCCTCCCTATTATTGTAATTGAAGTTGTTTCCTTTTTAAGTATTGGAAGGAATTTAGTCAGTTATGATTCTATTGTAACTGGGTGTTCTATAATGATGATGATGATAGCAATGGTTTTAGTTTATGCTTTCCTTGTGGTACATGGTTGACCTTGATCATTGCCTCTTTGGAGTATTTCACATTTTAAATTATTCTTTTTGCACCTTTTGTTCAGATTTGAGTTGAAATGTCGTCTTCCAGGCCTAGTCAGTCTTCTAGCAATTCAGCAAAATCAAAACGCAGTGCTAGGATCATAGAACAGACAACCATAGATGCTAAGCTCCATGCTGAGTTTGAGGAATCAGGTGATTCCTTTGATTACTCAAGCTCAATCCGAGCCACAGGCATGAAAACCGAAGAGCAGAAACCGAGGTCTGACAAAGTAACCACGTCCTATCTCCATCAAATCCAAAAAACCAAATTCATCCAGCCATTCGGCTGTTTGTTAGCTCTGGATGAAAAAACATTAAAAGTCATAGCATTCAGTGGAAATGCTCCTGACATGCTAACAGTGGTCAACCACGCTGTTCCGAGCGTTGGGGACCATTCTGTTCTCGGTATTGGAACTGATTTCAGAACCGTTTTTACTGGTCCGAGTGGAACTGCATTGCAGAAGGCCTTGGGATTTGGAGAGGTTGCTCTGTTGAATCCCATCTTAGTCCACTGCAAAACTTCCGGGAAGCCATTTTATGCAATTGTCCATAGGGTGACTGGTGGTCTGATAGTTGACTTTGAGCCGGTGAAACCTTACGAAGCACCAATGACTGCTGCAGGAGCTCTGCAATCATACAAGCTTGCCGCAAAAGCCATTGCGCGGTTGCAGTCCTTGCCAAGTGGCAGCATGGCAAAACTGTGTGACACTATGGTCCAAGAAGTGTTTGAGCTAACAGGGTATGATAGGGTGATGGCTTATAAGTTTCACGATGACGATCACGGAGAGGTTGTTTCCGAGATAGCCAAACCTGGGCTTGACCCTTATTTGGGTCTGCATTATCCAGCAACCGATATCCCTCAAGCTGCACGGTTTCTTTTCATGAAGAATAAGGTCCGTATGATATGTGATTCCCAAGCAAAACTTGTGAGGGTGGTTCAAGATGAGAAGCTATCATCTGATTTAACACTGTGTGGGTCCACGCTTCGGGCACCCCACGCTTGCCATTTACAGTACATGGAGAACATGAGCTGCATAGCATCTCTGGTAATGGCAGTAGTGGTAAATGAGGGTGACGAAGAAGGTGAGGAGGGGCAAAAGAGGAAAAGGCTATGGGGGTTGGTGGTGTGTCACAACACAACTCCGAGGTTTATCCCTTTTCCACTTCGGTATGCATGCGAGTTTCTTGCCCAGGTGTTTTCCATTCATGTAAACAAAGAAATAGAGTTGGAAATGCAGATTGTAGAGAAGAGCATTTTACGCACCCAAACGCTCCTTTGTGACATGTTGCTTAGGGACGCGGCATTAGGCATTGTGTCTCAGAGTCCCAATATGATGGATCTTGTGAAGTGTGACGGTGCTGTTCTGCTGTATAAGAGTAAGATACACAGATTGGGAGTCACTCCTACTGATTTCCAGTTAAATGATATTCTATCTTGGCTTTCAGAGTACCATGTGGACTCCACCGGCCTTAGCACAGATAGCCTCTATGAAGCCGGTTTCCCAGGGGCGGTTTATCTTAGTGATGCAATATGTGGGATGGCTTCTGTCAGGTTATCTGAAAAAGATTGGCTTTTCTGGTTCCGGTCCCAAAAAGTGTCTGAAATTTTCTGGGGCGGTGCAAAACATGAACCGGGCGAGAAAGATGGTGGGAAGAAAATGCATCCGAGATCATCGTTTAAAGCGTTTCTTGAAGTTGTTAAAATGAGGAGTTCGCCTTGGAAGGACTACGAGATGGACGGCATTCATTCTTTGCAGCTAATAATGAGAAACGCTTTCTTCAAGGAGGAGGTGGAGGGTACGGATGGGATTGGGATCCACACAAGACTTAGTGACCTGATGATTGAGGGGAGGGGGGAACTTGAAGCTTTGACGGGTGAGATGGTTCGTCTCATTGAGACAGCCACCGTGCCGATCTTGGCTGTTTGCGTAGATGGCCTGGTGAATGGGTGGAACAAGAAAATTGCCGAGTTGACCGGATTAACGGTTGATGCAGCGATTGGGAAGGACTTGCTGACACTCGTGGAAGACTCTTCAGCTCATGCAGTTGAAAAGATGTTGAGTTTGGCATTAGAGGGTACGTGTTTTTAAGTTCTTATTTATGACCTTTGCGATGCATTTTCGTCATTGCTGAAAAGTAAGAAAAAAAATCACCTAGGCATTATGTTGCCTTGCCATTGTTTTTTCCCAAGGAAATAAAGAAGAGATAATGAGGGAGGTGATAGGAGAAGGATGAAGAGTTCATGTCTTGTTGGGAGAGCAAAGCACAGGGAAGGAATGAGGAACTAACTCCTTTTGGAGTCTCCTCTCATTTCATAGTATTGTTTTAAAATTGAATGGCATGTTTGTCATTTTAACAATAACACTCATTTCATTCTCTTTCTTTGCATCTCTTTTTTATGTCTACCAAACAACACACATTTTCATTTCTTCTCACTCTTTCTTTTCTTCTTCTGCATTTCTCTTGTGTACCATATAAGCAATGTACATTGTACACTCTTCATATTTGTAGTTCCAAATCATCTTTTAGTCTGGAACCTTTGTTGATCCTCTTGTTCATTCTCTTAACAATGTTACCAGGGAGAGAACAAAACAATGTGCAGTTCGAGATAAAAACATATGGGGAAATGTCAGAATATGGTCCGATCAGCTTAATTGTGAACACCTGTACTAGCAGGGATGCTCAAGAAAATGTGGTCGGTGTCTGTTTCATAGCACAGGACATAACCGGACAAAAGACAGTTATGGACAAGTTCACACGGATGGAAGGAGATTACAAGTCCATTATCCAAAACCCTAACCCTTTGATTCCGCCTATTTTTGGAACAGATGAATTCGGTTGGTGTTCCGAGTGGAATTCAGCAATGACTAATTTATCTGGATGGCGTCGTGATGAGGTCATCGACAAGATGGTATTGGGTGAGATTTTCGGGACCCAGAAAGCCTTTTGTCTTCTCAAAAATCAAGAGGCTTTTGTGAGACTGGGTGTTGTTCTGAACAATGCTATGGCAGGTCACGAGTCCGAGAAGACCGTGCTTGGTTTCTTTAAGAAAAATGGGAATTATGTGGAGTGCTTGCTTTCCGTGAGCAAAAGATTAGACGGAGAGGATTCAGTCAAGGGGCTGTTTTGTTTTCTTCAGTTAGTGAGCCATGAACTGCAACAAGCCCTTCATCTTCAAAAATTGTCCGAACAAGCTGCAGCGAAGAGGTTAAAAGTTTTAGCCTACTTAAGAAAGCAGGTCAAAAACCCTCTTTCTGGAATTATGTTCTCCCAAAATATGCTGGAGGGAACCACTGATTTGGGAAAAGACCAGAGGAACATATTGCATAGCAGTGGTCAGTGTCTGCAACAGCTCAGTAGAGTTCTTGATGACATGAATCTTGATTGCATCATCGAGGGGTATAATTAGATAAACCTATCTGCATAAATTTTCGCTGACCCGTTTGACGAGGGTTATTTGGCTGAAATGGCTAATCGGCTTAACTTTATGAAAGTAAAAACCTAAGTAGCACGAAAATGGGAAACGGGAATGAGAAACGCTTGATACATAGTTTCTAAAAATGTACTACATATATAGGATACGAAACGTGGGGAAAACATGTAAATATTAAAAATATATAAGTATATATTTATAAATATTTTTTCATATATGTACACAAGTTTTTTCATTTATATATATCCATATAGTTTTTTTCATAGAACTTGTTTAATAATCCAATAATGATAAAAATTTCTACATGTTCAAATTTAGAAATCATTACGGAGCATGTTAGTACATAATTAAATATAAAATGCAATACATTTCTAACATTGTCACAATTTGTCACAATGTTGGCAAGGAAGAAATACCACAAAAAATCACTATTTTAGCAAAGACACTATTTTCCATCATAGTCTCTTAAAACGAAAAAAATTAGAAATCCAAGATTTTCTAAACGCTAATTATTAAGGGAAATGAGTTTCCCAGTTCTTAATTATGGAAATGGCCCCGAAACGGGAATTTGAAGTTTCAAACACCCTTCTGAGTTTCAAAACAGGGAAACATGAGCCACGGAGATTTTCCGTGCTTCATAGGTAAAAACGAAAGCTAACATCCATTTCAGCAAAATAAGTAAGTCAAAAGCTACTTATTCGGCTTATATAAGCTGAATAAGCCAATCATGGCTACCAATTGGGGCCTAGATAAGTAAAAGCTACTTATTCCATTGATAAACAGAATAAGCCGGGTAAGGCTGCCAATGGAAACTAAATATTAAACTGCCTTGAGAATTTTCTTTTCAAATTTCTATGCTGATATGTAGAATAAGCTGAATAAGGAAGGCTCCCAAGTTCCAATGAAACCTTACTGTTAAACTGTGCTGAGAAAGTTCCACTTCGTTTTCTTTTTCAAGTTTGTATGCTAATAAGTAGAATGAGCTGGAAAAGGATACCAAACAGAACATTAATGTTTAACTACCCTGAATTTTTTTCACTTGTCTTTCTTTTCAATTTTCTATGTTGATAAGCAGAATAAGCTGGATAAGGTTACGAAACGAAGCATTAATGCTTAACTACACTGCGAATATTCCACCTCTTTCTTTTCAAGTTCCTATGCTGGTAAGCTGAATAAGGCTACCAAATGAAGAATTATTGTTTAACCACTACAAAACAATTACTTCTTTTTGTGACATTCGTTCTTTCTTGAATCTATTTGTTTTGTTCTACTATCAGTGGGCAATGACTTGGTATTTGTTCTTCTTAAATGCAGGTATCTGGATCTAGAGATGGTTGAATTTAAGCTAGATCAGGTTTTACTTGCTTCAATTAGTCAAGTGATGACAAAGGTCAATGGAAAGAGTCTAAGGATTATTAGTAACGTAGCTGAAACTAATCTTGGTCAAACATTATATGGAGATAGTCTGAGGCTTCAACAAGTCCTTGCTGAATTTTTGTCAGTAGCTGCGAATTTCACCCCAACTGGAGGCCATCTTGCACTCACATCTAGTTTAACAAAAGATCGTTTGGGAGAATCAGTCCAGCTTGCTCATTTGGAATCCAGGTACTATATTATTTTGACCGGTTTGATAAACCTTGCATAATTAAGCCATGGACCATTTACATTTTTGGAGTCCGTAAGGTGTAATAATCCAACCCTTTTTTGATTTGCTTGTAAGGATATACGGAGTATATGTCTATGAGACTGTTTATTTTGCAAGTTGAATAAACAGTTTGAATTGAGTAAAATAATCAATTTAATACCCCCTTAGTATTCTTTTTTTTGCTACACTTTCCTTTTTGGGAAGAATTTTAATTTTTGCAACACATTCCCTTTTTGGTAAATTTTTCCATTTAAAAATACTTAATTACTTTTACTTTTTCTACCTTTTCATCTTCTCATTCATACTTTTCTACCATTTCTCCTACTTTTTATACTATTCACTATCCTTATTATTTCACTGTTAAACTTTGTGAAAGTTCTATTGTAGCAAACAAAAAAAATACGGAGGGAGTACTACTTTTGGGTTATGTTGTCAATGAGTAATGGCACTTGTTAATTTGCATCTATTTCAAGCATGGTTTAAAAACCGACTGAATAGACACATTAATAGACGACTTGATGTGAAGGAGATATGTTCCACTACCTTAATAGTTAAGTTAAATGAGTGAATAAGTCGTGCTTTTAATTAAGTCGTAGGTAAATGTGATTTAATGGCTGAATGATTAAGTCACTATCCGAATTTAGTCAATTAAGTCACAAGTAAACAACCCCTAATAGTCTAAGCTATCACTTTTGTTAGAATAATATATTTCACTTTATAAGAGTAATACATTGTTTCAAAAGTCCTTCAGATAAAGACCATATTTTGAGTGAACCTGAATGCACCAAGAATCAATTCTACGTGAAATTTATAATATGCGAACTCATATCAGAAGGGGAAACAAAGGTTGGATTTTTCTCAAGTGAAGGGTAGGACTGTTATTTGCAGGCCAGAAAAATGTTGGATTATTAGAATCAAAATTTCCAAAAGAATGGTTTTTAATTCTTTAAAGAAGTAGCCTTTTGTTAGTATTTAAGAAAACACAACATTGGTTCTTTTCTTAGAAGCACTTCTAATTCTAAAATATAAAAGCCCTTCTTATGAAAGTACCTATGGCATATACATACTTCTAGTCACTGAATTGCGTGTGGTTAGTATTTTTTGTTCATGACTGTTCGTTCTTCTTCTTTTGCAAATATGCCAGCCCGGGTGATTTAAGATTAGTCTTTGATTGTGTGCAACTGTTATAGCTTTTTGTAAAGTTATGGGGAAATAGTTTTTCACAATCTATCCTTACTAGCAGTGTTATGTTTGCAGAATAACACACACAGGAGGTGGGGTGCCCGAAGAGCTGCTTACCCAAATGTTTGGTAGTGAGGTGGATGCATTGGAGGAGGGAATAAGCCTTCTTGTAAGTAGAAAGCTGGTAAAACTTATGAATGGGGATGTTCAGTACCTCAGGGAGGCAGGGCGTTCCACTTTTATCATATCCGTCCAACTCGCAGTTGCTATTGAACCCCAACCATGACAAACAAACAAGCAGATTGGTGTTTGGAAACGGAACAGGCTTCTGCTTCACTTTTGTATATTCGTCTGTTTATTTACTTCTTTCTTCTACTGTGTCGCTCAATGGGTTTTTAATGAACCATTAGCAACTTTTGTAATGTACTCGTATTTCGGTAAAACTAGTACAAATTTGGCTAAAAAGCATCACTGTCTCACCGTTGACAGGGACCGGGGCCTTTTTTCTGCCTGGAATACAAACTTCTAATTTTTTCCAGTTCCGCTTCTCTTTGTTTTCTTTTTAATACCCCGTATAATGTATATAGTGGTCCTGAACCGATCCAAGCACAAACCTGAACTGGATCGGGTATACCTGGGGTTTCCAGCCACCCATAGGTATATCTGCTCAAAGAATTGATATATTCCCTCCACCCCTTAAAACTCTTCCCACTTTGAATTGGATCTTAGTTTAAGAAAATGGAAATAAAGAGAAAATGTATTATGTGATTGAATAAGAAAAAAGTAGCTTGTTGAGAAGCTATACCCACATCAAGTAACATCTGGATCACTGTACCAATCTGCTCACGGAGCAGGAAAAGAACCAATCTCCCAAAGTAGAGCAACTCAACTCTCCATTCTCCAAGATTGACGAATCACAGATTCGGAGGAAGACCTTAAACTCCATAAGGCAAGAACCTTAACTTGAAGATAGAATTCTTTAAATATGATTAAAATAAATCAATGTAGAACCTTAACTTGAAGATAGAATTCTTTAAATAGGATTAGAAATATACGAACATGCCAGAATAGCCTTTAATGAAAAAAATTAAAAAGTTTTCTCAGACTTCGACAAATCCTGTTACGATGTAATTCAATATTTCTAAATACTATGTGAAATTCTAGAGAATTCTAGGACTATCTGGAGATGAGTAGAATTCTCTAGAATATTGTGGAATTATCTAGAGAAATATACTATATAGTATTCTCTAGATGTGTGTAGAATGTTATAGAATCTTCTAGAATACTCTAGTCTCTAGAGAAAGGTAGAAATCTCTAGAAATACGTAGAAGGTTATAGAGTAGTCTAGAGTGTTCTAAATAAGTGTGGAGTCATCTAGATTCTTCAAGAAGATAATGAAAGCTTGTGGAGGCTTCTTGAAAAAATCTAGAATGTAGAGAGGTAGGTGGAAGATTCTAGAGAAAGGGAATCTCTACCCCCTTGTGAGTAGTATGAATAGATGTTGTAGCCTTTTATTTGTGGTGTGAAAGAAAGCCTTCTCATAAGTGCAGCAAGGTCTTGATCAAACTCTAGATGAGGAGAAGCCTGCTTCCATGAGTGATAGAGAATGGAGTACGATGCAGAGTAAGGCTGTGAGTACAATCCGGTTGGCTCTTGCTCCCGAGATTAAGTTTAGTGTGTTAAAGGAGACAATACTGAAGACGTTGTGGGACAAGCTCGAGGGAATTTATGCATCAAAGTCACTAACTAATCGATTATGCTTGAAGATGGAGTTGTACTCACTCAAAATGGAGGAAGGAGGTAATCTTCATGATCACATAAACATGTTCAATCAACTAGTATGTCAACTAATGAATGCAGATGACAAGATCAAAGATGAGGAGCAAGCATTGTTGTTATTAGCGTCACTACCGAAGTCCTACAAACCATTGGTCCAAACTCTACTTGTAGGAAGGACAACTCTCACATTAGATGAGGTGACGACAGCTTTGCGTGAGAGTGAGAGGATGCTAAAGAACGACAATGTAAACACAAGTGGAGATCGCGTGCTAGTTGTGGGAGAACGAGAGCGAGGAAGAAACCTCTTAAGAGGGAAGGTAACCCAGGATGGAGATCAAAGTCTTGGCCGCGCCAAGATCTAAGTGACATAGAGTGCTATTACTGTGGGAAAAAGAGTCACATTCAAGCGAGATGTCATGAATTGAAGGAGGACTTGAAAAAGTTTAGGGAGGCATCTCGAAGCAAGGATAATATGACTCCCATACTAATGTGGTATGCGATGAAGATGATGGTGATGTTTACTAAACAACAAATGAAGAGGTTGCCAAATCTAATTGGGTGATGCATAGTGCTGCCTCAATGCACATATGTCGTGATCAAGCCATGTTTGACACCTTGAACACTAATGGAGAATTCGGTCACTTCAACTTAGCTAACGGCGAGAAGTTAAAGGTTGAACGTTCTGGAAGCATAAAGATGGTGCTTCATAATGGTACAAGCCACATTCTCCACAATGTGAGGTACGTGCCTTCGAGTAAAGCTAATGTCATCTCGTTGGGTGCATTGACATTAGAGGGGTGTAAGTATTTTGACACAAATAAGTGGTGCAAGGTGTTTAAGGGAAGACACTTGCTCATGTGAGGACGGAAAAATGAGAAGAACATTTGCTTCTTGGAAGGCAGTGCAGTGAAAAGAAGATGCGTCGGAGGAGTCAAGGAAAAAAAAGTCAAATTTTCGGAGATCACTGAAATATTTGGAAATATGAATTAAGGGAGGAATTGTTAGGATGTTATTCAATATTTCCCAATACTATGTGAAATTCTAGAGAATTCTAGGACTATCTGGAGATGAGTAGAATTCTCTAGAATATTGTGGAATTATCTAGAGAAATATAGTATTCTCTAGATGTGTGTAGAATGTTATGGAATCTAGCTTCTAGAATACTCTAGTCTCTATAGAAGTGTAGAAATCTCTAGAAATACGTAGAAGGTTGTAGAGTAGTCTAGAGTGTTCTAAATAAGTGTGGAGTCATCTAGATTCTTCAAGAAGATAATGAAAGCTTTTAGAGGCTTCTTGAAAGAATCTAGAATATATAGAGGTAGGTGGAAGATTCTAGAGAAAGAGAATCTTTACCCCCTTGTGAGTAGTATGAATAGATGTTGTAGTCTTTTATTTGTGGCGTGAAAGAAAGGCTTCTCATAAGTGAGGAAGAGTTAGTATTCCCAACTAGAAAGTGTGAAGTGAGATACCCGTTTATTTGTACACTCTTGTTAATTTCAATTATATAATACAAGAGTTTTCTTAGCTCGTGATCCTGGTAAAAGTATGTGGTTTCCCCCCAACAAATCCTCTACTGATGCCCAAGAATTCTAGTAAGATGATGCTATGTGAGAAGTGTTTGCACTAGGTCCAACCACCTTCTAGCAAGTCCGCCACGATCTCCCTTCACCGAGTTCGCCGTTGCCATCCTCAGATGAAGCCTCTGCTCTTCAGACAAGTCCGTACAGATCTCCAACGAGAATGTCACATCATATTAATAATGACATAATAATGGTATTTTCATATAAATACATTGCATTTTCGGATGCGAAAAAGTAAAAACTTTTAGAGAGGAGGCTCGCATCGACGAGCCAACGACTACGGTCCGTGGCGGATGAAATTGCAAGCGGAGGGGATGCAATAGATTGAGAGGGAAAAATTACAGGTATGCGATTGAAATCGATAAACTTTGTAGTTTAATTATATCTTGTGAGGACCCGATTGAGTAGCCCGACCGAGAACCCACTAAACTGGCCCTTAATCCTGTATGGTTGGCTATCGAACCGCGAATTTGATAAAAAACGCATCGGACCCAAATCGCTACAAACCAACAAATGTGGTAAACTCCGGAATTTTTGAACGGATGCACCAAGGACTCGAACTGAATATTATTTCCGCCTTCACAAGACTACCATTACGACGATTTGGTTGTGTTGGATTAAGGGCCCAAGCCGAGGTCCGGCCCACTAACCCATTTTGCCAGACGAGCGTCCAGCTAGGAACTGGGCCAGCCCACAGGCCCACGTTCTTTAAGAATGGACGAACGTCTGGTGTTGGAGGACTCAGGCCCAGCAGCTCATTCCGACGAACGTCTATGCAGGGACAAGGAGCAGAGCCACGGGCCACCAGGGATGGCGACGAACGTCCCCAGAGCAAGCCTGTAGTCATCGAAGAAAACCCAGTGCACATGGTGAGTATCTATCAAGGCCAGGAGACGAACAGCCAATACCCCTCAAGGGTCACTTGGAGCAATCCAACTCAATTCCCGGGTGGACGGACGTCCCCACCGATCCGGCGGGAAACCTAGATTCTGGCGGGAAGTGCATTTAATGCTAAAGATTTGGTAGTTGGGACACCAGCGGTCCACAGGCTGCCACGTCAGTACAGCCACCTGCCCATTGGCGGGTATAAATAGAAGCATTTATTTCATTGAAAAGGGTTGGCAACTTTCTATTCTTAGCATACTAGCTTCAGCATTCTTTCTTGTAGCATTTCTAGCTGCCTTGTAAGACGAACGGCCGACGTGCCCTTGTAGCAAGTAGATTGTACTTAGGGGAGTTATTACGAAGTTAATAATACCTATTTACATTGCCTGCTATTACTCTTGATTCCTGATCCATCGGATAGTTGTTGGGCTAGATATTCATACACTTACTCCACTCGAAATCTTTGGGCTTACGTGTTGGGCCTGAAGGTTGAAGGAATAAACCTCAACACTGGCGCCGTCTGGCGGAAACTGAGCAAAAAGTTTCCAGAAACTCTCCCGAACAGCTACTAAGTCTACCTACAGCAAACACGATGTCAGGAAGCAACAACCAGCGTGATCTCTCCGAGCGTCTGGAATCAAGCCGCCGGAGTCGCGGCCAGAACTCGGAACTATCCGCAACAATATGGACCTCCGGGGGGAACGGGGGTATCACTGACCTCATTCCTCTGGAGGCCAGACAGGATCCTCGCCTCATGCGGGAACTCGCAGACACCATGCGTCGCCTGGCAGACGAGCGGGAGGCCCGGGACCAGGTGTACTCTGCAAGTACCCAGCGAACGCCCCTCTCTCCCATACGTCGCATGCAGTCGTATGACGATACGACAGGATCCAGCGACCACCGGCCCTCAGTCCACGAGCGGCTAGGTGGGGGGGTCAGGCTCCCGTGGAACGGGAGGGCGAACCAGAGTCAGCATCACTGCGTCCAGGGCTCACACACCATCAGTCCCCCGCCAAATCCCGCGGGGAGACGAGACCCCGAGGATCAACACCGTTGGACGACGTTTCCAACGGCGAGGTGCGCAGATCTTCAGGCGGCCGCACGATGCTGTGGCCGCTCAGCAGAATGCCGTCCCCGAAGCCGCGCCCCCTGTGTCCCCCGGAAGGGCCGCACAGGATGCAAGGTTGGAGGCCATGGAAAGGCAGATAGCCGAGATGAATAGGCGGGCGGACGCTGGCTCGGCCACACCCTCTTTCTCTCTCACATCTCCCTTTACTCCACGGGTGATGAGCGTCGAGATTCCCCGAGACTGCAGGCCCCCGGGCAACTTGGTGTACAATGGGGCTGGCGATCCCAAGGCCCATCTGATAAGCTACCAAGGGAACCTGTCCATGCTGGGAGCATCAGACGAGGCCATCTGCAGATTGTTCTTCAGCACCCTCAGGGGGCCGGCGCAAGAATGGTTCGGCCAGTTGAGGCCAGGCACCATCGACTCATACGAACAGCTCTCCCAGCAGTTCATGGCGCAGTTTGCTGCCAGCACCACCCCCCAGGAAGGACGTCACGGCTCTCGCCCACATCAAACAAGGGCGGGACGAACCGCTGGCTAGGTTCCTGGTAAGGTGGAGGGACGAGGTCCTACAGGTCGACGATCTGGACGAACGTCTGGCCACCAACATGTTCACCAGTGCGCTGGCCACAGGGGATCTATATCGGGACCTAAGGAGGAACCCCGGCACCAGCTACACCGAGGTTCTTGCTCGGGCCCAGAAGTATGCCTCCATTGAGGAGGAGATCAGGCAGCGGGACGGAGTTCCCGCGGCCCACCCACGGAAGATGGCGGACAGACTCGGGCCCGGGCCGGGACCCGGGCCCTCGCCCCCAAACAAAAAGAAGAGGACAGACGGGGCGATGGTCCCCTGGAAGGCCCCGTCCGGGGATACTCAAGCACGGCCGGACGACCGCTATGTCCCTTTGGCCTATCCAGTGAGCCAAATCTTTGAGGCCATCAAGGACAAGGGCCTCCTAACGGAACCCCAGGATATGAGTAAGCATATGGGGCGCGACCAATCGGCCTACTGTGAATACCATCAGAGGACCGGCCACCTGACGGATAATTGCAGCCAATTAAAGAAAGCGATCGACGAGCTGATCCGTCAGGGGTACCTGGGCGAGTTCACCCAGCTGCTGAACAAAAACAGCCAGCAGAAGCCGAGCTCAAGGCACAAGACATGGCGCCGCGACGATCGGCGCGAGGCAGAACCTCAGGACGTGGATTATCGAAGTGCAGATAAACGTCCGGAGGGATCCCTCGGCCCGAAGGGCAAGAAGAAGAAATTGGAGATCAAGGTGATCTTCGGGGGCGCTGAGACAGGGGATACACCCGCCGAGCGGAAAAAGTTCGAGAGGTCACTCTATGTGGGTTCCGTATCAGCACCCCCCACCAAGCGCAGTAGAGTCGAGGCAATTACCTTCGGCCCCGCTGATCTGCCAATGTCACCAGCACCGCACAGGGACGAGCTGGTGATCAGCATGGACGTGAACGATGCCATCGTCCGGCGCGTCCTTGTTGACACCGGGGAGCAGTGTGAACGTCCTCTACTGGGAGGCTTTCGAAGGAATGAAGCTCAGGAAGGACATGCTGCATCCCCTACGCACCCCGCTGTCCGGCTTCACCGGGGATTGCATCGACGCCGAGGGCACCATCGCCTTGCCAGTAGAGATCGGCGACGGTCCTCATACGGCCCGAATCAGCGTGACGTTCGTCGTGGTCCGCCTAAAATGCGCCCACAACGCCATTTTGGGCCGACCCGGCTTGGAAGACTTGGAGGCCATATGCTCCGTACGACACTCATGCATCAAATTCCCCACCGACACTGGAGTGGGGGTGGCACGTACGGACCCACATATGGCCAGGGCCTGCTACACGAAGGCCATGGAGAAGCTCAACGAGCGGGAGGCCCGGGTCAACAGCATCTCCGAAAAGGCCAAACAGGCCGACTTGGACGCTCATCTGGAACCAGCAACTCTGCTGGAGGAAATTGAACTCGACGATCCGACGGACAGGAAGGTGTCCATTGGTGCGGATCTAGAGCCAGAAATCAGGGCAGGGGTCATAGCCGTCCTCCGGAGGTTCAGGATCTTGTTCGCCAGAGGGCCGGAGGACATGCCGGGCATCGACCCCAACCTCATATGCCATAAACTCGCCGTGCGGCCGGATGCCAAGCCTATACAACAGAAGAAGAGATATATGGCGGCCGACCGACGCGATTTCATCAGGAAGGAAACGGCAACTCTCCTCAGCATCAAACATATCCGGCCAGTCATCCACGTGGAGTGGTTGGCCAACGTGGTTCTAGCCCCGAAGGGCGACACTTGGCGGATGTGCGTCGATTACTCGGACCTCAACAAAGCTTGTCCGATGGACCCTTACCCTGTCCCGAGGATCGACCTGCTGGTGGATGAGACAGCAGGCTGCGAGCTGCTCAGCTTCATGGACGCATTCAGGGGCTACCATTAGGTGTTCATGCACCCCGATGATGCCGAGAAAACGGCGTTCGTTACGGCGGACGGCGTGTACTGCTACATCGTCATGCCTTTCGGCCTGAGGAACGCCATGGCTACTTTTCAAAGGATGATTGGGATGTTATTCAAGGACGTACTTGGGAAGACAATGGAAGCTTACGTGGATGACATCCTGATCAAAAGCAAGAATAAAGAGGACCATGTCCAGGACATGGAGAGGGTCTTCAGCATCATGGAGAAGGCCAGCATGAGGCTCAATCCGAAGAAATGTGCCTTCGCCGTCAGGGGCGGCAAGTTCCTCGGCTACATGATGAGCGAGCGAGGGATCGAGCCTAACCCGGAGAAGGTGAAGGCGATTATGGACATGGAGGCCCCAAAGAACCTAAAGGACGTGCAGCGGCTCACCGGGCGTCTGGCGGCCCTGAGCAGATTCTTATCCAAGCTGGCTGATAAGGCGATTCCCTTTTTTCAGATCATGAAGAAGGCCAATCCCTTTCAATGGACCCCGGAGTGCCAAACTGCCTTTGAAGATTTCAAGGTGTATCTCTCCTCTCCGCTCGTCCTCACCAAGGCAGACCCCGGGGAGAGATTATACATGTACTTGGCAGTAGCCGATCTGGCCGTGAGTGCCGTGCTGCTGAAGGAATCTGAAGGCGTCCAGCGGCCAATATACTTTGTAAGTAAGGCGCTGAACGGTCCCGAGACGAGGTACACACTGATGGAAAAGACGATCCTCGCCTTGATTGCATCCATCAAGCGCCTGGCGCCGTATTTCCAAGCACACCCGGTGACTATCTACACAACGCAGCCTCTCGCCACAATCCTCAGGAACCCAATGGCAAGCGGAAGGATAACGAAGTGGTCCTTGATGATCGGCCAGTATGACGTGGATTTCAAGCCGAGGCCGACGATCAAAGGGCAGGCCCTGGCGGACTTCATTGCAGAATGCACCGCGCGCACCGAGGACGAAACCCATGACAACAACGACTTCGACAATTGGTGGGAGATGTACACCGATGGGGCCTCGAGTGCGCGGGGCTGTGGCGGAGGAGCGGTGATCACTTCCCCCGAGGGTTTCAAAGCCTACTACTCTATGAAATTCGAGTTCAAGGTCACCAACAACGAGGCTGAATACGAGGCGCTTATCGCAGGACTGAAATGCGCGAAAGCCCTCGGAGCAGCTCGTCTGAAGGTGAGAATGGACAGCCAGCTGGTGGTAACCCAGATGAACGGCACGGCCGAAACCAGGGAAGAGAGAATGAAGGTTTACAGGGAGTTGGCGGAGGAGCAGACCGCACAATTTGAACAGGTGATCCTCGAGCAGGTATCACGGGTGGAAAATGCAGAGGCGGACATACTTTCAAAGCTAAGCAACCCCCCAACCGATGATCCAGCGTCAAGCATCCCCCGCCACATCAGAGGCTTCGTCAGGCAGGAAGTATTCCCAGCACCGGCGACGGACGTCATCCAGGTAGAGGTTATCTCCATCGCCGAACCCAACTGGGCGAAGGAGATAGCAGATTACCTCAGGGATGGAACACTCCCCGAGCCTGACGAGGATGGCAGCACAGGGAGAGCTGCATGGATAAAGAGGCGTGCCCCTAACTTTGAACTTATTGACGGGCAACTCTACAAGAAGACGTTCGGCGGGCCTTATCTCAGGTGCCTCCCGCCGAGCCTGGCAGCAGCGGTAATCGAGGAAATACATGAAGGGATCTGCTCCAGCCACCAGGGCCCCCGAACCTTGGCCAGAAAAATCATCCTGCAGGGCTATTACTGGCCGACCATACAGCAAGATTGCTTCAACCACACGCGGAAGTGCGCAGTATGCCAGCAGTACGCACCTGTCCCTGGCCGACCGGCGAGTTTCTACACCCCGATGACCATCGCGCTACCATTTGCTAGGTGGGGCGTAGATCTGCTGGGTCCTCTGCCAACGGCTACTGGCGGAAGGAAGTTCGTCATTGTGGCGGTTGATTATTTCACGAAGTGGGTAGAGGCCGAACCATTGGCCTCCATCACTGAATTCCAGTGCCAGAAGTTCGTCTGGCAGAACATCATTTGCCGCTTCGGGATCCCAGAGCAGATCATCACAGACAACGGTCGGCAGTTCGTCGGCAGAGGCTTTGAGGCATACTTGGCGAAGTGGGGCATCAGGCACTCTAAGGCCTCGGTGGCCTACCCGCAGGCCAACGGCCAAGTGGAGAACATGAACCGGACCATCATGGACGGGATCAAGAAGAAGTTGGAAGACTACACCTCCACCTGGCCGGAGCAGCTGAATTATGTCTTGTGGACGTACAGGACGACGCCAAGAACGGCGACTGGGGAAACCACTTTTGCCTTGGCTTACGGATTCCAAGCTAAGGTACCGACGGAGGTACTGGTGCCTACCCATCGCACCAAGCACTTCCAGCCGGAGGACAACGAGATCAACCTACGAGCAGAGCTCCATTTCATCGAGGAACGGAGGGACCTAGCGGCTCGTCGCATGGAAGAGTATCACAGGGCCACCCAGAGATACTTCAACAAGGCCGTGAAATTCCGCGAAATAGAGGCCGGGGACCTCGTACTCAGGAAAAGAGAGAAGAGCAAGCCGCTCGAAGGCGGCAAAATGGCGAAGAGCTGGGAAGGACCTTACCGGGTCATCAGAAGATATAACCAGGGGACGTTCCTCCTCCACACCCTGGAGGGGAACCGCGCCGGGATGTGGAATGTAGAACACTTGAAGAAATTCTATCAATAGTTAGGGGCTGTTGTCCTTGTATTGTTTCCACTACATGTAAAATGGCCGGACGTCGTCAATAATAAGGCCCCTGTTTTCATCAATTCCGTTCTTGCCAACGACCGTTAAAAAAGGGAATCTCGATGTAGATAAACCTGTTCCTCCTTGCGAAGTCGGCGGACACCGGACGTCTCCTCGAAGTAGGGACGTCGGTGGGACCAGGGACCAAGGACGAACGAAGCACCAGGGAATCTCGATGTAGATAAACCTGTTCTTCCTTGCGAAGTCGGCGGACACCGGACGTCTCCTCGAAGTAAGGACGCCGGTGGGACCAGGGACCAAGGACGAACGAAGCACCAGGGAATCTCGATGTAGATAAACCTGTTCCTCCTTGCGATGTCGGCGGACACCGGACGTCTCCTCGAAGTAGGGACGCCGGTGGGACCAGGGACCAAGGACGAACGAAGAGTATGGATTGCCTCCCCTAAAAAAAAAAAAAAAAAAAAAAAAATGGGGAGAAGAGGAGGGTAGCTCCTATGTAGAAGGGAATCTTGCCCGGGCGTGCCAGATCTTCTTCAACCGCCGAAGACGAACGCCCCTCGATGTAGAGGCTAGTAGAGACGCGGAGGGGGCTAGACGAACCAAGGGAGCCTGCCAAGATAAACCTGTTTATCCCACAAATGACCATGGATCGATGGACGTGGGATAACAAAGTCGGGGACCCGTGAGGGTAGACCTGTTCGTCCCTGCGAGTTCCTTGGGTACCGAACGTCCTCTTCGAAGCAAGAGACGCCGGTAAGGCTAAAGGGACCACGGACGAACGAAAAAGGGGGGGAATCTCGATGTAGATAAACCTGTTCCTCCTTGAGATGTCGGCGGACACCGAACGTCTCCTCGAAATAGGGACGCCGGTGGGACCAGGGACCAAGGACGAACGAAGACTAAAAGACTCCAAAAAAAAAAAAAAAAAAAATGCCAGAATATCATGGAGCAAAGAATGATTTTTTATTCTTCGGCACTATTGGCCGGAAAATTACAAGATAGTGAAAATGATGGAAAAATTGTACAAATATAAGGTCACGAACGGAGAATTACTTTTGATCGACGTCCGGAGCTGGAACTTTGGGAAGAGCCTGCTTGGATTTTTCACTAGCTGCGGCTTCCTCCTGCTCCTTTAGCAGCTCGAGGGCCCCCGCATGGGCATCCGCCATCAAGACGTCGAAGCCGGCCGCCTCCGGATCGAAGGGAGCCCCAAAGTGACGCTCGAACGTCGGGAGATTCTCCGCTACTAGCCCAACCATACCTTTGCGGTAGGTGTCATCGGCGAGATCGTCAAGGAAACGACGTCCGGTGGGGGTGGCCTGGAGCAATTTAACCCCATCCTGGTAGGCATCCGGGCAGGTGGCCAGGAACTCGCCAACGAGCCGCGGGAGGAACTTCATAGCCATGGTATGGATGGCGCCAGTATAAGCCTTGGATCTCTGAAAGGCAATGGAACCAGACTCCTTGATCTTGGCAACATCGGCCTCATAAATAGGGACATGATTGTCCACGCCCGTCTGGCGGAGTTCCACCTTGGCCTGCTCCACGGCCCACATCCGGCTGCGGAGATCCACGAGCTCGGCCTCCTGTTTCTTGAGGAGCTCCTTCTGAGAGGCATTCTCCTGAACGAGCTTATCGTAGGCATCGGCTTTCTCTTGAAGAGTGCCGGCCCTGCCTTTGGCATTCCTCAGAAGGACGTCGCTTTCGGCCCGGACCCTGGCCATTTCCCTGCCTTGGTGCTCGAAGGCCATCCGGGCCCTGTGGAAGTAGAGCCCGGCCTTGTCCAAAGTGCTCTGTCCACACTCCAGAAGGTCTTCGGGTGCCTCCTGAGCAGCGAAGTCCTGGGGGACCTTGAGATTCAGGCCACACCATATAGAGGATGCTGTTTGACCAAAGAGCATCATTGACTCCTTGCGTGGACCAACCCCGGAGAACTCAATCAAACCAAGGGAGGACCCATTGGCTTTTGAGGGCGAAGGAGGACGAGCATCGTCAGAACCCTTAGCGACCTGGGCATCATCATCCCGGAGACGACGAACACCAGAAGTTCGTGGGGGAGAAGGACGGGACCCGCCCCGAGAGGCAGGGTTCCGCTTAAGGGGGCTCCCGGGCTCACCATCAGAGTCGTCGGCTACTATGATGGCCTTGGAGGCTGTACCCTCGACGCGCGGCCTCTTGGAGACGCCGGCGCCCAAATCATCCTCAGTCCGGGCCCTGGTCACCCGAGTTTCAACCTTGGGGACGAGCGGCTTCCCGGGCTTGTCATGCCCCTTGTGCCCACGACCGGCGGCAGACGGAGCGGTATTATCTCGGCGCATGGTGGACATGGGTGAAAAAACTCCTGCATAGAGGGAATCAAGACGTTCAGAACCATAACAGCAAAGAGAGGTTAAAGCAATACAAGTACAAACGGACGCACCTAATCCAGCCTGAGCTTTGAAGGGCTCGGCCACCAGCAACCGGAGGTTCTGGATGCCAAGTCCGGCTATGCGCTTGGCATATCCAAGCTCCTCGTCCGTCATGGGCGGCGGAATCGTCTTCACGGGGTAGGCATTCCACCGATCAGAAAATGGCATCGGTGAGCCTACTCCGGCCAGGAAGAAGCGCTCCTCCCAACCGTCTGGGTTCCCAGCGTTGTTCGAGAACAAACCCATGGACGGACGGGCAGTCAGGGTCAAATACCCCGTACGTCCGAAGGTGGACAGACGAAAGAAGTGGTACAGCAGGTCCACGGTGGGGGTCACACCGACGCTGTGGCATCTAATGATGAAGCCAGCGATTATCCGATAAGCGGCGGGGACGAGCTGCGCAGGAACAATCTCGAGGGACCTGAAAAGTTCCAAGTGGAAGCTATGCAGGGGGAAGCTCAGCCCGGCTATCACCGAATCCAGGTGGACCACCACATAGCCGGGCAGGTGGCGCATGGGGTTTCGTAGACGCCGATCGTCGTAGGTCCTTGGAGGATAAAACCATTGGCTGATCAGTCGCTTGTCAGCGTTCGTCAGGCGTTGAACTTGACGCCGGACGCATGAGAAGTTAAGGCTATAACGGGGAGGCCGGGGTGGCATTCCCCGCTCATAATATTCCAGGTCATCACCGGAAGAACACCCATCATCAAAACGACTTTCGGAAGACATGACAACGAACGGTACCTTGGGGTTCGAGATTTCCGATACGATCAAAGAGAAGTCTAGAGAGAGAAGGCAATTGTGCAGCGTAAGGAGAAATGTGAGTGGATCACTTGGATCCTGAGTATTTATAGGCAACACCGCGGATTTGCCCCAACCGAAGCAGGACACGTGGCGCCTGGGTACCGGTACCTACCACGGTATTTAAGGCCTCTCGATTTTATCGCCGCATAACCAACACAAGGACATCCGGGTCCATACCACGAACGTCCCTTGAGGAGGGCTCACCGGCTCGGGGGAATTTGAAGACATTCGCCCTCCCTTACTTCCTTAACTCCCCGGCTGACCCTAGCGTCGGCGGCTGATGAGGGCACACGCACCAACTGGCGACGTCCCTCTTGCGGTACACCAGTTTTTCATGTCACGCAAATATGGACGAACGTCGTCACCAGGTGCTGTTCCAGGGAAATACGCCCATATGTCCATACTCAAATGTGGACAAGCGTCTTCCCACTGTCAAGATACCGCGTGGGCGGGAAAGATGCATCAAGACGCCGGAAGGATTCCTTATACTACAGACGATGGGCACAAAAAGGGTGAAGTGAAAATCACGTCCATTAAGGGTGCACGGAGGACGAACGTCGCCTTTCCATACTCCGGACCCCCTTGCGCGGGGCTTTAGCGTTCATGCCGCGAGACGATAGAAGAACGTCGTTAGCAAGCATTGAGGCAATCTCCGATGTGCGTACGACCACACTTGCAAAGCGTGCTGTTTGGTCAACCCCCGACGAGCGTCGTCTTGCCATCAGAATGAGGTTGCAGGAGGGGCAGCCAGAATCGGCGCCGGGTGTCGCCGACCGGAGACGGACCTTAACACTGGCGCCACGCACTAGATGCGTACAGGGTTTTGGCAGAGGAACGCCCCTGCCCCCAAGCCAAGTGAGGAACAGAGATGAACGTCCGCGCAGACCAGGCGACGGAGAATGTTCCCAGAGCAAAGGGGGAGTTTCCATACAACAAAGGACAAAAGGAAGAAAATAACGAGGCAGAAATCATGAACATAGAACAATCATGGGGCAAAAAGACGTCTGTATTCTTCGGCGCTTACGGCCGGACATTACAATAGCCGGGATGGAAAAATGTAAATGACATTATACAAAGAAAGGGGACCCTGGGCGGCTGCTGCCCTTGTTCGGCTCCTCCTCCTCTTCCTCAGGCTCGGGGGTCGGCGGCTCTGGAATCTCCCCCCTGGCCTTGGCCTCCTCCCGGCGCTGATCCCTCCTCAGTTTCCCTAGCGCCTGGATTAGGAGATCGTCATCCGTGTTGGCCGCCAAGTCAAAATCAGGCCCCAGCAGCTTGGCGAATGTGGGTAGGGTGGCCTTTACCCCTTCATTATAGCCGGCGGCGAAGGTGCTGTCGCCGACCTCATATAGGAACTTGCGAGACAGGGGGGAGCCCTCAAGGATCCGGACGCCGCGGGCCAGGCGCTGGCGGGGCGGAATCTTCTCCAGAGCTGCGGCGAACAAATCGGCGAAAACCCCGGCGCAGTAGTCCTTGGCAGAGTCCATGAACTCCCCAGTGTTCCGGTAGCCGGAGGTGTCAACCAACCACTCCGGAGTGGCATCCTTGGCGGCAGGGAGCACCGGAACAAGCTTAAAACCGGCTCTTTCAAGGCCGGCCATCTGGCTGTGGGACTCAGCCTGCAGAGCGGCAATCTCCCTCCCTTTGGCTGCGGCCTCCGCCTCAGCTCGACGGGCGGCCTCCCGTACCTCGGCAACGGCCGCGTCAGCTTTAGCCTTGGCCTCCTTCAGGTCGGCCTCCCGGGCAGCTTCAGCTTGAAGGACAAGGAGCCCAGACTGGATGACAGAAGAAAAAAAAATTTAAGGATCAAAGGATGAACGTCAAGGAAAACATATATATGCTCAGATCTAGCAAGGAGGAATTACCTGAAGAGCGGCGGCCAGCGCAGCGCTTGTAGCCTCGGACGACGAACGGCGGGGCAGCTCGAGACCGGCCTTGAGGGCCATCTCCCTCCAAAGTTCTTCCGCCGGGCGGCTCAAAGGCAGGGACCCGGCATCTTCAAGAAGGGGGCCAGTGGAGCCTGCCTCGCGGCCCCGCTTCTGTTTCTTCTCAGGGACCCTCTCTGTCCCCTTCTGAGGAGCCGTCTTCGTGGGGACGACCGGCGGCGGAAGGGCGGCTTCGAGAGCAGGGGCCCCGGAACCCTGGGCCAGCATGGTGGCAATTAAATGTTGCTCACCCTCGGCGGTTCGCCTGGCAGCATCAGAGGCCGAGGAGTTGGACTCCGAGGCGGGGGCGTTTTTGGCTTTCGCCATCGCAGCTTTAGCCGCGGCCGCCTTGGCTTTCCTGGTCTTCAGACACTCGGCGTGATTCATTTGGTCTCTATCGGGCGGTGGACCTGCAAGAAACAACAAGTATTAGAAGCCGAGCGGGAAGTAGAATAAGACACTCACCTCGAAGGACAGGACCGCCCGGGCCCCGAAACGAGCGTCGAAGGGTAGAAAAAGTCCAGGAACACGGGCGGTACCTATGCCTGCCCCAGAGAGTGCCTCGAAGGTCAGAAATCCGGCTATGGGACGGACGCCACCCTCCAACACCTTCTCCGCATCCAAAAGCAGATCGTCGGTCGGCTCCGATGACTCAATCTTTGGGGGATACCCATTCCACCGGAGAGGGAGAGGAGGCCCGTCGTATCGAAGGAAGAAGAAGCGGTTCTTCCAGTCGTGGATGGACGAGGGGTAGTTCTTGAACAGCCGCCTCCCAGGACGTGCGGCCACGCTCAGATACCCGTCGGCATTCTGAGGAGTGACGCGGTAGAAATAATGGAAGAGCTCCAAAGTGGCGTCGACCCCCGCAAGTTGGCAGCGCACCAAGAAGGCCGATATGAATCGGTAAGAATTTGGCATGAATTGCGCCGGAGCCACCTGGAAGCAGTGGAAGAACTCCACATAAAACGCATGAAGTGGAAACCGCAGCCCGGCTTCAACGGAATCCAGGTGGAGCATGATCATCCCCGGACGTCTCCTCATCACATGCTCAGCGCCTCTCACGCTCCAGACGAACGGCGGAGGAAGGAAGGTGCGGATTTTATTGAGGGCCACACGGGAGAGGACTTGGTCGTGGTCAAGGGCGCTCCTAATCGGGCAGATGTGACGCTCCATATCCGTGGGGATACCCAGATCATACACCTCCATATCAGAACCGGATTCGGCTTCCTCTCCAGAATCATAATCAGCAGGACGCTCATTCAGGGGGACTGCATCAATAACATCCACTGCCCCATCGGCGTTCCCGTCCCCGGCGTCGCTCCCACTATCTTGAGGCACATCATCCGGCTCGCCATCAGCCCGGATGGTCCCCACCGTCGTGGCCGAACCAGAGGTTCCGGAAACACTAGTTTTTCCCAGGGAGCGTGCATTAGCATTTTCAGAAGAGGAGCCCGAGGAGGAACCCGACGAACCGGAATCAGAACTTGAGGAAATCTCCATCGAAGTCATTCCGGCTAGAAATCAGAGTAAAGGAAAGAAGCAGAGGGGGGAAATTACCTTACAAAGGTATGGTTGGCCGGATTCAGGAAACTTGAAGAGCTGCGGAAAATCGAGAGCAAAAGAGCAGAAATTGGGAACCCTAATTCAGAGGGCAAACCCAGCATTTATAGGGGGAACACCGATGGAGGAACCAACGAGGGGCTGACACGTGGCAAGGAGCGTATTCCGGCCCACGCGCTGTGCGTGGGATGGGAACGTAATGATGACACTTCCTCGGGAAAATGCGCCGCCGCAACATCAGCCGTCACCTCGTTTCCTGAGCCGTCAACAGCTGTCAAGCATCATGACCACGAGCGTACGTTTCCACCAAGATGCAATGAACACAAGTACCAAGATACGGACGTCTACTTCGGGGAGGTTCATACTTCCTTATGTCCTGCGCATGCTCAGAACATCAGAAGTGGGGGACTTGTGTTGGGTTAAGGGCCCAAGCCGAGGTCCGGCCCACTAACCCATTTTGCCAGACGAGCGTCCAGCTAGGAACTGGGCCAGCCCACAGGCCCACGTTCTTTAAGAATGGACGAACGTCTGGTGTTGGAGGACTCAGGCCCAGCAGCTCATTCCGACGAACGTCTATGCAGGGACAAGGAGCAGAGCCACGGGCCACCAGGGATGGCGACGAACGTCCCCAGAGCAAGCCTGTAGTCATCGAAGAAAACCCAGTGCACATGGTGAGTATCTATCAAGGCCAGGAGACGAACAGCCAATACCCCTCAAGGGTCACTTGGAGCAATCCAACTCAATTCCCGGGTGGACGGACGTCCCCACCGATCCGGCGGGAAACCTAGATTCTGGCGGGAAGTGCATTTAATGCTAAAGATTTGGTAGTTGGGACACCAGCGGTCCACAGGCTGCCACGTCAGTACAGCCACCTGCCCATTGGCGGGTATAAATAGAAGCATTTATTTCATTGAAAAGGGTTGGCAACTTTCTATTCTTAGCATACTAGCTTCAGCATTCTTTCTTGTAGCATTTCTAGCTGCCTTGTAAGACGAACGGCCGACGTGCCCTTGTAGCAAGTAGATTGTACTTAGGGGAGTTATTACGAAGTTAATAATACCTATTTACATTGCCTGCTATTACTCTTGATTCCTGATCCATCGGATAGTTGTTGGGCTAGATATTCATACACTTACTCCACTCGAAATCTTTGGGCTTACGTGTTGGGCCTGAAGGTTGAAGGAATAAACCTCAACAGGTTGGTTGGTGATGGAGTATATGGCCCAGGAACCCCCGGCCCATAGACTCCTGCTTCTCCTACACAAGTCCATTGAGTCCAGAGAACAACTCAGGCCCAAATCCAACGGCCCCAGCCTCAGAGTAGCCCAGAATACACACTGGGGTGCCTTCGGCCTCCTTGGCCGAAGGCTCCAAAACTCACATGATAGCCTTCTCTGGCATAAGAAACTACTGGGAGAAAACAGCGAAAAACATGAGTCTTCGGCATTATCAAGCCCTCGGCATCAGAGAAGCCTTCGGCTGAACCAAGCCTTCGGTCACACAAGGCCTTCGGCTACACAGGGGTCCTTGGTCACATGGAGTCCTCGGCTACACGAGGAGCCTTCGGCCAAACATGCTCAATCATCGAAGATTCCTTTTGGAGACAGCCAACCACCGCATTTAATGCCACGTCACATCCGCCAACCGCATTCAATGCGGTGAACGTACCACTGCCGGTGCCACCCGGCTGATATGACCCCTCGGCCGTTGGATTACTGACACGTGTACCCTCATCGCATTTATTGCTGCTATAAATAGCAGCCCATTTCCCCTTGTAAACGATCTCAGATGCAACTCCACACGCTAAGTTCATTTAATAAATCGACTCTCTCTCCTCCTATTTTGCTCTGACTTCTCTCTAGTTATTCCCGCAATAACCCCTCGGATAAGATACCCCGGTAGGTTGTCCATCAGTTGGATGGGTTGTGAATTATTTTACATTGTCAATAATTGATTCTGTCAAGTCCAAACTCCTAATAAGTATGATATAAATGTCTGTTCTAAAAATATCTCAAAACCTAAATATGTGAGTAAAAATTGCATAACACAAAATCTTGGAATTGTGACCTAAATAATAGCACTGACTTTCAATAGACAAAAAACGCGTTTTGTATGATACCTTTATGAATGACGCGTTTGAAAAAATGTGTGTTTCATACTTTAAAAATTAATCGATTGCCTTTTACAAACACGTTTATATGATACAGAGTACTTTTTATCATCAGATTTTATGTAATGAATTAAAAATAACTAAATACCTATATATATCTACTTAAAAGCTTTACTTTTCAGTTTTTTCTCCTTTTTTTGGGATGAAATGGCTTAAAATTCCCCCAAATATATCTCGAGAGTTATGTCTGTGCAACAAACCATGGCATAAACCAAGGCAGCTCAAACTCTTTCCATATATGTGTGGGTATTTTTTGAGTTTAACTCAAAACAATCTTTCCAAGGAGATACAAAACGCTTGAAGCAGAAGAACATACAACAAAATATGATCAAATCAAATACTTGATATTTATTATGAGTTGCAAAATAGCGATATTGATTCCATTAAATTTCAGATTGCTCAAGTGCAAAAAAAGAACAAACCCCAGTTTGAATATAAATAAAAACTGCCAACCAAAAATTGAAGAGAAAGAGAGACATGTTGACTCTAGACAGGTCATATAAGATCTACTACAATGCAAAATCAACTCTGCTATAGGTACCCTAATTGGTACCTCAATTTGTACTCCAACATATTTTTGTGGCTCACAAAAGCCCACCTCAATAAATGAATTGACCTACTTTAATGAAGTGCTTTTGTGACCCACAAAAATAGGGTGGAGTACAAATTGGGGGTACCAATTGGGATACCTTTAGCATTTTTCATGCAAAATACTCCATCGGTCCATCCCTCCCAATCGGTTTTAGATTATTATTTTTTTGTCTCAAAATAGCTTTTCACTTACATTATTTTTGCCTTTAGATTCTATTTTAAGTAAAAAGAAAGGAATGAAATGAAAGATATACCCTTACATTATTTTTGCCTTTATCATTCTAATATATCAAATTTCCCTTCGGTTTACATCTATTCATTCAGTCAATTTGATATTTTTCATTAATCCAACACTGTCAATATATTCATCTAGCAAAGTTATAAGATTAAAGTATTTCTGTTATTATTAGGGATAATATGAGTTTGCATCTCATTTTATTTTTCAAATTGGACTTTGCACTCCGTTTTTAAAAATCTTTATTTTTGCACTCAACCCGACAAAATGCCCTCCATCAAGAATATAACTAAGGCCAACAAAATTGTTAATGGAAGGATAAAGCTAATGGAGTATAAAATATAAATCACAACTTTATTTGACACAAATTATCCGGAGTACTACTGTGTTGAGCTGGGTTCATAGCTCGAAATACTAGTGGGTGTAAATCACAACTGTATAACTGTATTTGACCAGTATAAAAAAATTCACAACTGTATTTGAGTATTTGACTTGAATTATATTATCTCAAATAATAATAATGGAAAAAATGTGTGCGACGTGGGAATTACTTTACTTCTTATTAGGTGCCAGCCTAGACTTGATTTTCTCCACCTCTTTCGTCCCAACTTGGAACGCCTTAGTCAACACTTCATCGGGGACGGTGGGCGACGCCGCGAACAAGGCGGCGGCGATCGACTGAGTTCCCGGAAGCTGGCTGTTGAAGGCGGCGATCACAGCGGCGGGAGCTTTGCCGCTATTCCTCTGGAAATGGACCAAGCCCCTTGGGAAGACAAAAACCTCCCCCTTGGTAATGTGCTTGGAGACCAAGACGTTGGCGGTGGTGACGAAGCCGACGTCGAGCTCCCCGTCGAGGACGAAGATGATCTCGGTGGCGCGTGGGTGGGTGTGAGGAGGGTTGACGCCGTGAGGAGCGTAGTCAATGCGGGACATGGAGACGCCGAGGGTGTTCAGCCCAGGGACTCTTTCCACATTCGCCGCCGTCACTACCGAGCCCATCGTATTGTTGGTCGCTCCGCCTTTCGCGATCGCCGTTGACGAGAAGTCCGCCGCCGTGAATTTCTTCTTGCACGCGAATCCGTTCACCTTCACACCTATATATAGAGAGAAAATTACCCGCCCACATTCAATTTTACCATTCAATTTAAACATTCAAAATCATGTGATCCACTAGCTATATAAGGTTTGTACTTCCTTCGTCCCGAAATGGTTCGCCACATCACTGGCTAAGAAAATCCCGAAAATGGTTCACCAAATTGTCATCATTGAATACGAAAAGTTACTATGTCGAACTTTTTCGGGATGGAAGTAGTATAAAATAATGAAAGTAGTATAAAATAATGAGAAATGAGTCATATATGTATACTTGAGTTGAGATCAGCAACGCAGACATCTTGAAGCAAATCTGGATCGGTGGCGGAAACTGTGCGGACAATCATAACCAGACCCATCATCATTATTAGTGCGACCATCTTTCCAAATGGAGCCATATTAGTGCGGGGCGGGCTTTCTCCTTCAGCGCAGCGTATACCCTGCCACACAAAGCCAACAATATATATACTTTAGGGAGTATAAAAGGAAAAATGATCAAAACAAGATGAACGAAGTGGAAGAAGAATATCGATCAATGTATATCCCATACTTTTATATTCGATATATAAAAAAATCGGATAGGAGGTTGTGAGACTGAATTGAGAGAAGGGGTTGGTTGGTGTGATTATTATAGCGGTGGGGCAGTTGAAAGCTCTAGGCTGGTCAGAAATGATAATGCTAGAAAATTAGGGGTGAACTAATTTGTGTGGGAAAGCAACGAAGCATCAAACTGCATGCTCTAATTTCTTATCTTACACCTCAAGTAAATTAAAGCCTCTCCAATGAGGCTTCCAATCTCAAACGTTAAGTAATAATACTCGTAATAATATTCATTTTCTCAACATTTTTTGTACATTTTACGTAATATTCGAATGTCAAAAAGTTATCTCATAGTGTGAATAACTTGAAACGACAATGGAAAATTGTTTACCAAAAAATCACGTTTTTTCTACATTTTTTTTTTGCGGAAAAAATAATAAAAGTACTTCAAACTTTGAAGTACGTGAGATAAAAACCCCAAGCTTGTATATGTAATTTAAATATCTCAAACTTTATACAAAAAATTATTTTTCACACAATTTCATGTATTAATTCTTTCAAAAATGTAAATTTATGGTATGAATTGCATGAATTAAAATATTTAGTTTTCATAAAGACACAATTAACATTCTAAACTTCCATTGCCAAATAAATAATGTTACCCCCAATGCATATAATTGAAGCACTTTTAATTTTCTATTTTCAATTATACTATTAACCCCAAAAATTTATTTTTTTGGGAAAGAAACAATACATGAAAATGGTGCGAAAATAACATTTTATATAAAGTTTGAGATATTTAAATTACATATGCAAGTTTGGGGTGTTGACGTAACACCCTTTCAAAGTTTGGGGTGTATTTATTATCCCCCCTCTTTGCAATTCCAGTTATATCACTTAAAATTATAATATTAATACCCTTTCATAAAAAATATACTACCTCCGGTTTTTAATAAACTTCACACTTTGACTTCACACAAAATAAGGAAAGAAATTTGACTTTACTATAGAGTACACTGTTGAGGCACTGTTTGACACTATTTGACACTGTTGAGACACTGTTTGACACTGTTGAGACACTGTTTGGCATTGTTTTGATGTAGATTTCTTTGCCAAAAAAGGAAATAAGGAAGTGTGAAGTTTATTTTAGACCGTCCCGAAAAGGAAAGTGTGAAGTTTAATAAAAACCAGAGGGAGTAATAGACATTAACCTCCATAACCTACACCCCAATTCATTAAAATTAATCAATAAACTATATCATACTCCCTCCGGTTTTATTTAATCTTTACACTTTGACTTCACACAAAATAAGGAAAGAAATTTGACTTTACTGTAGAGTACACTGTTGAGGCACTGTTTGGCACTGTTGAGACACTGTTTGGCACTGTTGAGACACTGTTTGACACTGTTTGGCACTGTTTTGATATAAATTTCTTTGCCAAAAAAGGAAATAAGGAAGTGTGAAGTTTATTTTAGACCGTCCTAAAAAGGAAAGTGTGAAGTTTATTAAAAACCGGATGGAGTATAATTTATAGATTATAATAGGAGTAGTATAAATAAATAAAACAGAGAGAAATAAAAATACTAAAAATGGAAAAATAGAAAATTTAGTTTCTTAGAACTAAGATGGCATAAAAAGATAAATAAACATATTTTCATGAAAAAGCTCGAATAAAGCTTTTAATCATTATTTTTTAATCACAGAATGCTTTTTGAGAACAGATAATGTAAATTTTAAAAATGGAAAATAACACAAAATCATAAAACGATAACACAACTGAGAAAAAGAAATTGGGAAGAGGAAAAACAAAATCTTAGTAAGAAAAATTAAATAATGACTAAAAAATATTTTATTCTACATGTGTAGAATATTCGTAATTATTTTTACATGATTGAAAACATTTAGTTTGGAAACTTATAAAAATATATCTTCCGAACATTGAGAATTGATAATTGGGATTAATAAAAGAAATTGACTATACTTAGGATTATTTCTTACGCTTAATTCACATTTAAAATAGACCTGCTATATCAGGTTGTAGCCAGTTAGAAACTGTTTTTGGAAAATGATTCTATAGTAGGGACAATAACGATTACGCTGCCACCACTAATGATATAGTTACACCACCTCCGCTATTAATAGTTACACCGCATCCGCTAGTGACAACTACATCGTTGCCGCCGCCAGTGACAGTTACAGTTACATCGCCGCCTCCAGTGACTGTTACATTGCCGCCGCTAGTGATATTTACACCCCACCCCCTCTCAACCTCCCAGCTCATTTGCATTAAGAGCATTTAGGGCATTTGAGTAACTTTGGTCTCTTTTTTGTCTAAATTAAAATTAGGTTTTATTTTTATCCACCCAAAACTCAACAACTCAACAGTACTATTTTGCTCATTATTTCTATTAAAAAGTGTAAATACACGCAATCATATGTATGAGGTTTTCCCCTAAATATTATCGAATTGAAGTCAATTTTCGAAAATGTGGCTACATTCAAACATGGGCGGACATAGGAAATTCATCTGGGGGGACTTGGTGACACATCTAATTATTATTTTTTAATTAAGTAGTGACCATCTTATATTAGAACTTTTTTTTTGTGAAAAGAAAAAACCATATATTAATTCAAACAATCATTCGTCAATTGGCTCGAAATACAAAGCAAAATAACATAAAAAATCACTACCCGCATTGAATAAAGCGGCCTAACAAGCTTATGGGCCACACTATTCGTGCGTTTACAGACTTGGGCAACAAAACTAGTTTCATTATGAAAAATGTGTCTGATCAGTTGTGCGTCTGTCTCTAGCACGATCTGATTCCATCCTTGATTCTTCGCCCATATGAGTGCCGCTCGAACACCAAGTGTCTCCGTGATAGATGCTCGTCAACCATCCCGCTGTGTGAGATTCACATCCACCTCGAATAAGCTCTCCATTATGGTCTCTTGCAACCCATCCCTAGGCTCGTCTTCCCCTACTGTCATCAATAAATCCGTCAACATTCAACTCGTTCCAACAACCGGTTTAGTCCAACGAGTCTCGATTGCCGCCATGGCTCTACTTGCTCCCGTGGTGCCATGTGCTCTCCGCCATCCTAAAAGTACAGAAGCCCCCATATTTATCACATGTAAAGCATTAAAACATTGGTTATTCCATAATACCTCATTACTCTCCTTCCATATGCGTAAGTGAAACGTGAAATTTTTCTAAATTTTCTCTAGCGGGAAGTGAAATTTTTTGTCTCCCGAGCTTGAGTTTTCTACTCCGTGTATGTCTTCCGGAGCACTATTGTTTCATATCTTCCTTTATCTCTTTCTTGTACGGGCAATTCTATTCACAGCCCTCTTTTTATTAGTTACACACATTAAATTTTAATTCCTATTATACCCTAATTGTGTGACGCCATTTCCAACTTTCCGTCTGAATTTTGGTTTGCGATCATTTCACTAGCTAGCCATTACACACAACCACATATTCCAACTAACTGATGATATCTTAAATCTTCAAATTGGATCTCAAATTCAATTAGGAAAACTGAAATCTTCAAGTCGGAATTTAACAAAATATTCAATTCTCACCTAATTGTGAATATCTGATGTTTAGATACATGGAAATCTCAACATTCATGAAGCTTTCGTATCCCACCTAAGTCCCGGAGGCAATGAATTCCGGTCATCTGCTTAACATCTCCGCCACTAGAGCCCTCACCTGCCTCCTCATCTTTGTCTTACTCAAGCTTCGCAGTGGCCACAGACCATGCCAGGACCGGCCGCAATCGTCTCCAAGCTCCTTGCTGTGCGGCATGCTACTAGCGATGAGATCGCCCGCTACTGTGGTGTGGACACCACCCAATTTCTCTTACTTGAAGGAGGAAGCTCCCACGTTCTCATCTTCCTTGCGATTCTTGCCGTCACTGGCATGATTCTGCTAAACATATGTTGATCGTTATTTAGATTAGGAAAAATTGACAAGAATAATCCCACCTTTCACTGGTGTTCTCATAATAATCCTACCTTTACATAATCCCAAAATAATCCCACCTTTGCACTTCATCTTCTTTCATTGGACCCTGACCAAGTCTTTTACCTTTCTTTGAAAATCTTATATAAATAATCTCACATTTATAAAGATATAATAGAAAATTGAAAGGTGAGATTATTTATATGATTTTCAAAAAAAAGAGTACAAAACATGGTCAGAGTCCAATGAAAGAAGATGTGGTGCAAATGTGGGATTATTCTGGAATTACCTAAAGGTGAGATTATTATGAGAAGACCAGCGAAAAGTGGGATTATTTTTGTCAATTTTTCCTTTAGATTAAGGGTAAATTAGATAATTGAGTTAATTAAGTGGCCCTATTTAGTAAAGCGCCTAAACATTAAAGGTCCAAATTTAAAATAGTAGTAGTAGTATTAGGCAAACCCAATAGCCCATATGCAACTATGCAAGAAAGATACGGTGTAGATAGTAGAAGACTTGTTCTGGCTCTTCAACCGACGCCCAGTCTCCAGTCTCGCCCGCACCAAATCCACCACTGCCTCTGCAATCGACAAAGACAACGAGGTAAGATTTCGAACGCCGCCACCGCGCCACCGCGCCAAGCCTTCACGCCGCCACGCCTCCAGTCCGCTCACTCAGCTGAACCGCTCGGCGCTCGCACATCGCTGGCTGAAGTGCTGAACCAGGTAAGATTTTCTGACTTTTCTTTTTAATTATCAATTATTAAATTCTTAACCCTATGGTTATTCTGACTTTTCTCTTAATTTCTTATGTATTGTTAATCTTCTTGATTACTGTGATTGAAGTTCCAATTTTAGTTATTTGTTGAAATAAATAAAATTCGATTTAGTTATTGGTATCAGTGAAAAAATTAAGCACATATTTCACTTCTCTAGCAGCAGCGACCAATGCTAATTGCAACGGATGTCCTAAGCAATGAAAGGCATAAGGACACTCGTTTAATTTTTTTTGATTTGAACTCATTCCATTCTCCCCGCATATTGCTAGCAGTCTAGCACCATCATACCCTTGAACACGAATGTTCTGAATATCAAGGAAATATCTACACATAACAACACAAATTTCTTCTTTATAAGTCAATGTTGCGGCTTCTCTAACATGCATAACTTAAAAGAAATGCTCTCTAATGAACCCATTTTCATCAACAAATCTCAAATAATAGCCATTTGCTCTCTCTTAGATTCATCACGTGCATCATGAACAAGAATACCAAACTTAGATTCACCAATATAATGTTGAATCCTATGGTGCCCTTTATTAGCAAGAATGTGTAAGATCTCCTTTTGAATTTCAGGAGAAGTATGCAAAGCATTTTTTGGAGCATTATCCAAGTAAATAATCCAACACAACACTAGCTACTACTTGTTCATTATATGATGCTAAATGTCAAATCATTTCAAGCAAATTACCCCGATTTCTAGAACTAGAGGTTTTTATCATGACCTCGTAGAACAAATCCTTACGATGTCAACCACCAAAAATCATCAATAGAGGTCAACCTGTAAGCGGTTATCTTCCTTCATCTCTAGAGTTTGTGCAGCGATAGCTTTGGCAATATGGCGAGATTGATTCAATATAAATTAGCATGTTTGCAATTTTGGATAATTGGATACATCCAAAATCTAAACCTTTATTTAATTAAGGTTATATTTAATATGTTAATTTATTTATTTTGTATGCCTTTTGATTTTTATTTTGCAGTTCCAAGTGCTGCTCAATAGTTTTGAGCAGTTATTGTTTGGTAAGTTTGCTATGCACCATTAGACCATAACATTTCAACATACAAGACTACTAGTGTATCACATTGTCTTTATTCTAGGTCCTAGACATGTAACTGCTCAAGATATCGCTTTATGCAGTTACTCTCTTATATCAATGGCATCTAGTACTATTGTAGCATTGATAACTATGTAGTCTTACAACTAGTTATTTTATGTTTTCATTACTATTTTTTAGTTCTGGGCATTCATTATATATTATAATTCTACATATCATAATAATATTATATAGGAGTTGTGTTGGTTTACTACTTTTTAAGAACTCTTGTAGGAAATTAATTGATCACAAATTTCAGGTAAAAAGGAAAATAAATTGGACTTGCTTAATAGTACTTCAAAGTCTCATAAGCAAAAGGAGGTAGAATAGCTCATGCCTTTCTTGAAAGAAAAACCTGTGGCCATGCTATTCAATTTTCTGCCCCAATTTATTTGTCAGGATTTGTTGTAAGTTTGATTGTGGGTTATTATATGTAGAGAGACATTTCTAGTTATTGGCTCCAGTCTTTGATGACTGATTTAAGCTTCGTTTAGATTTTATTGTCTTGGTGTGCTTATTCGGTTGAACTGAATAATTGAAGTTGGAATAGAGAGAAATCAGAATGTTCTGTTAAATTAAGCAATGTTGGAGCTGTCTTTGATGTTCTAAATTTAAACATTAAATACTATCTTTACCTCTTTCTTTACAAGACACTAGCTTACCTTGAGAATAAAAAAGAGTATAGTTATTCAAATACCCCAAATTTAGATAAGTGTGGGCCGAATACCCCAAAGTTGAATGTTAGATAAAATTATGATGAACACAAGTTTTTCTCTTTCAGATATATTAGTTCATCTTATTAAGTGCACAATTTAAATACTTCGAAGATTTAAGAGAACACATTTAGCATTCTTATCTTTCATTTGTGAAGTGCATAACTCGAGTACAGGGTGCTAACTTCACTTTCAATGTAAAGCTAATTGTATTTATTTTACAAATGCAAAATTAGGTTATTCAGCTCACAGTCTAACACCACTCTTAATTAGGGATATTTGATTTATTATTCCTTAAAAAAAACTAAATAATAGCAAAATATAAAAATAGTACTCCGTATAATAATTGAAGACATATTGTCATATTGATATATGGTTCGATTCATGGGAGCCGACCCCAAAATCTTATGGGATTAAGGCTTGGATGCTGTTGTTGTTGTAAAAATAAATTAAGTATTAACAAAATATAAAAATAGTTATTATAATTGAAATTTCCTTATAAATACTGAAGTTCGAAAAAATATACTTGTTCAAAAGAAAGTAAGATGTAAAACGTAGTACTAAAAACTATAATAAATCATAAATGTGTAAAATGTATCTTCCAAATGGTATAAGTTTTGAAATTTCCGAATTGTATACATATCATAATTATAATAAGTTTCTAAAAGTTCCTTCAACATATAATCTGCCAAATTGTATAAGTTTTTAACTTAAGTTCACATGGAGAATATTTTATTTTGTGTAACTGTGTAAGTGTAATCAACATTTAACTTATATAAAATTTAAAAATTATAGAAATTCAAATGATTTGTTCAAGTTGTATAATCAACATATAGAATTTTATTCATGTACGGAATTCCGGACAGGAACCGCCGTCCGGACGGTGGCGTTTGGCCGCCTTCCCGGTGACATTTTTTGATAAAATTTTTATGGCATGTTCTCCATCAAGTCTAGTTTATCCACACAAAAATTCAGCCAAAAACTCAATCGGGAAGGTCGTCAAATGATTTTTGCAAGTTAACTCGTCCGGAATGAGTTTTTGGCTGAATTTTTTTGTGAATAAACTAGACTTGATGAAGAACATGTCATAAAAATTTCATCGAAAAATTCCACCCGGAAGGCGGCCAAACGCCTCCGTCCGGACGGCGGTTCCGGTCAGGAATTCCTGACCGGAAGAGTGCTCTCAACATATAATCTGCTATTTTAGTTTGACATATATTTATTCAAGTTGTATTCGATTGTGGTTTGAAATAGTTGCATTGTTTTTACTTCTATGTGCTGTTTGTTTATAGTAAAATAGCCATCAGTATCCTGTGTGAATGTTAATACTACTAGTCCCCATTGGCTAGTTTATCCATTCCCACTATGTCTGGATTATTTTTTGCATCAAGGGCATCAAAATGAACGGGAAATGACAATTTTGTTTTTGTTTATTGGGGGGGGGGGGGATTTGATTTTATGCAACTTTTTCTTTGACATCAAAAGAATATTCTCTGTATTTGTTTAGTTTATCCAGCTGTAATGCACTTCTTGTGGCTTACAAAGCAGTAACCTATATGGGATGCTTGGATCCCGAAAAATACTAGGGTAATGAAAACAAAATGCTATGAAGTTATTCTCCTATGTTTGGCTTCACATTGAAAAGACCAAGAAAATGAAATTTAATTGACCTTGAAGAGTTGCTGCATTTCAGCATTTATATTTAATATTCCTTCTAATGTTTGAACAGCATGAAACTTTGTACTATATAATGTTTGAACAACATGAAATTTTATAATATACTCCGTACTACGTATAATTTTAAAAATATTTAATGTTTGAACAACGTAATTTTTTTTTGTGATCTTAATGGAGAGGATGATACCCCAGACCTCAAGAGAGGTCTCTCGCAATCACACTTCTAGTCCAGCTACAGCCCATTTTATCCTCTTGCAGTGCACTACACACCTCAGTCGGAGGTTCCTCAAAATCTCTCCACTCTATCACCTGATTCTACCCATTCTAGCTAGAATATCTGCCACTTTGTTCTGCTCTCTCATAATACAGCTAATGGTAACCTCCCAATTTTTTCTCAGCCAGCTCTGACAAGCCTCAACAAGATCGTGCGCAGGCCCTCGCGTAAAAGTTCTACCCTCAATCCAGTCAATCACTTCAGACGAGTCACTCTGGACTATAATTCTTCGTAATCCTGTATTCCAAGTCCAAATAACACCTTTGAGTATCGCCCAAAGTTCTACAGTCGTCGGGTTCACAAAGTCACAGGAACATGTGAAAGCCCCATGCCAATTGCCGTAGTGATCCCTTAGCACCCCTCCACATCCTGTTTTTCTATTATCCATACTTCCATCCACATTTATGCACACCCAGCCTTCCACCGGACTCTGCTATTTAACCAAAGTGACTTCCATGTTATCACAAGAATCTCCACCTATATTACGACCGTAGAGGGCTTTTACCACATCCCTTTTCTGATACAAGATCCACTCTAGCTTGCTATCCTCATCAATCTCAGTTCCGTTGAACACATATTCATTTCTCCATCTCCATGCCCACCAGCAAGTGATAAGAGAGATCATCAGCCACTCCCCACCATGTGTTGTTCTAACATGCCCCCCAATATTGACATCCATCCATTGCTTAAAAGGGAGAGATGCCGGCTTAAAAAGGGAGAGATGCCAGCTTATATGCTTTATTCGCTCCCAACAATCTCTTCCAGATTGTGTTAACATTAGGCCAATCTCGTAACACAATTGTCTGTCATTGCTATATGTCTTCGGAATCTTTCTGCGTTGCAACCCAGTCGTTCATGTCGTGCTAGCCATAAGAATGCCCTAATACGGAGTAGTATATAGTGTTTGAACAACATGAAATTTTATATTATATGATGTTTTAACAACATCTTAAGTTTTAAATATATCTAAAATTTTGTATTCCTTTAATAAAAAACAAATAAAAAAAATAAGATGGGTCTGAACAAATATCAAACAGAAATGTTTTGAGTTCTGAGTCTATCTTTTATTCCCCCCAAAAAATTGTTTCTTTAAATTGTCCTCTCTATTTTCAATCCTACTTTCTTCTCCTTGTATTTTCCATGTTTGATGCAGATACTTAGCAAGTTATTGGTCTTGCCCGTGTTTTTCCACAGGAAAAATGGCAGGGAAGGTGGTGAAATCTGTAGCAAAAGCAGTTTCAGAGTACCAATACCCATTGCAAGAGAAGATGATGAAGTACAAGAATGAACTGTCAAAGGGTGTGTGGGGTTATTGGGAACTTGGAGCCTGGAAACCGTTAGGCATAAGTGCTCGTAGGCGGGCCCGTCTCCGCAAAGAAGTTCTACTTGCTGGGCAGGATTGGACATATGATCCAGAAAGGAAGGAAATGAGGAAGAAGATGAAAGGGCATAAATGTGACAGAATTGCGGCGGAAAAGCGGGCAAAGACAGCTGAACTAATGCAGCAAATGCCGGCGATGTTGGCTGATTATAGGAAGAGAAGATGGGAGAGGAAGATTAAAGCTGATGAGGATGCCGCTAGGAAAGCCGTTCAAGAGTAAGCTCAGACCATTTCTTCAGGACATAGATGTACGGATGATTTATAAACCTAAATAACGTGTTTGCCAACCCTACCTTGTTTTCATTGTTTTATGGTCACACTTCTACAGTTCGATGCTTGGTGAAGGCCTATTTTGTAAGGAAACTCTTGACTTACTAACAGCACTACATCACTTGTCCAAGTAAAAGTTAAATATCAATGTCGGCCCTCAAAATTGAAGAGTACCGTGGGGATGTTAAATGGTTGTTAGTGTTTGGCTGTTTGCTTCTATTTTGAGAATGATTTATTTTAGAAATACTGTATGGAAGAAAGGTGATATATAAAAGAAAAAAATTCACAGATAATACTCCTACAAAAGTGGTTGACAAAACTGTAATTTAGTACTACATAACTTTATATGATAGTAACAACATGTAAATCAACACGATGTAAACTTTGCATATTTATAGTAATTAATATTTTCTAAATCATATTTTTCAATGATTTTTTAATTAGTAATATTTAAGGAAAAACTTCCTTATTTTTTTTTGATCGTAGGAAAAACTTCCTTATAAAAATAAGGAAAAATTGATAGCAATAATCTTAATTATTGGTAGTTCGCTCATAATAATTTCGAGGGGTGGGCATAAAAACCGAACCGGTACCGAACCGATCCATAATGGTACCGAACTGAATATCGGGTATTTAAACGGTTCTATAGAATTTAATCCCGAACCGAAACCGTACCGTTTCAAACAGATACGGAACCGATCCTAGATTTTGAGAACCGAAAAATATCGGACTGAACCGTTCAAAAATAATGCCTTTGAGTTTTTTTTTTTTAATATTTTTCAATACCAATAAAGCTCCAATTCACCCCTGAACTGAACAAAAAAGTTCAAATCCAACTTTTTGCAGGTTAACTTCCGGTCATCGCCATGTCAGCCGGTTAGATGCCAGCTGTGCATCCCACGTGGAAATCTAAGGGGTCAAATAGACCCCTGAACCCGACAAAATTGTTCAATTTACCCCCCCCAACCGTTAAAAAGTGTCCAAATTGCTATTAAAAATATAAAATTAAAAAATTTTGAAAATAAAAATATAAAATGATATACAAGTTCATAATATAAAATATAGATATCTATTTAAAATATAATAAGACGATTTTTATATTTTAGGGTAAATTAAATATATATAAACATAATGAAGGTACTTATGTTTAAATACGTAATATCAAAATGTAGTATTCCGTAGCTATTTACATATTACAATTTTTTTATAGTATAATTTTTTTTAACAATTGAGGGGGTAAATTGAACAACTTTGTCGGGTTCAGGGGTCTATTTGACCCCTTAGATTTCCACGTGGGATGCACGGTTGGCATCTAACCGGCTGACGTGGCGATGACCGGAAATTAACCTGCAAAAAGTGGGATTTGAACTTTTTTGTTGAGTTCAGGGGGTGAATTGAAGCTTTTTTGAGTTCAGGGTGCGAATTGAGCATTCCGAACAGGTACAGGGGTCAATTTGACCCTTTAGCCTATATTTTATAGACCAACAATTTTATAGCCCAAGTATTTATTCATGCATCCCTACAATAGATACATGTGTGTGTTATATAAATATTGTTACTTTTTACTTTTAGATAATTTATGATATACAAAGTATTTGGTATATATATAATGGAAGAATGCTTAAGTTTTAAAAATCATTTATGACTATTAATTTATAATAATGTAGAGTATATGACGTTTTGTTGTGTCATATTTGCGTAATTTTACAACTTAAGTAATATGGTCTGAATCTTAACTCCAACGGTTCAACTATGAATCAAACTAGAACCAATATTCAACTTAAAACAAAGAAGAAGAATGTTAAATTTTTCTATTATTTTAAACAATTTAATGATATTCCTTTTATATTTTCATATGACTTCAATAAAGATGATATTATACTAGTGTATCGTTGTTTTGCTATTTTTTTACTTAATTGTGTTGCACTATTTGAGTATTTGTGAATTTAAATACAAAAATGTCAACCTCTTGAATCTTTTCTAGTATTTAGTATGCACTTTCATGTATTTTTTTTTATCATCATTTCATGTGAATTGGCCGGTGCGATGATATATACTAATTGCAAGATTTGTCCAAATGTTTCGGCATGTGTTTGACATTGTACCAAACCATTTCGTACCGTTTTGAAACGACATGGTACCGAATGGTTTCAACCTTAGAACCGGACCGTACCGAACTGTTAGAAACCTCATGAATACATTACGGGTTTCGCTAAATTACCGGACTGTTCCGGACCGCGCCCACCACTAATAATTCCAACTATCGATTATTTCAGAATAATCTCAACTTTAGAGACCTTCCACCAATAATGGTCCGACATGATCAGCTATAAAAAAATTCCTATAGTTTCTAATGTGGATGAGAAGAGATATAGGAAGTAATCCCTATAAATAATCTCAACTTTTAATTTTTATGCTTAATTTATATTTAAAATTCACTTGTTATAGGAGGTAATATCTGGTCATAGATCATTATTGACGGACGGTCCATATAATTGGGATTATACAAAAATAATCAATAGTTGAGATTATTGTTAGCAGATCGACAATAACTGGATTATATTTTCAATTTTCCCTAAAATAAAATGTTAGAGTGTCTATTTTTAGAATGATTTCTTTTAGATATTAGAGCATCTCCAATGGTAAAATGTGCACGGTGCACACGTGGCAAGAGAAATAGCCACATAAATATTAGTAAATAAATTCTTTCTCTCCTTATTTGAATGATTTTATACAGTTTTGGTAAGTTTTTCTCTACAATGTCAAGGAGACCGTCTAGATGTTGACATTGTTGTTGACATTGCAGGGAAAAACTTACCAAAATTGTATAAAATCATTCAAATAAGGAGAGAGATAATTTATTTGCTAATATTTATGTGGCTATCATTCATGCCACATGTGCACCGTGCACATTATAGCATTAGAGATGCTCTTACGGAGTATATGAAGAGCGATTAATATTACTGCCTTACTGGTATATGAAGAATGATTTACTATTGTTCTATTAAGGATGTTATTACTTGGACTATTTCCAATCCTAGATCTGACCAGACTAGATCAGATTTGGATAGTTATAAGAATACAAAAAGACCAGACATTACCAGAACAGACAAGACCAGTTCATACCAGACCAAATCAACAAATTACGGTCCAAGTAAAAAGGTGATTTCAAAAAAGTAAAAGTCTGAGTGTTGGATAAGAGGTGGGCCCGGTAAAAGGTATTTGTTGTAATAGAAAAGCTTTAAATCCTTAATTTAAGTAGACGTATTTGTTTGAAGATGCTACTTTTATTTGTTACAAAAACATTGCCTCTTTCTTTATAAAGTTTTTAGTTTATAGTTTAGTTATTCTTTGTTTTCTGCATAAATCTCAACCATATTATTTTTTATTTGTTCATTTCACACGTAACTTAAATTTGATAATCTCTAATGTTATTGAGATCTATCAATTAGTTTTATGCAAATTGTTTGGTGGTCCAAAAACCTTGAACAAATGGCTAAAAATAGAATTTTTCGGGCATATAGAAGGGAGATGAAATTGCTTCTATCAACATTTTCAAAAATTCTATTTGTACATAAAATCGGTACACTTTTTATACATACATTTTTTAGTTGTCCGTATACATATAGGAGTATAATCAATTAAAATGTGAAAAATGATTTATGATTGTCTAATGTGAGAGTACGAAAAATGTACAATCTTTGTACAATTTAGAGTTGCTGAGATGGTATGAGACATCACCCTTTAATTAAAGAGAAAAAAACAAAAACAACTGTCACAGCTCAGGAGCTCACAAAGTCGCAGCTGTTTATGACTGACTGCGTATATAATAAGAAATCTTCAGATTCCCGGCAAAACACTCGCTTTTCCACCATTCACTCGCCAAGAAGTGCTCCACATATCTGCATCCCACCGCTACCTTACTTACCACACTATTCTTTTTTGACAAAGACTAAAAGAAGAAGAAAACAAAAGCCTTTTTGAACCAGATTTTCTAAATCTGTTCACGCGGAGAAATTGATTTAAAGTCTTAACCATTCATTAGGAACGTAGATATGCATATTCTTTATAGCTTGCAGTGTTAGCATTTGTTTCAAGGTTTCCGGAGGGTTGGATACGGAAAAGCTAAGGATGGGGCTCTGGGTGGCGGTCTGCATTGCGACCGTGATGGGTGGTTTTGGGCGGTGGAGCGGAGTGGGTGCCGTTGATTTGGAGGATTTTTATCTGGAATCTGTATATAATAAATCGTTTGCTTCATCTGCCGCAGCTAAATCAAGCCAACTCTATGTTCCTCTCACTCTTATTGAAAACGCTCATGCCACAGGAGCTGGTACTCTAATCTCTATCTCTATATTTATCAGTCTTTTATACATCATTAATGTTGAATTCTCACCCCGAAAACGTGTTAAGGAACTAAGTGCTATATATATTAAGATGTGGATCCTCTTTAATTGAGATGTTTGAGTTTTTCTGCTATTCGGGATCTTCTTTCTAGTAATTCGTTGCTCTGGCTGGCGAGTGATGTAGGTGTGTGTATTAGTGGCAGATAACTATTGAATCAGCTATTGGGTAACTCAAAAAACGGAGAACTTTTTCGCTATTAAGCAGAGGGAGTTTCTTAATACCGATTAATCGATATTCATTTAATGGAATTCACAACAAGGATTTATCTTGATTGGGATCATGATTCCAGAAAAAGATATTTTCTCATATAGATGGTATGGGGGTCTCACTAGATCCCTTCTCATTTCATGGATGAGGCCACGGGTGGGGACGGAGCCAGAAATAGTAGATCAAGGGGTCAGGCTTAAAGAATTTATGTTGTGGGGCCAAACCTCACTATTTTTTCTAGTGTTGATACTCCCTCCGTCCCTTATTATTGTCCCAGTTCCTATTCACTTGGTCAACACAAATAATTCTTAATCTCTTACTTTATGTATCAAACAGATTCTGGTTTTTGCGACTTTGTAAAACTTTTAATTGGTTTTTGAATATGTAATTTTTTTCTCTAAAAATAATTTGAGTGCGGACAAGAATCTGTTTTCTTTATCGTCGGTCAAACATCGTAAACCGGAATGACACAATAATAGGGGGACGGAGGTAGTACATATTTTCATGATGAGCCCCAGTCTCCCCCCGGAGGCCACCTCACCGAATGTCAACATAATCGACGGAAAATGATTGTTTATGTGCATGACCGAATAACTTAATGATGGTTGTTAATGTTTTCACCTAGCCTTGAATTCTCTCAACTCCTTTGCATTATCTATGCTTGTTATTTTTGCTCTTAGAATTATCTTTTATTTATGTGGCGCACCAAATGTTCTATGGATTAGATTATGCTTGCTGTATCTGATATCTTTTCCTTTTAAATGATTTTTTGTGTTTTCTCTTGTCTCCAGTGTGCTTAGATGGGAGCTTACCAGCTTATCACCTTCATAAAGGGTATGGTTCTGGAGGGACAAAGTGGCTCATTCATTTAGAGGTTTTGCTGGACATTCCTTGAATAATGTTATTAATAATCTGCTATATGAATTCTAATCCATCTAATAATGGTGCTCTGTTCATTATTGATATTATCAACAATTTTGATGTTATTCCTTGGGATCTTGTGACACACCGCCTTCTTTTGTCTAGGCCATCTTTATTGATTTAAATCTTCATTTCATCTCCAGACCATGTCTGCAGCAGAAATTTAATTTTTGAGAGGATTGTTGTTGCAGGGTGGGGGATGGTGTAACAACATCAGATCTTGCAAATTCAGCCGCCAGACACATCGTGGGTCATCAAAATTCATGGAAAAGTGGCTCCAATTTACAGGAATTTTGAGCAATAGGCAAGAAGAAAATCCAGGTTTTTTGTTGCTCCATAGAAAATTAATTTTGACCAACTATTAAGACCTTGTTTCTTTTTACCCCTCAAAATATCCGTTTTTCGTGTTTTCTGAATTCAATTTGTTAACTTAAACTACAGATTTTTACAATTGGAACAGAGTAATAGTTCGTTACTGTGATGGTGCTTCATTTACTGGAGACAGTGAGAGTGAGGTTTGTCATTTAATGCTTTTCCCTGGTCCTTATCTTATTGTTAGTCAATAGTGAGAAGTGTATTCAGGTTTTATGTTCACATGGTTTATTTAAATGGTTTTCTACTTTTCTTTGCATTATCTCGAAATTACATGGATGTAATTTTACACAGGTTAACGGGCTTCATTTTAGAGGACAACGTATTTGGAAAGCAGCAATTGATGAATTAATGTCGAGGGGAATGCGTTCTGCCAGTCATGTAATATTTTCCTATGATTTTTTTTTTTGCTGGAGTGATCCACATCGGCTAGTATGAATGATAGACATTGTCAAGTGATAATAAATACTCACCTCCTCCATTGGCGGTGAGTTAGATGACCCATCTTTATTAAGACGCAGTCTACATGCTGGCTGTGAGGGTGTTGGAACCAGGTAAATACGAAAGACAGAACCCTAATGCCCTAAGAAGTAGGGATGACTGGTCCAGTTTTTTGGTTATGTCTTGCTGGTTTCGGGTCCAAATATGCATTTACCATTAACCAGACGACCTGAACTGGAGCCAATTGTAATCCCTAATTTGGAGGAACCGGAAACAGTTTGGAACGTTACCTGGTACAGTTCCGTTCCGCAACTGAAAAAACTGATGTCCAGTTCAGTTTTACCTGTCTGGTCCCGTTCGGATTCCAAATCGGGACTGTTTCCACCACCAGTCTCTACTAATAAGTGATTAACAATCTTCACCTCTTTATAGCTCTTGTGATGTTGGCAGTGAGGGGGTCTTTCCATGCTAGAACTCTATTGGGGATATGCCTAGTCTTATTATCAACATTTTTTTAATTGTCAAGCTTGGCTCTTTCCATAATTTGGGTTCTCTTTCAGACTCTTCTTTCTGGATGCTCTGCTGGCGGTCTTGCTACAATATTGCACTGTGATGAATTTCAGAAGTTTTTTGGAAGGGGTACTACAGTGAAGTGTTTGAGTGATGCAGGGTTATTCATGAATGCGTAATAATTCCTCAATTGTTGACCCCTCTGCAAATTCTGCGCATAAACAAGTTTTCATTCTTGTAATGAAAACACTCATCTTTTTGTTTTTATTCTTCTGAATTTGTAGGATGGATGTATCACACGGTCGCACCCTTCAGAAGTTTTTTCAGGGTGTAGTGAAGGTGCAGGTATACCACACAGTTTACACAATTTGTCTCCATTCATGACGCCATTTCAGCATATTTTAACAGGATAGAATAGTAATATCTAATAGAGGAATTTCAACAAGACTATGATGTTATAAGAGTGGCTTATATCTTATTATGAGCTTAAATTCGTTTTTAGTCTCTGCAAATATGACACACTCTATTTTTTGTTTTGTTTTTCATCTATGCAAATATGCGCTATTTTGTTTTTAATCCATCTTTAACTCCGAAACCACTCTACCTACAGAAAAAGTTATTTTAAATCACTCAGTTGCATAAATCTACTTGCATAAATCTACTAGAAATATTTAAATTTGTTCTTTTTTTAATTTTTTGAGGCTATTATGAGAGTTAAAACAATGTAAAACTAAGTATTCACTTTTTAAAAATATATATTAAAAACCTTCTAATAACTAAAATTAAATACTTTTGAATAACATGACAAAGAAATAGAGAAATCTGTTATTTTGAGGTCAAGCGGAGGTTGTTGGTGATGGACTAAAAAGAAAACCAACGTAAATTGCATGGAAGAAAACAAAAAAATAATGTCGCAGTAATGTAAAACAAAATGTACTATATTTTCAGGGACTAAAAAACATTTAACCCTTTGCGGAATGCATAAACGCTTACTTTAAGATGTTATATTTTAAGGCTATCACTTATGGAGTTTGAAGCGAAGGCTATGTACTTTTCAATTTATTTTCGATTAAAAAATAAGGGCAGCCCAGTGCACGAAGGCATCCCCGCAAAACGAGTATTTGAGAAAGAGTCCTATGACTCCTATCACAAGGGTGTATGAGGGGCAAGCCTTCTTCTGTCAAATTTGACAAGAGGCCGCTCTCAAGATTTGAACTCGTGACATTTTTGTCACACAACAACACCTTAACCGGTGCGCCGAGGCTCTCATTCTTTTTTCAATTATAATAATTAATTTATAAAGACGTCTTATACTCTTATATTAGTCACTCTTTAATAAAACTAAAATCCTTTTTGCTACGGTTACTCATATTAACATCTTTCAACTTCAAGTAAGGTGCCAAGACTGAATCTATTTTCAATTTGTTGCTTGTAATGAGTAAATGAGGCAAGCATTAACCTATTTATTCATTTACTTACCTATTTACATACTCTATTCCTTTTTTTATCCGTGCCAAAACTATCTTCATTTTGCTTTTAAAGGTTGATATTGTTTCTCTCTCCATTCCAAACGCACACTTTGTTAATAACTGTGCTAAATCAAACCGAGATTAAAAGGGATGGAGATTGTATTTATTTATTAATTATTTTTTATTGTACTTACTATGTATTTATTTATTTATTTATTTATTTATTTATTTATTTATTTATTTATTTATTTATTTATTTATTTATTTATTTATTTATTTATTTATTTATTTATTTATTTATTTATTTATTTATTTATTTATTTATTTATTTATTTATTTATTTATTTATTTATTTATTTATTTATTTATTTATTTATTTATTTATTTATTTATTTATTTATTTATTTATTTATTTATTTATTTATTTATTTATTTATTTATTTATTTATTTATTTATTTATTTATTTATTTATTTATTTATTTATTTATTTATTTATTTATTTATTTATTTATTTATTTATTTATTTATTTATTTATTTATTTATTTATTTATTTATTTATTTATTTATTTATTTATTTATTTATTTATTTATTTATTTATTTATTTATTTATTTATTTATTTATTTATTTATTTATTTATTTATTTATTTATTTATTTATTTATTTATTTATTTATTTATTTATTTATTTATTTATTTATTTATTTAATTTTTCCATCTTTCGATTATGTTTAAAAAATTGACCTGGACCTGTGGGTCGACCCAAAAACAAGTGACCTAGATCAAAAGCCGGTTCGATTACTGAAAAACCCAGAAATGTGCAAAAAACGGAAAAACCCAGGTGAACAAGGAAAACCTGGTTTCAATTCAAAATAGGTATGATAAAAGGGCAGCCTGGTGCACATTGCGGTCCTCTCAAGGCGAGGGTCCGAAGAAGGGTCCAACACAAGGGTGTATAAGGAGCAAACATTCTCTTGTCATTTTGACAAGAGGCCGCTCTCAAGAATTCTCAAGTCTTGAACCCGTGAACTCTTAGTCACACATTAACACAGTAATTGGTGCGCCAAGGCTCCCCGTCAATTTTTATGATATTAGATTTTATTTTATGTATTTTTATTGTAATAAAATTGAAATCTCAATAACTTGTGTGATACATATGTATATTTTTTAGTAATGAAATCATTTCAAATTATTTTACAGCACAATTAACATTATTGATTCTAATAGGATTAAAATTATATTTTGGAATGTTGTGAGTGTTTTGAATGCTTACTAAGTATTACCATTGTTTGATTTTTAGGAAGAATAATTACTTTTTATTTTAATTATATATAAATATGTGTATTATTATGTAGTTTTATAAATATTGTCCGGCTTTCTCGGCATTGACCATGTTGACCTGCCAGGTCCTGGTTGACCCGTGACCCGGTCATTCACCCATGCTGCTTCCCGGTCCGTTTTTTTACAAATAGCCATAGAGTTGAGAATATTCATGTTTTAGTATTGAATGTATTATGAGCAGATCACTTCTACGGTTCTATGTGAATCACATTATGATTGAGTTCAGGGTATAAAATTTTTAGCCTTACAATGTCTCATTTTCTTTTAGTCGTACACGTAGTAATGTACAGTTTGGGGTTCCTACATAACATGTGATATATGGCAACTTATCATTGCTAGTTGAAGAACAAACTAACACACACCTGTTTGCTTCCTTGATAGGGCTCTTACAAAAACCTGCCAAGTAGTTGCACTGGCCACAGAGATCCAGCATTAGTAAGTTGTTCTGTTAGTTCATAAGTCATGGTTGATGTGCACTTGTCCAACTTGGATTGGCTTTGAGGGAGTAAATTTCCTATCTGGTCCTAAAGTTCTTAGCTCACTAAGTTTGTAATGTGGATTATAGTTTTAAATTTCATGTTTGACTCGCAAAAAAATAATCATGTTTGACATTGGACAATTATTGTGTCAGTATTTTGGTCAGTTTTTCTGCAAGATTTGGCAGATGTCTAGTGTGAATAAGATTTTGTTTCTCTCTAAAAAATAGGTTTAGGGAACAATCAAATTGCCCTTATTCACGCTCCTTGTCTATTTTGAAGGGATTGAAGATAATATGGTACTTTTATGATGAATTCTGAAACTATTAACACATTTTGGAGCAAACCAAAACATAGAGTATGTCCACTATTGCTGACCCATTCTGTTTTGGTTTTACACTTCTAAAAGTTATATGATATGGATCATATATATTCACTATTTTGAATGAATGCAAGTTGACCTCTATTATCATAACTGGGTTGAGGTTACCCAGCTGGCCTATAAAGTAAATAAGTGAAACTATTCTAAAAGATTGAATCTCATCAACTAGCTAAGTCTAACCCAAAAGCATTATAAACTCATATGTTCCTTTCTCTAATATCTCAATGTGGACTCTTAATACATCGGGTATGCCTGCCCTTTTAACAATATATTTATTTTATTTTTTATTTATAATGTTTTGTGTGCAATTCCTTTTCCTTTTCAGTGCTTCTTTCCTCAGTATGTGATTTCAGATCTCAAAACCCCTCTCTTTATTCTCAATGCTGCATATGATTCATGGCAGGTATTATTTGGTAAATGTATATTTTCTTGTTTCTGAGGTATTGATTGATTAATTGATTGATTGAATTCACTTTAAACTCTAGATCCAAGCCAGTTTAGCACCTTCATCAGCCGACCCCAATCGCAAGTGGTATGATTGTAAACTTAACTATAAACAGTGTTCTGGATCGCAGATTGAATTTTTCCAAGGTACGATATGTATGTAATTTCTTATAAAACATCTCACACCAAATAAATATAAAAATACAAACTCAGATATATAGTCTTGGGCCATGTATTGATATTCTTTTACAGTATTGGTTTTGTTTCTTGAAGTTGAGTTGTGTATGGTGAGATCCATTATCTTACTGCTTAAACTTCCGTGCAGGGTTTAGAAATCAAACACTACGAGCTACACGACGTTTTGCCAGATTGAGAAAAAACGGGTTGTTCATAAACTCATGCTTTGCGCACTGCCAATCAGAGAGGCAGGATACGTGGTTAGCTCCGAACTCCCCAGTTATTGGTAAAAAGGTATGCCCTGAATTTCGTTATTTTCTTCGGTAGCGTGCTGTTGCTTCACCTCTAACTGAAACTCATCATCATCATCATCATCATCATCATCACCATTACCTACGGTGGGTAAGGGGGGTCGGATATACGTAGCCTTACCCCTGTACTAACTCATAGAGAGACCGATTCCGAATGACCTATAATGAAAATTGCGTCGAAAATTGCATGGACTGACTATTGGTTTATAACAAAGAAGCGCAGACAGTTTAGTGAGTCATTTTGCTATATTCCATCAGACTTTCAATCCAAAAAATAGTGACTCTTTAGCTCCATTGCAAATGATGGACTCAAATTGAAACTATATATAAAAAAATAAGCTCCTACCCCCGCCCTATCCTTTAATGAATGTTTAATAATTTCTAATTTATGTTTAGAAAAAAATATAAATTTGATCCCATAATTGTACGCACTTATAGGTATGGTCCAATAACTAATAAATTTGTTCACATGAGGTATCTTGCCATATTAAAAGTATGTTTTTTGACAGAAAACTTGACGACATGCTTTCTGGTGTGTTTTTTGCCGTAACGTTTACCTCCTGATGAAATAGTTCTGAATATGAATAAATTTATTAATTAGACGAGTGTGAGTAAAGTCATACAATTAATAGTGGTCACAATCAAAAGGTCGATCAATCATCATTTACCCCAGTGCTGCAAAGGCTCCCACCTACGGTGAGGTAAGGGGGGTCGGATGTACACAGTCTTACCCCTGTACTGCAAAGGCTGACTGCTGCTTCATAACAAAGAAGTGTAGACAGTTTGGTGAACCATTTTGCTTTATTCCATCATACTCTCAAGCCAAAAAATAATGAATCTTTTGTTTTATTGCAAAGGATGGAAAGGTCACAATCAAAAGGTACGAGTTTAAAATAACAAATCTCTCTTGACTCTTAAAAGTACAAAAGTATACGACCTCTGTCCCAAAAAGTTCTTCCCTGTTTGATTTGGATCAGAGTGTAAGAAAATGGAAATGTATGGTTGTGGACCTGAGGTTGATTAAGAAATAGGTAAATGAATGTTAGCCACACAATACTTTCTAAAAAGGGAAATGAGAAGAATTTTTTGGGACATCCTAAAAAGGTAAATGAGAAGAATTTTAAGGGATAGAAGGAGTATCTAAGATTGTAGAAATCTTGGTGGAATATACATCTCACTTAAGAGATTCTTTATTCTTAAATGAAGAGGGAAGAAGTTGTAGCTAACCATTGAAGTACATTTTACTTTGAATATAATTTTGCTGAAAATGCTTGTGGCAAGTCTAAGGCATACGAGCAATTAGCTAACCACTGCGGATGCTCATAGCTGTCGTATACTTTAGGCAAGAAATAAATAAACAAGAGAGGAGTGAAAAAGAGAGAAATATATACGGTGACTTTGTGCTCTTTGGTGTAGTAGGAGAGAAATGGAGAAGCAAGGAGTAGGAAGTAGGATGGGATAGAACCCATATATTTCTTTAAAATCCTCACTATTTTAACTATTTTATTGCTTACAAGCAAAAATAATTGTCCACATACAGCTGCTATATATTTCTTGTTATACTATATAGTTCTTTATCACCTATTTCACCTTAAACAAATAATAAAAGTGTAATAATAGTATATATCAATAATAATAATATCCAATTCACTGCACATTCCATTCCATTGGTACCCAAATGCATTCAATATACTCGGGTGCAGTTCGACCGAGAAGACATCTGAAGTACATAACATAACAGTCGGGTAAAGTGAGAGCAGTGTCGTGAAAATGTAGTTTGCAGCTTTTTGACAACCTTGAATGTGTGTAGTTCAAGTTGACGAGTTAAGAAGCAATACATGACAAAAAACACTGTAGTTGTATACTTCTATAGTTTATCATTGTATGAATACTATATATACTTGTGCATCATTTTTGCCATTTAGATATTCATTGATTTCCACACAAAATGCAGACGATTGCACTTGCCGTAGGGGATTGGTATTTTGAACGAGCTGTTGTTGCCAAATACACCGATTGTGCGTACCCATGTGGCAGCAGGACTTGTCACAACTTAGTGTTCAAATGAACCACCATTTTTATGTTATCTTCATACATACCAAATATACATACTTGATGAAACTCTTTGTCAGTGGTTTCAGTCCCCAATAATTTAAAATTTACATAGGTCAAGCAAGTCATTTTACCTGTGAATTTGAGATGTAATACAGGCCACTGCTCATCCATAGTACATCGGGGGGGGGGGGGGATTGTAACTTTTTCTTTATTATTCAAAACACGATTATTCATTTTGTTGTAATGTTTGTGGTGCAAATGGCTGCAGTTGAGACGCGAATTTGTTGTTTAGCCTAGAAGTCCCAACTTTCATACTTGAATTGTTACTGTTTGTTGTGATTTTGACCCAAGTGTTGTACAATTTTCAATTTAGTCACGACTTGCAAAACCTATCTGTTTAACATCAGCCTCCTTCGTGTGGTACTGTGATTGTGGTTGTCATTCCTATAAAAAAAACATCCATTTAACCGTGTTTTTGTAAGCTTGCTATGATAGTATGATGTTCGCTAGTTCATTTTTTTTTTCATTCTAAAATATAATAACTCCGTATATGGCTATTGTTACTATGTGAATATGTTAATAGACAGTAAAATTGAATATATTCTCAAATCACAATAGTCACTATAATTATTATGATTAGTCATGGACCCGGGCTGGGCCGGTTCTGGGCTGGGCCCGGCCGGGCTTTTTTTTTGGGAAGGAAGGCCCGGGACCGGCCCTGGTAGCCACCGGGTCTGGGTTTGGTCATTTTTTTTTTTTTTTTTGCTTTCCTAACCCCCTCCCCCACCCCCCCACCCCCAAACCCCCCAAACCCCTCCTAACCATCAAGGCCCAACCCGGTTAAACCCAAAAATGAAAAAAAAAAATAAAAAAAATTAATTCGGCCCGGACCCGGGCCCGACCCGGCCGGGCCGGTTCGCCAAATACAAGGCCCGAGCCCGGACCCGTCCCCCACCGGGCCTAGGCCCGACCCGGACCTGAGAACCGGGCCGGTTCCGGGCCTGCACAGTAGCGGGCCGGGCCGGCCTTGGGCCGGGCGGCCCGAACCGGGTCCATGACTAATTATGATGATCACTCAGTAGTAATAGTTTCATTTATCACTTATGGGTAATTCTATTGACAGTTGCAAATTTGCTAATCACACACACATACTTCCGGAAAAGATAAATGCTTTTTTATAATTCCTATTATGTCCTCTCAATTAAACGCAGACCGAATCGATTTATTTTGAAACTTCTACTCACATACACCACTGCACTACCGCGGCCGCAAATGTTGCAGTCTGATTTTTCACAACGAAGAAGAAGATGAAGGATTAGACTGATTTTGTAGAAGCAATGGTCTAAAATACACCGCAGCCACTATCTCCAAATATATATCATTATCCTTCGATCTTGTTCTGTAGATGCTTCCATGGGATCAATCCAACAAAGAGATTCACGGTGATGAAAGTTTGGTGCTTAGTCTGATTTCGCAAAATGGTAGTTCACTCAAGTCTCTTTATCCATGAAAATATGTAGATGTGCAGCCCGCTGAATAGATTTTGGTTTACTGAGGCTTTGAACTTTGGTCACCTCTTTCTCCTTTGTTTCATGCGAAAGACAGAATTGGAGCATCAAATGTCCATGAAAAGGTGAAATTGATTTATTCATTAAAAGGTCCTTTAATCTTCTTGATGGCAGAACGAGAAGGGTCGTTGTATTAGGAGATATTCTTGATGGAAGAGGCGCAGAGAAGGATGCCGATGATGCGTCGTCCACATTATTAATCCGTGAACTGTAATATACTCCGTATTTGTATAAGGGTAAAATAGATATTTGAAATTATTGTTTTATTAAAATTTAATTAAGTGGCTGCAATTAGTAATCATGTGGCTGTGAATAGAATTATCCATCACTTATTTTAGTCATACACTACCGGATTGCCCAGTACTTTACTTCTGAGAACGAAGTAAAATTAAATGACATGGTACATGACGTCACATTCGGCATTTAACAATTAGCTCAAAATTGGCCTAATACGAGAGTTGAGTTAATGCATCTCGGTATGTTTGGGAGTTGGATTTTAGAGGAAAGGGTAGGGGTGGACCGGTTCCGGGCCGGGCCCGGTTCGGGCCTTGAACCGGCCGGGCCTCGGTTCAAGGTAGGAGAGGCCCGGAACCGGCCCGGGTAACCCCGGGCCCGGTTCGGTTCTATATAATTTTTTTTTGGGTTTTCCTAATCAACCCCCTACCCTCCCCCTCAACCCCAAACCACCCCAAACCACCTCAAATGACCCAAAATACCCAATCTAACCCAAAAACTTAAAAAAAATTCGAAAAAAAAAAAATAAATCCGGCCCGAACCGGGCCCGAACCGACCGGGCCGGTTCACCAAAATGAAGGCCCGAGCCCGGAACCGGTAATCACCGGGACGGGTCAACCCGAACCGCCCATGGGCCGGGCCGTTGGGCCGGGCCGGTTCAAACAGTGACCGGGCCGGTTCCGGTTCGGGCCGCCCGGCCCGAGTCCAACCCCAGGAGAGGGGAAGGCCGGAAGGTTGAAAAGGCTTTATGACCATCTCTTTCGTGTTTGAGAGTTTAAAATATGAAGGGGATGGTTTTGGAGGGTTTTTGTAACCCTCCAAATGATCAATTTTTAAATTCCCCCAAATTGGAGGGTTTCAAAGGATAACTAATTAAATGACAACTTTAATTCAATTTTATCGGATGTCCCTGAAGGGACTAATTCAATTTTAAATAAATATAACTTTAACTATTTGAATTTACTACCTCCGTCCCGGGCAATTTGACTTTTCTTGGTCAATGGTGTTAAAGTTTAGACAATGATTTTATGTATTATATTTGTGTGTAATTTATAAATTTTATACTTTTATGAAAGATTTTTTAATAAAGAATAAGCTCATATAATTTTCATATTTTAAATAATTTTAAATTAAAAGATATTGATCAAGAAAAGTCAATTTGATCAATCTTTTTGGGACGAAGGGAGTATCATATATGTAAAGTGATTTTAATTACTTCGTATAATGCATCCATAACCTCTATCATTTTAAATTTGTTATTCTCACACAAGGAGAGTTTTCCCAATTTCCCCCCTTCCCTCTCGTTCCCTTTCAATGATTAACCTTCAAAACCTTCCCCTCTCCTTCTCTTTAAACTCCCAAACATACTCTTAGTGTGTGTTTGAGAGTTGGGTTTTGGAGGGGAGGGGAAGGTTGATGGGAGTTTATGACCCTCTATCTCATGTTTGAGAGCTTACAAAATTGGAGAGGATGATTTTGCACGAATTTTGTGACTCTAAATGTTCAAGTTTTTAGTTCCCCCAATTTGGAGGGTTTTGGGGACAATTCAAGAAATGGTAATTTAATCTCAATTAATAATAAATACCAGTTTAATTATTTGAATTTGTCATATCTCAAAGTCATTTTAATTATAATTCATTCAAAACTCTCTCCTTCCAAATTTGTTACTCCGAAATACAAAGAAGGGCTTCCTCACCCTCACTCTCCCTTTCCCCTCCAACAACATACCTCCAATTCTCCAAAGTCTTATGATACAGTATTTAATTCTAGAGATAAGTGAGAGCTAAAGAGAGAAAGTGAGTAATTATTATTTCTCAACCCCTAATAACTACCCCCAAGGGGAGTATTTATAGGGAAAATGTGGATTTGGGCTCCTAGCCTTCTTGGCAGTCCTAGCCATAACAGACACCCGATCCATGTTGAAACCTGCGCCAAGGCTAGGAGCCCAAATCCACATTTTCCCTATAAATACTCCCCTTGGGGGTAGTTATAAGGGGTTGACAAACATTAATCACTCACTTTCTCTCTCTAGCTTCCACTTCTCTCTAGAATTAAATATTCTATCATCTTCTCATCCCCTTCCCTCCAAACTCCTAAACATACCCTTACGGCCTGTTTGGATGAAGTGTTGGGAGGTGTTAGTAACGGAAGTGTTAATAAGTGTTAGCAGGGGCCCGGAAGGGAAGAGAAGTGTAAGTGTTACACATAATCTTACCTTGTTTGGGAGAGTTAAAAAAATGAAGTGTTAGTAATGGAAGTGTTGCCACTCAAATTGACAAAAATATCCTCATACGCTATTTAATGTTTACTACTCCGTATAAAATACTTGATGCTATTAATAATTGTAGGTAGGGGTGTGCACCGGTCCAAAACCGGACCGGACCGGAACCGGTTAGGACCGGAACCGGAATCATCATTTTCTTTGGACCGAAGACCGGACCTGAATCTAACCGGTCCGGACCGGTCCGGACCTGAATTTTCCGGTCCGGTCCGGTTTTGACCCTAATTGACCCGGTTTTAAAAAATAAATATTATCTTAGAGTGTTCTTAAATGGTCCCAATTTTTTTTAGGAATAAGGCTTGGATGTTGTTGTTCTAAATTATAATTTTATGTGCGGATATGCTAAATAGACTAAATAATTGTTTATCTAGCTCATTTATTAATTTTGGAATATAGTTATCAAAACTATTCAATCGTAACAATTAGTTTCCCACAATAATTAAAACTACAATCTTTTGTGTATATTAAAATGCAAAATCTATTATAAAGCAATAAAAACTAAATTAAGTCCAAAAATATACTACATATAAACTACATGTGCACCTGCAAATAAAGAAACAAATAAAAAGCAGAAAAATCACATAAATAAATAAATAAATAACAACTTAGGAAATAATTAGACACCAAATATAAACTCCGTATATATTCGTTTATATAATAAAAGACAAAAATAAGTCATAAACATAATGACTAATGATACAAAACCAAGTATATATTTTACGGGAAAATAGGTTACCGGTCCATTCCGGTCCGGACCTGTTTTTTCCGGGTCTGACCCGGACCGGACCGGAACCCGGAATCTTACAAAACTAAGGACCGAAACCCGGACCGGTTTATACCGGTCCGGTCCGGACCGGTCCATTCCGGTCCGGTTCAGGTCTAAAATACGGTCCGACCCGGTTAATGCACAGCCCTAATTGTAGGTGTTGCTCCACATTGACTTGAAATAATATTTTATGTAAAATGCTAAAAGTAAAATTAAAATGCTAAAAAATATTCTACATATAAATATTTTACGTATTAAAATTAAAGTGCTAAAAAATTAAATTACATTGCTAAAATTAAAATATTCTACGTATGGTATACATACATATTCTAAGTGCTAAAAAAATTATGGAGTTTTTTCCACTTTTAGTCCTCCGACTATTATGTCATTGACACTTTTGATACTCAACTTTGATTATTTCCATTTTTAGTCCTCGACATTGCTCTAGAGACACTTTTGGTACCCTTCTTTGAAATTTTCCATATTTAGTCCTTCAACTTTCATAAAAATGACACTTTTGGTCCTTCAACTATTATAATATTGTCATTTTTAATCCTTCACTTATTGTGTCTAGATCATAATGGGAGGACTAAAAGTGTCAATTTGACATTATCGAGGGACTAAATGTGGAAGACCTTGAAGTTGAGGACTAAAATTGTCTTTAACAAAATAGTCGAAGACTAAAAATGGAAAAAATAAAAGTCGAGTACCAAAAGTGTCACTGACATAATAGTCGGGGGACCGAAAGTGGCAAAAACTCAAAAATTATGGATCGACACTACACACAAACACTACATACACTTATTTTATGTATTGAGATACATTTATATATATAAAGGTTATTTCAATCAAAAGAAAAAAGAAATCAAGTTAAACTCAAGAATAGAAATATGGAACAATAATTAAAATATCAAAACCATAATAGATGAAAAATCAAAGAAGCCCCTTAAACATCTGGAACTTGCAGGTCGGTTATCTTCTCAATTTTGCAACATGCAACTTTAAATATTTTAATTTTACATCAAATAATAAAAATTGGGATGTAAAAAGTCAACAATTGAGCGGCAGATCTAGTTTCATTAGGAAGCATAAACTACACAAATCCAGACGAAGGAGAACAAGAACATAGGTGAAGAAGTGGAACCGGCTCTCTCTCTGAAGAAGAATGGGAGGAACGTGGCTGTCTGCTGCAGAAGAAGAATAGGTAGGAACGTTGGTATAACAAGGGCAAAGGTTGTCCAACCCTTCATTACACTCCAATTTGGAGTGTTATAAAAGTGGCAAATAGAGGTGTTAGGAAGGTTATAATTAACACCCGTTAACACTTATTAACACTTCTACAAAAATTTGATTTTTCTCCCAAACAGGTGTTAAAGTAAACACTCCTTAACACTTCCATTACTAACACCCGCTAACACTCAATCCAAACAGGCCATTAGGGGTGATGGACATCAGCTGATTCCAAAGTTTGACCGTAGCCTGATTTCAAATGTTGGTTCTAGTTAGGGATGGACTGGGACGGGTTGGCCAAACCCGGGCCCCAGTACTCTTTAGGCTCAGCCCGACCCACCTAATGTATAGGTCCGGTCTTGGCCTGGTGGCTATAAGGGCGGGCTTCAGGCTCGTTTTTTGGGCCCGACCCGCCCGGTCCCGGGCCCGATTGCAGTTTTTTAATTTATTGCTCAGTCCCGTTCCGGAGCCCGGCCCAACAAGGTACAGTTTAGGCCTGGCCCGGCCTGGTCCCGGTACAAACTCGGGTCGATACCGGGCCTCAAATTTTTAGGCCCAAGCCCGCCCAGTTCCGGCCCGACCTGGTCCCGGTCTGTCCCTAGTTCTAGTATTATACTTTCATAATAACAACATCGAAATCTCAACCCTAACAAAGATATAGGTTGATCAAAATGAGATGATATATGATATTGAGATTGAGGTCCGTAAATAATATTAATAATAACAATAATAGTAATAGTGTCGTTAATAGTATTAGTAATGGTAATAGTAATAATGATAATAGTAACCGTAATAGTAATATAAGGGAAAATTCATGAAACAGGAGAGTAAAAGCGTTCACGAATTTCAAAATATGACTATTGTGTTTTTCTTTCTTAAATTGGAGCATGTTACTGCCATTCTATAAATAAACTACCATGTTGGCATTACCAAACGTTAAACATAATAATATATTGCCAACAATGGCAGCATTTTCAACGCTTGACAACAATTACTCCTATTTAGGGAATAAAAATATAGCAACTTTATTTTAGAATTCCAGAACTCTTTCACTCCTAATTAGGGAAATTTCTTTAATATCAAGAGGAACACCTACAATAACAACAACAATAGCGACAACAACAATTATAAGATTAAATTCCAAAATCGCCGTTATACAACTATACATAATCATAATCACATACTGATAGGTCGAGATTTATGAATATTAAGATCCATGATAGATATAATGAATAGACACAAGAACATAAAGAGTTTTCACGTGTTGTTAGTATATTATACTATCATATTAAATATAATAGAGTTAATTAACACAATATTATAAAACAGGTCGGTCCAAGTACTAATTTTTTCAAATTTTAAGACTCGTTGAGTTCCTAAGTTGTAAATAACCCGCCCGTCTTGTTTGGATTTTCTAAAATTAGGACGTAGCCCTAACCCGCACCTAACTTGTATCATCCGGCCCGACCCGCTTCCTATACACGTTTGTCCACCCTTAATTGGGACTAGGCTTTAAGTCCACTCCAAGCTTATGTTGTATACTAATCCGTATGTAATAATCTATTACAAAAGATTTAATAATTTATTATAAATAATTTACTTCCAATTAGTATATATAAACATTATAAAATGGGAAAAAAATTGTTCATCACGCACGTGAATTTCTAGCACAAAATTTTATTAGAAGGAAAGACTTTGATAGGGGTTAGTGCAAGACAACATGTGTTAATTCAAAAGCATTCCTTAACACTTCATTTTTTGTATTTCAAATTTAACTAAAATTAAATACACTCAATAAAAATTTTCAACCGCGCAGCGCACGGGTTAGCATATGAACTGTAATATTGTCTCTAAAAGGGGCGGGTTGAGCTTCGATTCTCCCTGTCAACCTCGAGAATGGGTTTATGTTCTGGGCGTTGGTCGAATTATATATTAGCCGTGTGCGATGAAGAAAATTAGCCACCATGCTGCAAATATATGAAATAGAACATATAATTTCAATGAGGAAGGAGATGGACCGTGAATGCTGTGGCTGAGCGGAGTACAGAAAGGCGGTCGATCAAATATAGCAATATGTTCCCTCTGTACTAATTGAATAATAATGGGGGCAGCGGTGGATTGGAATTTTGTGCTCTATGCCTAAAACTTTCATTATATCCTCTATTGGGCTTTAATATTATGGGCCGGTATTCAAATGTGATCTTCAGCACAATACTACAAATATAATAACATTGGGTGATATTAGTTGTTTTTATGGTGGCTGCTAAACATGTTTATAACTCTTTCATAAATGTGGGGGTGTGATTTTTTAATAATCTATTTTAATGCCCTTGCAAAAATAATTATTTTAATGCCTTTCAAGAAAAACAAATTTATTTTAAAGCCATTTTGTCTATTTTTCTTTTTAAATAAGTTGTGTAATTTATTTTTTGTGCATTTGAAAAATTACATTTCCTCTGTATTTTAAAGTTTGCTACAATTTCTTATTTAATATGTATTTAAAAGTTTTTAAAGTTTTTTCTTTAAAAATACTAAGTTACTCCTACTTTTTCTATTTTTTATTTTCTACTTTTCCAGATTCTCTCCTACTTAATTTACACTATGCATCACCCTTATTATTTTCTCATTAGATATTGTGTCAAAACTTAATGTGGTGATCTTTTAAATGAGGGAGTGTGACTTTTTGGGGTTATATTTGTGTAATGGGCTTTTTAACGTTTAGTCTTGAATGTATAGCTTAAACTCTCATATACTTTTACCAATTTTTGTCAACTACTCTGTACAAATTTTTAAAATGCATTTTAATTGTAATTAACCTCAATCAATAATACATTTGACATAATATCATTATTGATCGGGGTTCTGGATGATGGCATTAAGGATGGGACCTGTCCTGTCTCTAATGGTTTTTCGATGATATCAAATATCTGAGATCGAAAAAAATTCATTTACATTTAGTTCGAGTCAGCTTTCGTTAGCTCGGATTCGGTCTAGGATTGAATAGAGCCGGTTAAGGAGCAATTGAAGAATTATCATATTTGAGTATTGTTTAATAATGCCATAACACACTTGCACATATTTGCACACCCCCTGATTTGCCATTTTACCCCGGCAATTCGTGTAAAAAATGCAATTCGTATAAATGCATAGTCATCATATTACTTGAGATGTTTATACTTAGACTTATTTCAGTCTCAAACCAAACCAAACTTAAACAAAGCAGACCCGATCATGCTTGGATATTAGAAATAGTAGAAGCGCCTATTTGAACACTTTCCCACAAATTTAGATTCAAGTATAATTCAAGAATGACATAACACACTTTCACATATTTTACTCCCTTATTTTACCTATTTGGAGAGACAATTCGTCTAAAAATGCAATTTGTGTAAATTTATAGTCACGTTATTACTTAGTCATTATAGACAATTTACCTTCAATTAATTTATATAAACCTTTGATTTTCGGCAGGTGTTGCCGGTGATACCTAATGAGAGTAGACATGATGTAGTCAATGCGACGATTAATTAATCATATATGTGGTCGGAACAAGACTAATCCATCATATTCTTGCGATTTGAAGGTCTTTACAAATTGGATTGCCAACATTGGTGACAGTGTTGCGGGTGAAAGTAATGATGGTCATGTTCGTATTATTCCTGAAGATCTATTGATACACACAGATGGAGATCCTATAGCTGCGAATGTTGAGAGCATATTTCCGGAATATGTTGAATCTGCAGGTGATATGAGTTGTTTGCGCAACCGTGCAATTTTGGCACAGACACTGGTTGTGGTAGAATCTACCTTAGAAACACTGACCGTGCATGAATCCTTCTAATTGTTGATAAATATGAAGGAAACACTGACAAGCCTCAGAATGTTGTATTCAAAGAAGTGTTTAACAATGTTTAGATTTACATTAAATGCATATTTATAATGTTATGATTTCAACGTTTTTGTTGGATATTTTTTCTCTTTTAAGTAATGCTTAGTACCCTCATTTTGACCATATTGTTATAAGTGTGTTTCGTTTAATACTTTGATATATATGAGCATTACATAAAGATAGATGTTGTCATCAATTGAATGTGATTGAAATTAATAAGCACACATAAATTTGAAAAAAAATTCTCAAACCGTGCATCGCACGGGTGAGTTTGCTAGTATTAGTAATAACAATAATAGTAATAGTGTTGTTAATAGTATTAGTAATGGTTATAGTAATAATGATAATAGTAACCGTAATAGTAATATAAGGGAAAACTCATGAAACAGGAGAGTAAAAGCGTTCACGAATTTCAAAATATAACTACTGTGTTTTTCTTTCTTAAATTGAAGTATGTTACTGCCATTCTATAAATAAACTACCATGTTGGCATTACCAAACGTTAAACATAACAATATATTGCCAACAATGGCAGCATTTTCAACGCTTGACAACAATTACTCCTATTTAGGGAATAAAAATATAACAACTTTATTGGAAAAGTTCCCGAAATATGACTAAAACAGTTTGAAAATTCCAAAATAGGACTGCCAAGTTTTTTATTCCCAAAATAGGAGTAATTACTGCCATGTTTGGAAAATATTGTCATGTTTGAAGTCTGGTACAGCCAAAACATGGCAGTAATTAGTCCTATTTTGAGAATAAAAACATGACAGTCCTATTTTGAAATTTTCAAACCTTTTTAGTCCTATTTTGGGTAATATCTCAACTTTATTTTAGAATTGCAGAACTCTTTCACTCCTAATTAAGGAAATTTCTTTAATATCAAGAGGAACATCTACAATAACAACAACAATAGCGACAACAACAATTATAAGATTAAATTCCAAAATCGCCGTTATACAACTATACATAATCATATACTGATAGGTCGAGATTTATGAATATTAAGATCCATGATAGATATAATGAATAGACACAGGAACATGAAGAGTTTTCATGTGTTGTTAGTATATTATACTATCATATTAAATATAATAGAGTTAATTAACACAATATTATAAAACAGGTCGGTCCAAGTACTAATTTTTTTTTTCAAATTTTAAGACATGTTGAGTTCCTAAGTTGTAAATAACCCGCCTGCCTTGTTTGGCTTTTCTAAAATTAGGACGTAGCCCTAACCCGCACCTAACTTGTATTATCCGGCCTGACCCGCTTCCTTTACACGTTTGTCCACCCTTAATTGACACCAACTGCACAAAAGATAGTTGGAGTTGTTTGGCCCGTGGGCCGCTTACAATGGTGTCTTTTAGTGATATTGTTGTTGCGTCCAACTCTAGTTAAATTTTACTACTTCGTATAAGTTGAATATTGTCATGCCAAAGTCTGGGGTGGAGGCATGGAGGGACTGGAGGGGGCTCCTTCCCCCCAAGATAAAATTTCAATGTACATATATATAGTATGTATAAATTTTTTTAATCTAGAAAAATATTGATATACTCCGTATTATGGTTTGACCCCTGCAATGTAATTTTTTTTTAGATTCTTGAATTAGCCACTCTCCAAAGTTATTCATTATCTATATAGGCTCTGTTTGCAATCTCTTTTGATAAGTGCTTTTGGTTTTTTTTTTTTAAGAAAAAACACTTATTTTACCAAACACTACCCAACTTTTACTATCTCGGTTTTCGTGTAGAATCTACTTTTTACTTTTTATATTACACAAAAAACACTTTTTTACTAAACACTACAAACTTTTACTACTAATCACCTTTTTTCAAAAAGTGCTTTTATTTAAGCACAAGTGGTTGAAAACAAAACCATAGGCCACATCCGCTTTTGTGGTATGCTGGGATCATCTTCACTCTCTTTAATGTGATCGATCCCATTACGGGTGAGAAAAAGAGTTGGCCGACTAGTGCCTAGTGCAGCGGCGGCCCTAGGGGGGTGCAAGTGGGGCGGGCGCCCTAGGCCCAAAAAATATGGGTACAAAATAGGCCCAAGTTTAGTTCTTTGTGACAGATGTGAGAAGACTGATATTTTAGCCCTAAAGTAACAATTTTTTGAGTGAAATTTGTTGAAGTTCTTCCGAATGGATTTTTTTAGCAAAACTTATGATCATTTTTTCTATAAAGTCTAGAGTATGTGAGAAAAAAATAAGTTTAAAGTTTAATTAAGATAAACATTTTCAATTATGATAAAATTTATAAACTTAATTAATTTCAAAGTGTAATAAAAAGGATTGAATCTGAATACGATAAATACAAAAGAATAGAAGATTAGAGAAAGCGGCGATAAGTCAAAAAAAGCTCAATGGAAAAGTTTTTTTGTGTAAAGAAGTCAAATTCTGAATGTCTTTCTCAAGATGAGAACACCTACTCAAATTCTAAATGTCTTGAAATATTATTACGGAGTATTATAATTATTATGCATGTTATTCAAGATACAAAAAAAATCTACAATTTTTTTTGTAATATTAGGCCCATTTTAATTTTCCGTCCTTAGGCCTTCGAACGTAGAGGGCGGCCCCTGGCCTAGTGTTGCACACCGTTAGTCCGTTACCCACACATATTGAGTGGGGGTGGTTCTATTTGCAGCCCTACATTTGCTAATCACAGCCACACTATTAATTAACTTAAATACCTATTTTACCATTCTTGTTAAATCAAATCCATTGATACGAAAACCCTTCGTCCGCCAATTTGTCCTACCTGATATGCGCCCTTGAAGCTATGCGTGAGATGCAGATGAAGAGACCTAAGAGAAACGAATCTTCCAAGAACAGATCGAACCATTGAGGCTCCTTGAATTTCTTTTTATAATTTAAGATTTCAAAATTTTCCATTTGTTCAGGTTAGGGGAAACCCATAAATTTAATTTGTTTTTTTTATGTTATCTTAATGGCATCACTCGAAAGATTTTTATTATTCGAATTATATAGTCTAACAAATACGGAGTATTATATATTCAAATTATTTGATTTGGTACGGTATCATAAGTTCATAACCCTATGCAACACATGGGTATGGAGGATTTCAATTGCTGAACTTCATTATTTTGCTTAATCTTAAAGGAGAACACTATGTTGGCCAGATAGTGAAAAAGAGAAATGAAGATGAACAGTATTACTTGTGATTTGTGAATCAATCTTCAATTACATAATACGGAGTATTAATTATTCTTTAATTATTCCGCAAATACATTTTTTTTATAAAAAATGTTCTGCAAATACATAAAGAATGCAATATAAAAAAAGATCCTACAACTCTATGAATGCAATAACATTATTGGTGCAAAGATCTGAATTTAGTTCATTAGTTAAGAGGGGAGATGTGAAATTCAAAGAGATGCAAACTTTTGGAAAGGAAAATAAGCCTAATAAGGCTTTTGCCGGCCTTGGCTCGTCGCATCGATCACTTGTGGAATATACAGGAGGAATAGTTATACGGAGTACTACAATAAGGATAAATTAGACATTTTAGTTAATTGGTGACTACGTTTAGCAATTCAGAGGCTGTGAATAGAATTCCCCATTGAGTGGTGATATATAGCTACGCTTGAAATAGTGAAATACAATGGTTCAACCTACATATATTGGTTTTGATAGGATTGGATGGGATTGAACTAGGCTGAAAAGTAATTATTGACTTATACGGAGTACATTAATAGGGTGAGTGAGTTGAATATGAAAAAAAAAATCACACTAAACAATTTAAAAAAATTGTGTGGCTATTGACTTGAGCTAATGTAGACCTAACAGATCCCCCGCGAAGATTAACCATGCAAGTTTTGGTTAGGACTTAGGGTTGTGATTGAATGTCCGCCCAACCGCCATGAAATGGTTTCTAGCTAGTTGCATTTTCCATGAAACATATGGTGTAGATATGAGTTTAATTTGGTCAATTTGGAGAGATTTAGAGCCCGTCTCGTACTCATGTTTTTCGACTTATTAGACTTATCAATCAATTTTTTGCACCAAACACGTAAGTTTTGATTCCGCGCGCTGATTTGTGTAATGATAAGAAAAGTAAGGTTATATTTACTATTTTGATTGTATTGGCTGAGTTACCGTAGAACATAATTTTAACTATTTTTTCATATATATTCTTTAATTAATAAAATGTATTTTAAGTATATATTTTTCATGAATCAACAGAATCAGTCAATTGAACCATTTCAACCAAAAGTTAATAAAATTCAGCAGAATCAGTCGATTCAGCCGATTTTGGTATTATCAAACGGCCTCTTAGAAGTTGTGGTTGTGTTTAAATTATCACCGGCAATCAGAACTATGACCAAATCATTTGTTGATATTGATGGGGGATGCAATGGAAACGTGAAAGAGATATATTTCAAGGTCCGTTCTTACTTCTTAATACGAAGAAGAGTTTGCATAATTGTTAATTTAAATTTCATAATTCACAAGGTCTAGATATGGAGTTTGCTTGGGTACACAAAATGTGTATACATGTCTGTCCTTCAAATAAAATTTTTCTGTCACAGACAACTCAAAATAAGTTGTTTGTGACAAACAAATTTTCTCTGAAAGAGAGACATGTGTACACATTTTGTGTACCAAAAGTATTTTCCGTCTACATATTGCTACATGCCTACTGCCTACATGAGCTCCTTAGGAATGGTAGCTTGTATAATACTCCATCTGTCCCTTAAAACGAGGTCTACATATGGAGTTTGCTTGGGGTACACAAAATGTGTATACATGTCTGTCCTTCAAATAAAATTTTTCTGTCACAGACAACTCAAAATAAGTTGTTTGTGACAAACAAATTTTCTCTGAAGGAGAGACATGTGTACACATTTTGTGTACCAAAAGTATTTTCCGTCTACATATTGCTACATGCCTACTGCCTACATGAGCTCCTTAGGAATGGTAGCTTGTATAATACTCCATCTGTCCCTTAAAATTTTGCCAACTTTCCCTTTTTGGATGTATCACTCACTTTGACACTTTCACTTTTTAGTAAAGAATTAGTGGTTCCAGTTAATTCTTTCTCCTCTGTACAAATCTCAATTTCACAATTTTTACTTTATTAATTCCCGTGTCAGTCAAACTTGTGACTGAGGTAGTACCAGATAAGCTAATCTAATATACTCTCAGTTGTACCGCAATTGTTGAAATCATACATTTTGTTAATGTAAGTATGTAACTCTAATAAAAATGGGTCGTTCTTTATGTAAACATGGGTTTGCATCTTCTGTTTAAAACTGTGGGATTTTTTGACGAATTATTTGTGTATTCAAACAACTAGGGCGACGTCTATAAAAATAGCCCTAGTTACGTTCTTTTAGACGTCCCAATTGGCGGTACTATTTGGAACTGCGGTCTAGATCATACGACCAATCATCTTGGGTTACAATCTCTAAAAAAGTATGAGTAGTTATTTAATTCACATTTAATTATTTGATTAGTTGGACTGAATCACGAAGTCAAACATGTTAAACTATTATGCCCTCGCAAAAAAAAATGTTAAACTATTATGCTAAAGTTCAAATAGTACCATAGTGAAACGATTACATATGCGTAGCAAACTGACCAATACTTGAAATACCAAACTAAATCAATACTTGTAAATATGATAGAATTTATACAATTACCACAGTTAAGTCCTTGAAACAGGGGTGGGTGGGTAGGTGGGTTAGTTAACAATTAACAGTGTGAAAGCCACAAAACTCTACTTTAAGTACAGAATTGCAACTTGTTATAAATGTAAAGGGACCAAAGACATGACAAGAGAGTAAACTTGTTATCACCAAGAATATCCCAGCTGCTCTGCAAGTATGTATCTCAAACATTGCAATTCCATTTGTATGGCCTATTTACAGATTATGAATATGAACTGGTAGCACACTCATTGCAGCACAGTGGAAATATGATAATGATTATTATTGATAATTCCGCAGATATATGTAATAAAACTTAAGAAAATTGGCCAAATGCAGCATGATGAAGTCTCTGGAAATGCTTACTGCTGTTATACATGGATTGGTTGTGAAGCCAAGCCGCAGTTGTAGCTGCACTCGCAGTAGTACTCAAAGGAGGAGACCCTTGATCTGCTGCTGCTGTGAATTGTGCTTCGGGTTTTACTTCATTATACAATTCTTGATGATGATTGGGGAGGGCGTGGTTTGGAACGACAGTCCCGCCAAGCAAGACGGGTGAGGGGAGATATTCAGACCATCTGATTTCATCAAGATCGCCGTCCCTCTCCTGTTTCCCATTCGAACCGCCGCTAACACCCCAAGAAAACGCATTGGGTTCGAAAAAAGAGGAGTTGCTGCTTAGTTCCATGGGGTGAACACCATTTGGGATGTTGGAACTTTGCTTCGAAACCATCTGGTCAGATGAGGGTTTGAAGAAGAGGGCGCTGCTTCTGTCATCGTCTCCGTTATGATGGTGGTGATGATGATGGTGCGGTGGCAGAGGAAAGGGGGGAGACGATCCCAGGTTGTTGCTGCTGGCACCACTGTAGTTCAATAAAGAGAGGTAACCGGACAAATCAGATGATGTCTTGTTGTTGAGGAAGAACTCATGGTGTGTTGCGGCCGAGCTCATTCGATTACTGTCCATCATCCGATGGTAGCGGCTGTCCAGCGGCAGCTGCTGCTGATGAGGCCTCTCTGCTGCACCCATTCCTGTGCCTGAAAACACATGAAGAGTACTACTCTTACTGCTGTTTTCATCAGCTTCTGCTCCATAGTTTAGCTCGCTGGAGCCTTCGGATAACGCTGCCAATATGTCGTTGTTGGCCGCGGCGTTGAGAGATTCTTTTTCTTCGCTCTCGGCCTCAGACAACGGTTTGTGTGTGTTCGGGTCGATCCCCTTCTGCCTCAGCTTCTTCTTGATCGATGAATTCCACAGATTCTTGATTTCGTTATCCGTCCTCCCAGGCAATCTCGCTGCAATTTGAGACCACCTGATACATTTTCATATGCTTAGTTCTTATAGGACTTGGAGATTGGAGTAATTTTCTGATAGACACAATTTAAAACATGGCTTTATATTACTCTTTATTTTAATGTGTGTGGACTTCATTAATTAAAAAAGCATATCCACATCATAATACACAGTATATAGTTGACATTATATGCTTACTTGTTGCCTAGAACTGCATGGAGTTCAATGATCAGATTCTCCTCCTCCTGGGAAAATGTGCCTCTTTTCAAATCAGGCCTCAGGTAGTTAATCCACCTCAACCTGCAGCTCTTCCCACACCTCTGCAGTCCTGTGAACACCAGGCCAATACAAAACTTGTCAATTGCAATTCAATTCAATTTCCCATTTTCTCCATTACATCTGTATTGATTACTTACTTTCTGGAAACAAATTAAGAAAGAATCTGTCTCTGGGCAATAAAGTTCTTACATTTCTTTATTGTGTATATTCATTTCGAAGTGAAAACAAATTTTTATTATTAAATGAAAGCAGTAGTTATAAATTGGTGTATTTCCGGCCGTAAAGGTGAGATCTTTAATGAGTTGGTACCACAGCAGTGAGCAATAGGTACAATAATAAATGCCATTATTGTTCACAGGAAAGGAAAATACCAGCTAGCTTTGGAACAGAGCTCCAGCAGCCATGGCCATAAGTAGTAATATGCTTGATGAGCTTCTCATCTTCTTCTGGAGACCAAAGACCTTTCCTCAGCTTCTGCTTGTAACAGCAGGAATGCCTACCCATGTGGGAAAAATGTTCTCTTTTCTATTTTTAACGTTGTATGAGTTGTGTTCTTGCCCAAGGGAGAAGGGGTGTAGGTGGAAAATGAAAGGCTAAAGTAGAAGGAACCGAACTGATTTCAGTGCTTGGGATTGGAGCCCTATAAAACACTGGAGGTCTTATTCAGCGGATAATTCTACTTTTTATTTTTTCTATAAAAAAGGACACAAATTATTGTATTTTTTTAAGAGGTTCGGGCTCTTGGTTTAATTTTTTAAGGAAATGCGAAGATGGATGTCTCTATTATATAAAATCTGATTTGCTGGGTCTTATCAAGGCTCTTGAGAAATAATTAATGAACTCGACAGCACTTGTGGGGCATCAGGACAGATATTTATTTGGTGGAAATAAAGATAAAGCAAAATCAAAATACAATTATTAATTGCACTTGCCATCAAATAAATAATTATTAATTGCACTTAACATTTTCAGTAAATAACGAATAACTATATCTGTGACTAAAACCTTGTATATTACTATTCATCTCACCATCATTCTCCAATTTTGTTTCTTAATTTGCATAACATACTTTTTACGATTTTTTTATAAATTAATTTTTATTATTATAAATTAAAACATGATTATCTTATTAAGTTATTGTAAGAGTAGAATACGAATATAGAGTATACTTTAGTCTACTTTGGGAAGATAAATGACATAATCATATTTGTGCATTTAGGGATTAGTTTAGTCCTATTTTTCTATTTATTCATTAATTTTTCACTTACGCTATTCATGAATATCTCTTCATATGAAGATTTTATCATTCTTAAAATTCTTTCAAGATTGCATCCTTGTTCGAATTAGCGGTAGTCTTGAGCATGTTATACTTGTTTTGATGCTATGATCATCTAATTTGTTGTATCATGTATGAGAGATGTTCACAATATCACAAGATTAAAAATTAAGGAATTATTTAATCTTGGCTGAAAAGTAGTACCTTACAAAAGATATAAATGGGTGTTAAATTAAATAAACCCAATGATAAACCTGCAGGACGCAACAAAATTTGGCGTCTATATAAGTCTCTTGTAGGTAAGCATTCTCAAGAGGAGCATACTGAATCATGATCAGGGATCAGACTTTGTACTTGATAATCGTTAATCATATTTTTTCCAAGTTTTTTTACCAATCTCGATGTAACTCTAACTATTTTTGTGCTTACCTTCTACTCGTAACGATTTTTGTGCTTACCTTTGATATTCATAAGTATAATCCTTACTTTTTTAGGGATTCTACAAATAATCTGAACTAGCAAAGGTGCTCATAAGAATAAAATGGAATTATTTAAAATTAATGTCCGTTTAATACTCACAATCCTTACTCCGACTTTTGTCCTCCTGACTCTTCTTTTTGGGACAAATTCAAAGTGAAGCCGTAATACTTGAGATTTAATTTAAACGGATTAATAGTACTACTTATACCAACAAGATGCATCTCCTTTTAAGGAGCTCATCAGCTAAGAACTTCAAAATTAAGTGTGCTTACACGTGAGTAGTCCTGGGATGGGTGACCCCTTGGAAAGTTTCTCAGGGCGCGCATGAGTGAGGACAAAGTGCGCGGAAAAGGTTAGTGACGGTTTGTGAGGACACTACTAGAGGTCCGGAGAGTATGTGGAGTAACTATCTCGTGTCCTGCGGGTCCGGGGTGTTACAGAAACCCATTTAATATCAATAGGTAGGGATTGGGAGTATTAAATGGGCATTATTATGACATAATTCTAATTTATTCTTATGGACACTATTGCTAGTACAGATAATTTTTATAGACACTCTCAATTGTGATTATTATTGCAGAATGCATAAAAATAGTGATTATTCTTGTGAATTTCGCCTATATATTGTTTATAAGAGCATGTTGGAATTAATAGTGTAATTAATACATTAATTAAGTTTCCATATTTATTAGGTTTCCTAATGTATTGAGGACATTTATTTATTATATATATATGACATCTAGGGCTACCACGTTGGTAAGCCTATCATTATTCTCACCTTGTATCAAGAGCTCTAGGTTTTAGCCAGCTGTCTTAAATTTTTTTTGGTCTAGTTCCACCACCGGTTTGACTGTAACAGTACGTTGCCATTCCAATGACGGTGACCGCACCTGTTCTGAGCGCGATTGATGTGCTGCTCACTTCCTCGGATTCGCAAACGGTGTCGTTGTCCTTCGCGGACGAACAACCTAGTTCACAGCTCTCATCGGCGTTCCACCAATATGTCCCAACATTATCGTGGGTTGTGCCAATTTCCACAGGGACACCGACGGCTCCAACCCTCCAGCCCCGTTCAAGTGCCCTGATGCATCTCACACTGAGTCCAACAACATTGGAGGACAACGATTCGTTGGGCCCACAATGTTGGGCAACCCCGGACTGCACCTGCCCTCCGTCGGTACAACCGGCCCAATTGGTCGACAACCACCTACTCCTCTGTTGCCCGCATCATTCGCCACTCTTGCTCAAGGTATGAGTTTTCGTGCTTCCTCAATCAGTACTATTGTCACCATCAAATATTCAAATTGTTGGCCATGGAAGATTACTTACCTTGGTGCACTCAGTTCGAGTCCTTTTTAGTTTCCAACGATCTTTTGGGCATTCTTGATGGCTCTCTTCCGGCTCCACCCCTATATACATATGATTTATATGAAGCTCAAACTATAAATCCTGAGTATTATCATTGGCTGAAATTGGATAAGACTGTTCGCTCTTGACTGTTTGCTATGCTTTCTCGGGACATTTAGATTGAATTTCATCAGTTTAAAAATTCCACTGCCACATGGGAACGATTGGAGTCTCGTTTTATAGATGTCAGTCTGACACGGTCCATGGAATTGAAACAAATGTTATCCCATACCAAGAAGAAGGACAATCAATTCATGGATTAATATTTACGTGAAATCCGGACCATTGCAGATTCCTTGGCCTCAATTAATTCCCCTGTGTCTAATACTGATCTTATCCAACATGCACTTTTAGGGCTGGGTTCGGGCTATGAATCACTTGTGGGTCCTCTTACTTTGTTCCCGGAAGGTCTCACTTTTGATTCTCTATGCACCAAGTGAATCCATCAAGATGTTTGTCTTCAATACCAGGGACGTTTAGATTCGGCTGTGGGAACACCGACATTTGTTGCTTCATCTGCGCGAGGGGGTGGCTTGGGTGCCTCTTCATCCGGTGCTCATAAGCTGGATCGTGAAAGTCCGGGGTCAAAATGGTCGTGGTGGTTGAGGCCGCAGGCGGTACCAGCAATCCCAGCAACAGCTCCAGCTCCAGCAGTCCTTCGGCCAGCAGCCGGTCTTCGGCCGGGGGCAGCAACAACAACAACCATATGCTACATACGGAAGGGGGCCTCATCAGCCAAATCTTATGGGTACACCGAATACAGTCTTATGTAACTATGTTGAGTCATGGTCTTATACTCCTGCCCCATCTACTTTTTGTACCAACTATGCTTCTGCAGGATTCTCATCTTTTGACAATAGTTTTGGTTCAGTTCATTCGCCTATTGTCTGTCAGATTTGTCATTCTCCAGGTCATTCTATTGTTGCGTGTCCCTCTCTGATAAGTCCGTATTTAGACACACATTTGATGCGTGTTGGGATAGGATTTTGATTGTTTTCCTAGCTTTAAGGTGTTACAAGTCTCAATTTTAGCTCAAGTTATGTTTACCGGGTGTTGGTTGGAGTTTTGTATTGTTGGAGTCATGTGGCTCAAAATTGGGAAATTTGAGCCCCGCACCAGCGCTTGAGAAGCAATCGGTTGAGTTGAGAAGCATTCGAGAATGATTTGAGAGCTTTGGAGGTAACCGAGAGGTATACGATGAAGATTTGATGACAAAAGAGCTCTAGGATTGGCTATGAGATCAAAAGAAGATAAATAAAGCTGGAAAACGACGATCATGATGACCTTCTGTCAATCGTTCAAGCATATGTCTTTGTAGAAAAATCCAAAGGACACGATTGAAGTTGAACATGAAAGCCAACTTCAAGGGATACAAATCATATGAAGACAACATTTTTATAATATGAGAGGAGGAAGGTGAAAACAGACGATGAAGTCAGATGATCGCTGTTGAGATTTCAGAATGCGACCTTCCACCATTTTATTCATATCTTTTGATTGGATGATTCAAATCCCGTTTTTCTAGTTGTGGTGGATAGAGGACTTCATTATCTACAACTTTGATGAAGGAAGCATTTTCTAATTCGAAGAGGAAGAACGCGCGACGAGCGCCTGAAGAATGCACGGAAGCCCCAGTGAAGAAACGAGCCAGGCACGGTCGTGCCTGGCAGTGAGGCACGCCGTGCCTGTAGAAGAAACGGGTACCCAGCCTCTGGAGGTCAGGCACTGTCGTGCCTAGCCCTAAGCACGATCGTGCCTTCCACCGGAAAATCCTATTTTCGCCCGGATTACCCCGTTTTTGTCCAAGTTCAGCCCAAACTCATCTGTTTTCTATAAATAAGGCTTCTATTCTCCTGTTTAAGGGTTACGAACATTACGGAGAGGCCTAGGGACGAATTTACTTGCGTTTTAATGTTGTTTTCTTGAAGAACCCTTTGATTATTTGTAAGTTCATCTTTTTAATTAATGACAATTAATTCTATTCTTCCCAATTCTGTTGATTTTTCAATTATGAATTGTGAGTAGTTTAATTAGGGATTTGGGATTGATGAAGGGGTTAATCATGATTTATGGCTAGATTCTTGATGGATTAATTGCATGAATGTCGTTTAATTTGTGTTTGAATAATTTATCTGATATCTCACTTAACCTAGAACGCGCGCTAGAATTACAATTGTTTGTAGAATAAATTAAGAGAGATCTAGTTTATTCTAGAACACATTCACACACACTTAATCGTTCGCTAAGAGATTTGTAGCGATTAAGGGGCTGTAAGCTCGCTCGGTTTGGCAATAATTTAGGATCCTGTCGCATGAGAGATCAGCCTAGTCCCCTACATTATTGTACTCTACGGCGCGAGAGCGGTAAGAACTTAGTAATGATTGGCTAGGCTCAATTAAATTAATTTCATGTAATTAGGCCTGATCTGCCAGAAATCTGGTTACCCCGGAATCAATCCCTATTCCCTTCGTCATTAATTAGAGAGAACCCATTTATTTAATCGTTCATTCACATTAGTTTAATTTTCATACCAAGCATATCTCGCACGACACATTTATTTTTATTTATTTTTAAATCAATGAATTTAATTAATTCTTGATTCCCTTTTGTCCGTCCCTGTGGAGACGATACTCGTACTTACACCGCTATATTATGATCTATTTTAAGTGCGAGAAAACTCACATCAGTTTTTGGTGTCGTTGCCGGGGACGGTGTCGATTTTAAGGGTTAATTAATTTCAGCGAGATTTTTTTTAGTTAGTTTTCTTTTTGTTCTTCGTAGGATTTTTCTGTGCTAACCTTCCAGGCATTTTTCTAAGAGGCATGAGATGAACCCATTCAGCCAAATTCCTGGAGGAATTCCTTACCCTCAAACCTCCATGGAATATTCACCATATACGCCACACCCTCCTTACACTCCTCCTCCTCAATATTACACACCTCATCAAAATTACTCTTCTACACCACAAAATTATCAGTTCCCTTATTCATACCCTCCAACCACGCAACCTTGTTTGCCTAAGAATAATATTTGTTCCTTCTGTGGAGGATGTCACCATATATCTTTTTGCCGCGTTAAACCTCCATATGACCATCCTTACTGGGCAACTGCATACCCCACTTCGTCCTCACCACAACTTACAAACACAAATGTTTCAGCCACTCCTACATACTTCCCGAGTAATGAGCCTCATAATCAACAAGAGGAGGCAGATTTAAAGAGGCTTTCTGACTTGGAAGAGACGCTCATACAGTTCATGTACATTACTTCAGTCAGAATGCAGACCACTTCAGCCAAAATACAGAATTTAAGTAACCAAATGAGTCAGCTGGCAGAAGCCTTATCTGAGGAGTCTGAGAGATCCCATCCTAGCGACAATGAAACCAATCTGAGTGAATACGTCGAGGCCGTCACGCATACAGATGAGAAACATCTTGAGGCAGCTGATCACAATAAAGAAGCATCTCTCCCCGTAAAAGAAGAACCGTCATGTATGTATTCAGATGTTCACTCGTGCATTGTCTCAGATTTGGATTTGTTTGAGGCACCACTGAAGGATGATGCTCCTTTAATCAATGACGACCACATCATCCGAGAAGACATTGATAAGAACGGTGTTAACGGGAGTTGGGATGCTCACATGAGGAGTGATATAGAGTCCGGAGGAGAGGTTGTGAATGTTCATGATATTTGTGGAGAAGAAAAAAGATTTTTTCTATGGTGAAGTTCGATTACGATGTTGCTCCTAATTCTTGCTTTGAAACATCTTTTGAGCTTCCGGTGATTCCTAGAGTAATCAACGTTTTGAGTCATGTTCTTTGTCCACCCGAAGAGGATGAGAGTTTCATCCTTCACTTCTGTGCTGATGAGGGCTATGAAGATCATGTGCTGTCTACGTATGCTCGAGAATTTAAAGGTCTGCGCCACTTAATGGCATTTGTTGAGGGAAAGCTGGATACTTTGATGATTAGGGCCCCACTGCAGTCTTTGCTATTGAAGAGTCTTAATGAGGTAGTTGCGTCGGGCACACGACGTTAAAAATAGCACTTCTTGGGAGGCAACCCAAGCTTATTTCTATGCTTTTGTTTTTGTTTGTTTGCTTTCAGAAAACCTCCAGAAAAAAAAGAAAAAAAATCGGGGTGTTTTCTGTGTTTGTTTTTTGTGTTTGTTTTTGCAGCTCATGGTCTTGCATTGGGGAAGATGTGCCGAGGATCACTTGACTCAGTTTAGCTCTGCACCGACCAACGCCTTAGGGAAGTTTCATGATCATTCTGTTTGCCTGTGTTAATTGTTGACTTGAGTTGAGATTGAGCACGTGTGACCCTTTCCTCTTTACCCCCTTGTGCATAGTGCATTTATGTTCATCGAGGACGATGCCAAAGTTTAAATGTGGGGGAATGAATTGAACATTCGGGCAGTAGTTGTTACATATGATTATTAGAGTTAGCATTCGCAGCTGTTAGTTGTTTCTTTAAAAAGTCATGTCAATTTTTTTGAAAATATTTCTTTAAACTCTGTCTGTGTGAGCTGGCTAGTGTTTTGACTATGCTTTTAGAACATTTTTGAAGTATTTAGGCTTAAATTGATTGCACTATAATCTAGTTGTTGAGAGGATGAAGACATTAGTCACCCATTGAATCAATTCATAAATCATCCATCTCACCTGAATAAGTCCTTTAGGAGAAGCCACTTTGAGCCTGACCGTTTATTCTTTACCCGATCGGGTATATAGGGTACCCGATCGGGTATTTTATGCAGTTTTCCGGAAAATCACTTTTCTAGACATACCCGGTCGGGTATGTAGGCATACCCGGTCGGGTATGAGCCAAAAAGTCAAAATCCTGCACGTTCTTTTGTCTCTCCAGATTCTGATTTTGACACCCGAATCAACTCAATACCCGATCGGGTATTTCCTATACCCGACCGGGTATATGAAATATTTTTTCAATCTTCTTTTTATCTTGTCCCCTTGCACTTTCCTTGATCTTTTGGGGTCCAAACTTGATCCTTTGGATGATCTTGACCTGTTTTAAGCACAGAATAATCCTAGTCTAAACAAATTACATCTATCTAAGAAAATTAACTAATTACACCAAAAGTGTGTAATTTTCCAAACAACAACAAATAAAACTAGTTAAAATAGAAATAATACATAATAAAAATACAACTCTATCAACTCCCCCATGCTTAGTTTCTTTACTCGTCCTCGAGTAAAGTCAATGTTTCATCAACACTTTAAACAATCATGAACAAACAAAAGACAACCAAGTAATGTTTAAAATGTGTTTTACAAAGTGAAATGATTCCACTTATGCACTACACACTTCATGATATTGGGTTTACTTGTCTTCTATGCTTTCCATGTTCCTCTTCATCATTGTATCACCACATCCCTTGCATGGGTTGCCTCCCAAGAAGCGCCTCGTTTAACGTCGCGGCACGACGCCGTCATTGTGTTCAATCGTTCAAACTCGGATCGTGATAATTTATCTTCTTCACACTTTCACTCCTAGGACTTCCATAGGAATGCTCAATTTCTCGATTCTTCACTTTGGAAATCTTTCCAGGATCAAATATCCAGATTTTCATTGATTCATGTGGTGGGAGGAAGGGGAAGAAATTATCGTTTAGCATGGTCAATGAAAAGTTTTTTGATCCCTCAATTTTGAAGAAGATTTCGGAAATGTCATTGTCCTTTTCAAGTTTACGAGTTTCTCTTAAAGCTTCCAGAGATGATGGAGATACCTCAAAGGATGACAATGACAAAAATTTAAATTTGAAGCTCGGCTTATCCTCTTCTTTGACCAGTTGGAGCTCCGTGTCTTTTTCTTCTTTAACTTCTTCTGGATTCTGGATCTCCTTTTGCATTTCCTTTTCATTTGTCAATGTGATTGCAAAAGTTTGCTGTTTAGGATCACATTCTATTTGAGGAGGAAGTTTTTTCGAATCCCTTGCTTCAAGTCTACTCACGGCTCCGGCTATTTGAATCATTTGAGTTTCCTAGTTTAAAATGCTAGACTTAGTCTCATTTTGGAATTGCACCATGTTGTTCTGCATGGTGGTCATGTTGGTAGCAAACTAGCAATAGCCCGGACCATATCCTCCGTAGACATGTTAGAGTTGGAGAACGGATCATACCTCATGTGAGGTACATCCCTTTCATAACCAACATCATCAATTTGTTCAAGGTATTCATCTTGGAGCTTTGGGCAGAAATCCGTAAGATGCCTGTGAGACATGCAAATGTTGCATGTCTTGGCATCTTGAGCTTTTGAGCTTAAGATAAATTCATTTATTAGAGAAGTCAAGAAGGAAATTTGACTCTCTAAGGATGAAATGTTGGTATCCATACACTCATAACTCATGTAAGCTCAGAAAATAGTTTTTTTATTTTTTTTTGTTTTTGATTTTTATGAGATAAAATAAAAAGAAAAATAATTGCCTTTCCCCGGCAACGGCGCCAAATTTGACGTGCACTTGTCGTGAGGTGCGTCAAAATAAATTCAATACTAACACTTATACGTAGTATAGCGTAGTAGAGTTCGTATCCACATGGAAAGGAGTAATTCTCTTTTTATGTAGAACTAGTAAATAAAAGGGGGGTTTAGGATTGAATGATTTAATTTAATTAAACAGAAAGATGAACAATTTAAATGTGATTTAATTCAAAGATAAAAAGGACTTGACATTGCTACTTTCCACTTGTTGATATATTTTAGTCAATCATTGTAATATTTATAACTTATCCCCTCTCGAATACTCAATCGAGGAGTATATCCAATTCATCGAGGGTAGTTGATATGCACTAATTAGTAGTGCATAAGTGTATGTTTTTATGTTTGATTTGTGTGTATTGTTTATCGTTTTATTTAGTTTGTAAACATTTATGTGATTTTAGTTGTAATTGTATTTTAATCTTCATTTGTAAGTTGGAAAGTAGAGTTAGTATTTATGGTGTTGGAAAGGAAGAGTTTGAAGTGAAGAAAAAGGTGATAAGTGTGCCCAGGAGTACAAACCCGGTCGGGTTAGACCATGCACCCGGTCGGGTCTGATGTAAAATCCGAAACTGCCTGGAAAATCATCAGACCCGGTCGGGTCCCCTACTTGACCCGGTCGGGTCAGACTTGACCCGGGACACCAGAACGTGCCGAAGATCGCCAGAACGTGGAGGATATCTGATTTTGACCGGACCCGGTCGGGTAAGCACCTAACCCGGTCGGGTACCCGACCCAAGGTGTTGAAAAACACCTATAAATAACCCCATTTTCCTTCACAAAGAATCATCCCTTCTTCCATACTCTTAAGCTCAGTTCAGAATAGTATTTCTTTTATATTTTATAGCATGTTTAGTCTCCAAATGAGGAGCTAAACTTCCATTTCTTGGTGTTGCTCTTGAAGCTTGTTGATTATTAAAGTTGTGAGTTATTTTCTTAACTTCTTCCCTTGAATATTAATTATTCTCTTAATCTATCTCTATATTAATGTTGGGGAGTGTTGCTAAGATGACAATTAGTTAACATCTCGACATTAGTTATAGTAGTATTTATTTTCTTCCTCTATATATTAATGTTGGGGAGTGTTGCTAAGATGACAATTAGATAACATCTTGACATTAGTTATAATAGGATTATTCATATTTAATCTTCTTCCTTGAATATTAATTCTTCCCTTAACCTATCTCTATATTAATGTTGGGGAGTGTTGCTAAGATGACAATTAGTTAACATCTCGACATTAATTACTACTCGAAACGATCAACGAACCGATGGTTAATCGTTGATGGTTTCACAAGTAAGTAACTTCGGTTTATTAATGCACGGTCGTGGTTAATAAACTTAAGAGGGATTAATTTTGTTGGTTAAACCGAAACCGTTGTGTTGAGGTTATCAATCTCAATTGATTTCATCAAGGAGTTAAGAGATTAAATGCTACTATTAAGTCGGTATATGGCGGTGTTCTATACATGACTAATAGTAAGGGTTATTAATGAACGGTCGTTGTTAATAACTACCCTCGATGAATTGGATATACTCCTCGATTGAGTATTCGAGAGGGGATTAGTTATAGATATAACAATGATCGACTAAAATATATCAACAAGTGGAAAGTAGCAATGCCAAGTCCTTTTTATCTTTAAATTAAGTTGTTCATCTTTATGTTTAATTAAGTTAAATCATTCAATCCCAAAACCCCCCTTTTTATTTACTAGTTTTATAAAAAGAGAATTATTCCTTTCCCTGTGGATACGAACTCTACTACGCTATACTACGTATAAGTGTTAGTATTGAATTTATTTTGACGCACCGTGACAAAGTGCACGTCAAATTTGGCGCCGTTGCCGGGGAAAGGCAATTATTTTTCTTTTTATTTTATCTCATAAAAATCAAAAACAAAAAAATAAAAATAAAAATAAAAATTATAAAAAAAAAATCTTACTCTTCTATTTTCTGAGCTTACATGAGTTATGAGAATATGGACACCAATATAACATCCTTAGAGAGTCAAATTTCCACTTTGACTTCTCTAATAAAGGAATTTATATTAAACTCAAAAGCTCAAGATGTCGAGACATGCAACATTTGCATGTCTCACAGGCATCTTACGGATTTTTGCCCGAAGCTCCAAGAAGAATACTTCGAACGAATCGATGATGATGTTGGTTTCCAAGGGAAGGAACCTCACATGAGGTATGATCCGTTCTCGACCTCTAACATGTCCACGGAAGACATTATTCTGACTCTTGCTACCAACATGACCACCATGCAACAAAACATTGTGGAATTCCAAAATGAGACCAAGTCTAGCATTCTAAACTTGGAAACTCAAATGAGTCAAATAGTTGAAGCTGTGAATAGACTTGAAGCAAGAGATTTGACGCACCGTGACAAAGTGCACGTCAGTAGTTATTAACAACGACCGTTCATTAATAACCCTTACTATTAGTCAAGTATAGAACACCACCATATACCGACTTGATAGTAGCATTTAATCTCTTAACTCCTTGATGAAATCAATTGAGATTGATAACCTCAACACAACGGTTTCGGTTTAACCAACAAAATTAATCCCTCTTAAGTTTATTAACCATGACCGTGCATTAATAAACCGAAGTTACTTACTTGTGAAACCATCAACGATTAACCATCGGCTCGTTGAACGTTTCTAGTAGTAATTAATGTCGAGATGTTAACTAATTGTCATCTTAGCAACACTCCCCAACATTAATATATAGATAGATTAAGAGAATAATTAATATTTAAGGGAAGAAGTTAAGAAAATAACTCACAACTTTAATAATCAACAAGCTTCAAGAGCAACACCAAGATATGGAAGTTTAGCTCCTCATTTGGAGACTAAACATGCTATAAAAATATAAAAGAAATACTATTCTAAACTGAGCTTAAGAGTATGGAAGAAGGAGTGCTTTTATTGTGAAGGAAAAGAGGTGTATTTATAGGTGTTTGGAGGTGGCAGGGTTGTGTACCCGATCGGGTATATAGGGTACCCGATCGGGTATGGTATTTTATGCAGTTTTCCGGAAAATCACTTTTCTAGACATACCCGGTCGGGTATGTAGGCATACCCGGTCGGGTATGAGCCAAAAAGTCAAAATCCTGCACGTTCTTTTGTCTTTCCAGATTCTGATTTTGACACCCGAATCAACTCAATACCCGATCGGGTATTGCCTATACCCGACCGGGTATATGAAATATTTTTTCAATCTTCTTTTTATCTTGTCCCCTTGCACTTTCCTTGATCTTTTGGGGTCCAAACTTGATCCTTTGGATGATCTTGACTTGTTTTAAGCTCAGAATAATCCTAATCTAAACAAATTACATCTATCTAAGAAAATTAACTAATTACACCAAAAGTGTGTAATTTTCCAAACAACAACAAATAAAACTAGTTAAAATAGAAATAATACATAATAAAAATACAACTCTATCAACTTCAAGTATACGTCAAAGCACAAATGTGCCACGACGGTTTAGCTTAGTTGTACACCATGTCTACTTCTTGCATAGGTTTAGATGATATTTCCTAATTAGTGGCTTACTGAACTCTTTAATCCTAAGAATAGCCCCGAAATTCCCGAATGCCCTGAGTCTTTGTAAGGATGTTCCAAACTCTCAATAAAGGGACTGTTTATTGTCTATCCATCCACCATTCACCACCACCTTCACAAGTCCTTCTGATCGGTAGGTAGTTTATTAGTGCTTGCTGTCACTACTTTGAGGATGTTGTGAATAATTTTGTCATTAATTCTAGCTTGAGTGCAAAGATGTAGTTTAGGAAATAATTTTCTTGGTTTAGTCTGTCTGTTATATGAATATCCCTTTAACTACTTGTGCATGCTAATAATTTTAATTCCGGGTGGTGATTATCGTAAGTCCCGTTGTTCAGTTTGCTTGAGGACAAGAAAAGGCTTAAGTGTGGGGGAATCTGATAAGTCCGTATTTACACACGCATTTGATGCGTGTTGGGATAGGATTTTGATGGTTTTCCTAGCTTTAAGGTGTTACAAGTCTCAACTTTAGCTCAAGTTATGTTTACCGGGTGTTGGTTCGAGTATTGTATTGTTGGAGTCAAAATCGGGAAATTTGAGCCCGACACCGGCGCTTGAGAAGCAATCGGGATGCGTTGAGAAGCATTCGAGATTGATTTGAGAGCTTTGGAGGTCACCGAGAGGTATACGATGAAGATTTGATGACAAAAGAGCTCTAGGATTGGCTATGAGATCAAAAGATAAATGAAGCTGGAAAACGACGATCAGGATGACCTTCTGTCAATCGTTCAAGCATATCTCTTTGTAGAAAAATCCAAATGACACGATTCAAGTTGAACATGAAATCCAACTTCAAGGTCTACAAATCATATGCGGACAACATTTTTAGAATCTGAGAGGAGGAAGGTGACAACAAACGAATAAGTCAGATGATCGCTGTTGAGATTTCAGAATGCGACCTTCCACCATTTTATTCATATCTTTTGATTGGATGATTCAAATCCCGTTTTTCAAGTTGTGGTGGATAAAGGACTTCATTATGTACAACTTTGATGAAGGAAGAATTTTCTAATTCGAAGAGGAAGAACGCGCGACGAGCGCCCGAAGAATGCACGAAAGCCCCGGTGAAGAAACAAGCCAGGCACGGTCGTGCCTGACTGCCTCGCAGTCAGGCACGTCGTGCCTGTAGAAGAAACGGGTACCCAACCTCTGGAGGTCAGGAACAGTCGTGACTGTTCCTAAGCACGATCGTGCCTTCCACCGGAAAATCCTATTTTCTCCCGGATTACCCCGTTTTTGTCCAAGTTCAGCCCAAACTCATCTGTTTTCTATAAATAAGGCTTCTATTCTCCTGTTTAAGGGTTACGAACATTACGGAGAGGCCTAGGGACGAATTTACTTGCGTTTTTATGTTGTTTTCTTGAAGAACCCTTTGATTATTTGTAAGTTCATCTTTTTAATTAATGACAATTAATTCTATTCTTCCCAATTCTGTTGATTCTTCAATTATGAATTGTGAGTAGTTTAATTAGGGATTTAGGATTGATGAAGGGGTTAATCATGATTTATGGCTAGATTCTTGATGGATTAATTGCATGAATGTCGTTTAATTTGTGTTTGAACAATTTATCTGATATCTCTTGTAACCTAGAACGCGCGCTAGAATTACAATTGCTTGTAGAATAAATTAAGAGAGATCTAGTTTATTCTAGAACACATTCACACACACTTAATCGTTCGCTAAGAGATTTGTATCGATTAAGGGGCCGTAAGCTCGCTCGGTTTGGCAATAATTTAGGATCTTGTCGCATGAGAGATCAGCCCGGTCCCTTAAATTATTGTACTCTACGGTGCGAGAGCGGTAAGAACTTAGTAATGATTGGCTAGGCTTAATTAAATTAATTTCATGTAATTAGGCCTGATCTGCCAGAAATCTGGTTACCCCGTAATCAATCCATGTTCCCTTCGTCATTAATTAGAGAGAACCCATTTATTTAATCGTTCATTCGCATTAGTTTAATTTTCATACCAAGCATATCTCGCACGACGCATTTATTTTTATTTATTTTTAAATCGCTGAATTTAATTAATTCTTGATTCCCTTTTGTCCGTCCCTGTGGAGACGATACTCGTGCTTACACTACTATATTACGATCTATTTTAAGTTCGAGAAAACTCACATCATTCTCCTTTTGTTCAAGCCCAGGCTCCTGCTTTGGTTGTCTCTATTGGTGAGTCCACACTGGCTGTTTGGTATCCTGACTCAAGTGTTTCCGCTCATATGACTTCTAATGAAGGTATTTTTGAAAATAAATCTATTTATTCTGGACCATTATTTGTTACGGTTGCTAATGGGTCTAATTTACCTGTTATGACTGTCGGTGATTTGCATTTTTCTACTCAGCGTCTGTCTCTCCATTTAAAATCTATTTATCATGTTTTCCATCTTAAATATAATTTATTCTCCATTCAACGATTAGGTGCCGATAATAACTGTTTTGTATTTTTTGATAAATTCTCTGTTAAGGACACAATTTCGGAGAAGGTGCTTCTTCAGGCTTCCAGTAATGGTGGTGTTTATCCTATTTCCCTTAGTCATCCTTCGCCAATTGCTCTCAGCTCTCATGTTGCACCTGGACCAGTCTAGAATCGTCACTTAGGACATTGTGGTAGTCGTATTTTAGATAAACTTAAAAAGTCTGGAACTATTCTTAGTACTTCGAATTTTTCTCATGATTATATTTCTTGTCGGTTAGGAAAATCACAACGATTATCTTTTCAAGAAGTTTGACATAAATCTACTGTTCCCTTATTTTTAATTCATTCTGAAGTTTGGCAGTCTCCTGTTCTCTTTGAAAGTGGCTTTAGATATTATGTGTTATTTATTGATGATTTCTCTCATTTTACTTGGCTTTATCATATCATTCCTATGCGCAATAAAAGTGAAGTCATGAGAAATTGTCAACATTTTAAATTAATGGTGGAAAATTTACTCGACTCCAAAATTAAATTTTTTTAAAGTGACGGAGGGGGCGAATTTGATAATCATGATATGCGTGATATTTTTTTCAAGCACGGTATTTTATTTTGAAAATCTTGTTCAGATACACCTGAACAAAATGAGGTTGCTGAGAGAAAACATAGGCATCTCCTCGAATTAACTCGCACTATTCTTTTTGAGGCAAAAATGTCGGCTAAATTTTGGGTTGATGCTGTGTTTGCCGCTACCTATATTATTAATTGTCTCCCTACTCCAAATTTAAATGCTGCTTCTTCTTTTGAAAAATTATTCAACCATTCTCCTGACTTCTCTTCTATGCGTATATTTGGTTGTGCTTGTTTTTTGAATTTTAATGCCACTTCTGCCAACAAACTTTCTCCAAGAACCATCTTATGTGTGTTTTTAGGCTATGCCCTTGAGTATAAAGTTTATCGTTGTCTTGATCCTCTTACTGGCAAGATTTACATCAATAGGAATGTTCATTTTCATCAATTTTTTTTTCCTATTCCGAATTTATTTCTTCCTCCAAAAGTTTGGACTTTCCATCAATGTCTCCGGCGAACACTGTCAGCCTTCATGAGCATACCTAGTGCCTTACCCGCTGCCCCTGCACCTCACCCGAAACCACCATGTTCCGCCGGCAGTACGCTGCCCCCTCCAACCTTTGTCGTTCATCACCCGCCACCTCATCTGTTGTCAGTGGCGGATCCAGAAAAAAAGTTTATTGGGGGCATAGTAATTAAAAATACCACCTAACTGCCATTTTATGTGTCTTGTTTCGATTTAATATAATTATTAATAAAATGATTAATAAAGTACAAATTATGGTAACAATTTGAGTATAATAAAGTGAAACATTGTGAATCTCATATGTCTTTCCAATTTCCAAAAGAAGAAATATGACACATATTTTGGGACAACTTAAGTGTGGAACGGAGGGAGTATTATGCAGAAGTGTGGAACAAAAGAATAAAAATTATGTTGTAGTAAAGTACAATTATTGTGTTGTTTCAATGGAATTTTTTTGAACAAAATATATTCAAAATTGTTTGCATCGAGTTTTCATCTTGGAAGAGATCCATTATAATTTTAAGAATAAATTCCACTTTTGATCCTACGAGTTTTAGGTCAATTCCACACTTAGGCACATCTTTCACTTTGTCCACTTTTGATACAAGACTTGTGTTTTCGTCCATATATGGTCCTTCCGGCATTGTTTCTGATTGTTAAAATCGCCGGAAAGGGACCACAAACGGTTAAAAACATTAGCCAAGTATCAAAAGTGGACGAAGTGAAAGACGTGGACTAAATGTGGAATTGGCCCAAAACTCATATTTTAACATTATACTCTCCCCGTTCCGCTAAGATTGTCTTATTTTTTTTTAGAAATCCCACTAAAATTTTCATGTCAAATTAAATTTATGGATGTACTCCAATAATAACCATAAAATAAATTAATAACATTATAAACCTAAGTAACATACTAATTAAAAACAAGTAACACACGACTTTAGACTTTAGAGTTAAGCAACTAATCAGACACACCACATCCTGTTCTAACCCAACGAGAATACAACTCATCAAGGAGATGTCTTCCTTTCCTATTCGCCGTAAATTATCAAAGTTAAGCTAAATCAATCGTAAAGTACGGTTTGAGTGATTTTGAAATGTGAATTTAATATTTACAACTTTCTGGCGGTTGATGGACTGCTGAGTTATTGGGGGCAACCATTTTTTTTATTGGGGGCAAGTACTTGGATTTTAATATTTACTAATAAAATTGTATGAGCTTAGTAGAGTTTTATTGGGGACAGCTGCCCCCATAGTATTGTGAATAGATCCGTCCCTGTATGTTGTAACTCCAAATCCTCGATGACCATCATCCCTTAGTCGTGACTCGAGCCTCAACCCCACAGCAAGTTCCGGCGTTCTGCTGCCCGTTCACCATTTTTATCACACACCACACCTCCCAGCAGCCCGTCAGAGCCATCTCTCTCATAGGCACCTTCCCATGAAAATTGTCATCCTATGCAAGCCCGTGCTAAGTCAGGCATTTTTTAACCAAAGTCCATTTATAGTATTAAAATAGATATTTCGGCATGTGATCCTTAATTTTTTGTATGGAGAATAAAGATGTCAAATGGAGAGTTCCTATGACAGAGGAGTTTAATGCACTTATTGATAATCATACATGGGATTTAGTTTCATTTAGTCCTCGTGAACAAGTGGTTGGGTCTAAATGGATTTATTAGATCAAATTTAATTCTGACGGGTCAGTTGAGCGTTATAAGGCACGTCTTGTAGCACAGGGGTTGACTCAACATACCTGTGTGGATTTTACTGAGACCTTCAGTCCCGTCGTTAAATCCACCACTGTTTGTATTGATTTATCTCTTGTTGTATCGTTTCGTTGGACCATCCGTCAATTAGATGTGAAAAATGCATTTCTTCATAACAATCTGCCTGAGGGAGGAAGTATATATGTGTCAGCCTCCTGGATTTATTAATTCACAATTTCCTACTCATGTTTGTCGTCTCACCAAGGTTATTTATGGTCTTACACAGGCTCCACACGCTTGATTTTATAGGTTTAGTAGCTTTTCATTGACTCATGATTTTATTTGTAGGAATCTGACAATTCTTTGTTTATTTTTCGTCATGGGTCCTATGTTCTTTATCTTCTTTTATATGTGGATGACATTATTATTACTGGTAATTCCCTTCCATTATTTCCACATTTATTTCCTGCCCTAGCCGCTGCTTTGCCATAAAGGATTTAGGGGGCTTACATTTTTTCCTAGGTGTCCAAGTCGTTTGGCTATCGTCTGGTTTATTTTTTGTCTCAACAAAAATATGTTTTAGCTTATTAACCAAGTTTCATCTCCACTCTCTAAAGCCTGTTCGTACTCCTCTTCCTACACGAATTAAGCTCTCTCTCATCGATGGTGATCTCCTTGCAGATCCTACTGAGTATAGAAGTATGATTGGTGCTTTACAGTATTATACTATGTCTCGACCTGACATTACATTTGATGTTCACCTGATTTCCCAGTTCATGCCTGCTCCCCGTACTTCTCATCTTTTGGATGTTAAGCGTATTTTCATGTATCTTCAGGGCTATCCAGATTATGACTTGCTTCTTCAGACGAACACTGCTTCTTCTCCTACTTTAAAGATCTATTCTGATGTTGACTGGGTTGGATGTCCTGATAGTAGTTGGTCTACCTCAAGATTTGCTATATTTTTTGGGTCCTAATTTAATCTCGTGTAAGTCAAAGAAGTAGCCCATTGTTTCCAGATCTTCCACAGAAGCTGAATATAAGGATATTGCTTACAAGGTCCAAGATACACTTCATATTCACTACGTCTTGTTAGAATTGGGGGTTCCTATTTCCCCAGCCAGTTGAGCTACTTTGTGATAATGTCTTTGCCTCATATTTATCCACCAATATTATCCAGCATGCTCGGAGCAAACTCATTAGTATTTACTATCATTTTGTACGTGAGAGAGTTTCACATGGAGATCTGGTTATTCGCTGTGTTCCTACATAGCTTCAGCTCGCAGATATTTTACAAAATGTTTATCTCCTCAGCGTTTTGTTTTTCTTAGAGACAATTTGCGTGTTGTTTCCCCTGCACAGATTGAGGGGTGTAATAGTGTGATTGATACTTTAATTAGGTTTCCTAATGTATTCAGGACATTTATGTATTATATATATGACATCTAGGGTTATCACATTGGTAAGCCTGCTATTATTCTCACATAAATAAAGATTAATAGCTTATGAATGTTGCCTTTTTGAAATCCTTACCATCCAAAGTGACCAAAATTGGTTTTGAAATGCTATACCTTTTATTCTAAGTCACTTCCAACTAAAAGGAAGGGTCAATAGTCTAAATGTTTTGCTCCAAGAAATGGATCATGTCTTTCGCTAAACCGTTGATCCAATCATTTTACCCTATGCTCATTATGTGCATATATTTTCTAAATTGATTTTTCAATTCTACATAAGTTTTAATGATCTATTTTGAACCTTTGAACATATCTAAACTCCTAGCGTATTCCAAAATTTTAAAAGCAAGAGAAAAATACGTTTTCAAGTTGGTTATAATTTGTTATTGGAAAAATGGAAACTAATAATCCAACTATTTAGCGGTCTTCTTACAATAGTCCCACCTTTTCGTTATTCATGAATAATCCAACCTTTGCACCTCATCTTCATTTACTGGTCCCTGACCGGTTGATAACCTCCTATTCCAAGTTATTTTATTATCTTTGCAAACCTTTATACCATAAATCTCACCTCTTACAAAGATAATATTTTGCAAAGATAAGAAAATAACTTGGAATAACAGATCATTAATCGACCAGGGACCAGCGAATGAAGATGGGGTGCAAAGGTTGAATTATTCTTGAATAACAAAAAGGTGGAACTATTATAAGAAGATCACTAAAAGGTTGGATTATTAGTTTCCATTTTCCCTTTGTTATTTGATTTACGCCTCCGATAAAATGTACACTTCAATCTAATGAACATGCTTTGAATGCATAGAAATCAGGACACACACTTCCATTTCATTCACCTTGTTCTGATTCTATGGTATACATTTCATCTAGTTCACCGTCCTTCTGAATTATGGAGCCCAAGTAATGGAACCTTTCGTTGACCGGTATCTCCTTACTATCTACGTTAATCCCACTATTACCACTGGTTTCACCTGCACTAAACTAGCATTTCATATACTCAATCTTGATTTGACTCAGTCTGAAACCCTTGTTGTCCAATGTTTGTCGCCATACTTCCAACTTTGGTTTAATACTCCATTGTGTATCATCAATCAATATAATATCGTTGACAAACATCATGAAATACAATATATCTTCTTGAATTGACTGCGTAAGTTTATCCATGACTATAACAATTCAAGAACCCAGAGCCGATCATGGGTGCACTCCGATAGTAATATAAAAATTTTCCGTCCTCCCTACACTAGTATAGACAATTGTACGTAGCACAATCCTCATGCATATCCATGATGGTGTTGCTATACTTAACAAGGGCAGAGTCAGGGCATCGAGTCAGGCTGCACTGGTACAAAACAAAATTGAAAATAATTTTCACACAATTTTTTACACAAAAAATATAAACATTTTTTAAATTTGGGGTGCGATGGGGACTAGGTTGCCCCTAGCTACGCCACTAATAGTTACATGATACGTTTTTTCTAGTTTAGATCCACCAAAGGACTTCTTGATGTACCCTATCATAGTCAGTTTCTAAGTCAATAAAAACCAAATGAAGATCCTTCTTAATGTCACCATACTTTTTCAGAAATGGCCTAAGAAGGCTAATGGCCTCTATTGAGCGAACAAGCATAAAATCGAATTTATTCTTTGAAATCTTCACACTTCATCAGAGTGTTTGCTCAATCACTCGCTCCAAAAATTTCACAGTAGGACTCTGATGGAGTATATGGCCCGGGAACCCCCGGCCCACAGACTCCTACTATTCCAGCATAGGCCCAACAGGCCCAAGAAGCACAAGAGGCCCAAAACACAGCGGCCCAAGCTCAAAGGAGCCCAAGGTGCGCCCATGGTAGCCTTCGGCAACATGGCCGAAGGCTCCAGAACTCACAGGGCAGCCAGATTCGAGCATACAAAGCTACTGGAAGAAAGTGGCAAAAAACAGGAGCCTTCGCACTTTCGTGCCTTCGGCATCAGGGCAGCCTTCGGCTGTACAGCGCCCTCGGCTACACAAAGCCCTCAGCCATAGGGGGAGCCCTCGGCCAACAACTCAATCATCGAAGATTCCCTTTGGAGACAAGCAACCACCGCATTTAATGCGGCGTCACATCCACCCACCGCATTCAATGCGGTGCACATGCGAATGCCGGTGCCACCCGATTGAGGTGACCCCTCGACCGTTAGATTACTGACACGTGTACTCTCATCGCATTTATTGCTACTATAAATAGCACCCCCATTTCCCGTTGTAAGAACCAGAACATCTCAAGTTCATTAATAGAATCGCCTCTCCCTCTCTCTTACTTGTTTGCTCTGACTTCTCTCTAGGTTATTCCCACAATAACCCCTCAGATAAGCTACCCCCGGGTACTCCATCCATCAGACTCATAAGCTTAATCCTTCGATACTTGGTACATTCTTGTACATCACCCTTATTCTTAAATGGGGGAATAAGAGTACTCCTCCGCCAACTCGTTGATTTTTTGTCGTATCTTAAAATCTTATTCGTCACCACTCCACGTCTCTCTCTCTCTCTCATCTTTCTCAGAGCCTCTTTCACTTTTCCCGTTTGCATCCTTCTCACAAACTACCGGTTTACCATACCATCTGGCATAGTAAGATCACCAATATCTTGCACTTTATTCCCATTGAACAAGGTATCAAAGTGTGTCCACCTCTCTTTTATCTTTTTCCCTCGATTAGTACCCTTTGATCGAAATCCTTCACATACTTGATTTTTCCGATATCTTGATTCCTATGATCATGAAAACGAGCATGTCTATCATATCTTTTTCTCCATCCTTAGATTCGAACTTTACATACAACTCCTTGTTCACTTCTCCTCATCCTTCTCCTTTATGACTTTCTTTCCATTTCTATTAGCCTCCTTGTACTCTTCTATATTCTCATCGTCCAACTTTTTCCCAAATTTTTGTAGCATTCTCATCTATTCCTTTTTGGCTAGTTTCACCTAATAATTCCACCAAGATATGTCCTCTAATTTTTTGGTGGCTGACATCCTTTAGATTCTCCAAGTATCTCATTTGCTACTTTGTTAATGGTCGTCTCCGTTGATAACCACACATATTCCAATGTGCGTCCTTATTAATACGCCATGCATCTACACTTAACATTTTGTGTACAAAGCTTTGTTGGACACCCCCCCTCGAGTCTCCACCACTTTATCTTTGGCCCCACTTGTGTTTTAACCCGCATTATGTGCTTCTTACTTCAAAAGTCATTTAGGAGCATCCTATGCTAAGTGATAACACACTCTCACCCGGGATAACCTTACAATCAATGTAGGTACTTCTCCAAGTAGTCTGTAACGAGAAATAGTCAATTTGGATACTATTAGCTCCACTTCCATAGGTCACAAGATGAGATCGAGACTCTTTTCTTGAACCAAGTGTTCATTATAGGTTTATAGCCAACCCATACGTCGAGATAAAATCCAATATGTTCTTTCCCGCTTCATTTCTAGTGACAAAACCATGTCCACCACTTTCGTTAAGGTCGCGTCTTAGGACCCGACTTCTCTTCCCTAACACTCATTGGACCACTTTCTCAAGATCTTCCAAGAATTGTTGAGTTATAGATGCATTCAATCCCACTTGTAGTACATATGCACTTATTACTGACATGATCTCACCCTCTATCACCAATTTAATACTCATGATGCTGTCGTTCTTCCTATAGTCTTCCACCACATCCTCAACAGTCACGTGCCACAATAATGCATACTCCATTTCGGGTTCCAACTCTCCCTGAATACCACAACTTTAGACATTCAAGATTAATCCTATCTCATGTGTCTTCTCTCCAACCCACTTAGTTTCATGCATGTAGATAATGCTGTTATTCCTTCTCCTCATAACTCTGACAACGTCAGGTGATCTTTCGGTAAGAGATTCATCATTCCATGTGATGCCTAAGCGCAATCTAACACTCCAACTTCTATTATTAACACTACTTCGACTCTCACCGGGCCTTTGCATTTTTGACATCATCCCTATGCAATGGGGTGGAGCCCCGCTTCTAAGCGATCACCTAACAACATTAACATTTATATCATGACACATAAGACTATAAAGTGTAACACGCCCTTATGACCGACGACCTAGTTGTAACAGTATTCATATTTCAGTCGATGTCATGTGATGTGACTAAATGATACCGTTGAGCCAACATGGTATCAAACATTTTAATTATATAATGTTAAAGTATTTGTCCACACCGAAAAGCTATAAAACAATAAAACACTATGTAAGAATTTTTTTCTCCTCCTCCTATCAGGTTGAACTTTTAGGATGGAACACCATGTCTTAACATGGTATCAGAGCAACCCTGCAACACTGTATTGATCTGTTGGATATCGGGTGGGCACTTGGCAGGGGAGGATTCCAGAGTTTGATTGAGATTGGTTTTTGGGCCAAACGAGGACATTGCGTTTTTAAGTGAGGGTGATTGTAATACTTGAGATTAATTTAAAGGGTTTAATAGAACTACCTATGCCAACAATGTGCATCTCCTTTTAAGGGAGCTCATTTCCTAAGAAATCCAAGTCAAGTTTGCTTGCACGGGAGTAATGTTGGATAGGTGAACCCCTGCGAAGTTTCTCACGGTGCGTGTGAGTGAGGATAAAATGTGTGGTAAAGACTTGTGTTGGTTTGTGAGGACAATACTAGAGGTCAGAAGTAACTACCCCGGGCCTTGCGGGGTCGGGGTGTTACAAGTGCTATCAGAGCCAAGTTCGGTTGTAGTTTGACTGCTTGTTTAGCACTCATGATTAAGAGTAACTTGTTAAGGGTCTTTTGGCTCATTTATACACCTCAATATTGTACAGTCCGATTCAGACTGGAGTGTGTGTTTAAGTATTTGTCAAACACCGGAAAGCTATAAAACAATAAGGATGTTTTTACTTGGACTGTAATTTGCTGGTCTGGTCTAAACTGGTCTGATCTGATCTGGTCTGGTCTGGTCTCTTTGTATTTGTATGACTATCCAAGTCTGGTCTGGTCTGATCTGGTCTGGGACAAATTACCGTCCAAGTAAAACAATTTTTTGATTGAACTTCGAATCTTAACGTATAATTTCTAAAAACTTATTTGAAGAGTCGATATTAATTAAAATATTACAATGAAAGTTAATTTAATGATTAGCGAAACAGAGTTTTTTCCCGGAATAATGCTAATTAAATAAATAATTCCCAAAATACTGCCGGGTAAAGAATAATTCCCGAAATACTGCTGGGGTTAACCACGGTTAGGGAAAGCCGCCACTCCAAGTGGCGGCTTTTGTACAGCTTCACAAAAGCCGCCACTTGGAGTGGCGGCTCTTCTACTTCTGTATGAAAGCCGCCACTCCAAGTGGCGGCTCTTGTGTTAACGAACCTGCTGCAACATCATTCAGACAACTAAACCTGTAATTACCAGAAAAACAGCTCATCACAAAATCACAGTCCATTCCATTCAAAAAAACAACCAAACATATGATTTACTAAGACAAAATACACCCGAAACATAAAACGAATCAATGAAACTACATGACAACATACATCCAAAATACAAAACGAATCAATGAAACTACATATTATGAAACTTTCACAAAACGAATCAATGCACCACAAAATTGAGTATAAACCATAAAAGTTATAATAAATCTGGTGTTTCACAAAATGATTCGATCTGCCAGTGCATGCTACAACTTTCACACAATAATTTAAATACAAAGATCATAAGTCAATGTGATCATCATCATCATGAAGTTCATGTGGCTGTGCTCGGGGACGCCTGCGCTGGTTACGAGGCTGAAGAACAACTCTATCACGTCGGACTGCCTGAGAAGACCCTGCTGCGGATGTAGATGCGGTGGAATGCTGAGAGGTGGCCATATATCCATAATCCACTCGACCCAATACATCAGCGCACAGTGAAACAATGCCTGAACAAGCGTCATGGTATCCCTGTACATCTACCGCCTCATCAAGTATAGCAGTCGCTCTGTCATGGATGCTACGCAAAGCCCGTGTCTGTAATGCAAACATGGTTATTAGTGAAAAACACATGAATAAATAAATAAAGATATTTCATTGACTATATTGTTTACCGTCATATGAAGAGCGACTGAGCTAGGCTGGTAATGATCAGTGGGTAAACGAAAACTGGGAGAGATAAACACCCGTGTGATGGTGTAATACCATCTCATGTAGTCTACAGAAGCTGTGGGGACTAATGATGGGATCCCGTCCACTATATACGCCGCTCTCTCATCCCACATAGTGATATACTGAATATGGCGCATCCCCCAATCTTCAGTGTGCTTCCCCCGTCTATCAATCTTGTGCAAATCCACAGATGTATCACAAGGTCTGGGAGTAACCTGCTGCAACCCGAACTGGCGTAGTACGTGATCAGGAAAGTGATGCTCCACTACATCAAAACATATCAAGGGCACACGTGCTCGCCATATCTCAGTGTGCTCTCGGGCAACAGGAGGCAACAGCCCTAAAATCTCATCAGTGTACGGCATCCACGTCATCTATAATATAAAATTATGTTAGACCATGGTTTATAAAAACATAAAACAAAGTACTTACATTTAATGATATAAATGATATACCTGATCATCACACAAGCGATCTAAAGCATCTCGGTAGTATCCTAATCCAGCAGCGGATGACGTGCGCGTGACATGAGCAAATAGCCATCTGACACACAGTAATGTATATGAATATAAAAGGGATTCACGTATGTCATACAAAAAAAAAACATAAACATACCTACGACCCAAAGGATCCTCGCCACGAACATGATGTGGCCCAAGTACAGCGTGCTGATCCATATCATCATCAAGAGGACCACCATCTATCCCATGATATCGCAGTATGACAGGTCTGCCGATATGAATGTGCTCCCATGACCATAGCTGTATCAACAATAAAAACCCACCCATCTCTCCACCGTCACGATGGCATCCTCGACATAACTGCCGATATAGGTATGCTAAAGTCGCACTACCCCAGCTATAAACTGCAGCTACATCAAAAGACTCCAGAATGGGTAAATACAAGACCTGCACCTCATTCCCGCTCTTGTCCGCAAACGTGGAAGCTCCCATAAGCATCAGAATGTAGGCTCTCGCGTACTGCTGCACAACATCGTCATCAGCATCAGCAGGTAAACCAACAAAATGCTCTCTCAACCAAGCCATCCTCAAGGCGGACCCCCGAATATCTGTCCCAGGGTGTGGCCGTACTCCCAACAATCTGTGTACCAAATCAACCCACAGTCTACATGCAGTCCCAGTAACTGCCCGACCCTCGATCGGTAGACCTGCCAATACAGCCACATCTCCTAATGTGATCGTGACCTCACCCACTGGTAAATGGAACGTGTGAGTCTCCTGCCTCCAACGCTCAAGTAGAGCGGTAAGTAATGCTCTATCTATATGCAGAGTCGAAACTAATCTGTGAACACCATAAACCCAGCTAATCGAACGTAATGTAGAATCCTATCGTCCACCCCCATGTGGAATATACTGCGTAGGTGCTCACGACACCTATCTACCTGATCATCCAGGCCACGCCACACATCCTCGCTCCGGTGCGTGGCCTGCAATGTCAGGACTGAAGGATCAATCGGTCCGGGATCCACTGACACCTGCATCGGCGCTGTAAAAGTAATAAGTGTATTAGTTATTTTATTTTATTATTAAATTAAATTTATTTATTTTTTAATATTTCTAATGCATTTGTGAATAAAAGAACAACATTACCCAATGGAACTCCCTACGTGTCCTTCCGATCTTCTAGCACATGTCGTCCTGTTATGCCCTGTTTGCTTGCATTTACTGCATCTCACAGTACCTGTAGGGCCTTCATCCATTTCATTTCTCAATCGTTTAGCCTTCGGACGACCTTTAGCGCGAATCATCGACGGGTCATGCACAACTCGTGGGCCAGTGTAAGTAGGTCGATACGCTATATCTGGTATGGGCTTAAATACTCTTTTATAGGAAGCAGCATACTCCGATGATGAAAAAAATATATCTACAAATGGATCATAGGACAAACTACGGTCTCTGCATACCGCTAATATATGTGAGCAAGGAATCTTATAAATATTCAGCTTCTGACATGTGCAATGGCGACGGTGCAAATTCACCGTTTGTTTTTTACCACCCTTCCCCACGGTTCGACCACCACGACCCGTCTCCACTTGGTATAAACCACGGCCTATGTCAAATATTGTGACCTTGTGATGCTTTGCTTTTTCCGTATTTTTCTCAATCAGTTCGGTCACTTGCTGGCAGTAGCGATGCCCTTCTGCTAATCTTCTCTTACTAGTTTCTCTTCTTTCCACAAAATAGGCATTCACACGATAGAATGATAACTCAACAAAGGCGGTTACAGGCAGGTATCGTGCACTTTTCATGACGCTATTGAAAACTTCAGCCATGTTCGTTGTTGAGGTGCCATACCTGTATCCCCCGTCGTGGTGTAAAGACCATTTCTCCAAGCCAATGTTCGCTAGATATTCTCGTGCCTGTGCATGCATTTCGCCTATCTTGTTAAATCCACCATCAAATTTCTTCTTTTGACGTTGACTGGCTGTCCAAACGAACAAATTCTTCAAGTGAATGTCTTTAAATTGAGTATGCAGATTAGAAGTGACATGCCGTATGCAAAGCCTATGTCGTGCATCTGGCTCCTCCCATCCACTCCCTACCTCATTAAATGCCTTCATGATTCCAGCATGTCGATCTGAAATAACACACAATTCTTTGCGTGTGATTGAATGACGTATGCACGCCATAAACCACGGCCAACTTTCTCCATTCTCTGATTCACAAATAGCAAACGCCAAAGGGAACAGTTGATTATTTGCATCACTACCCATTGCCACCAACAGCGTACCTTTATACTTCCCATATAAGTGTGTTCCATCGATGGTCAGTAAGGGACGACAATGTTTAAAGCCCTTAATGGATGGCTTAAATGACCAAAAAACTCTTTGAAACTGCTGAACATCAGTGGTACCTGAAGATGGAGAAAATTAGGAGGACGAATTAAAAATGAAATTTAATACGATATAATAATGATATTAATAACTCAATGGTACCTGAAAGAGGTGGGTACCAATGCACGACTGTCCCTGGATTGGAATGTTGTAATGCCAACATGAAATGAGGCAATTCAGAATACGAGGCCTCCCAATCTCCAAATATTTCACCGATAGCTTTTTGCTTAGCCAACCAACTTCGCTTGTATGAAGGTATATAGCCGTACCTTTCCTTCATAAGCTGACTAATAGTGCGGACTTTTAGTGATGGATCGGTACGAAGAAGATCAATAATTTCATGGGCTATGAACTGAGCTGTGATACCAGCATGGTCATTGTTATCGATGTTACCTACACAAGTAGGTATATGAGGACCTGCATAACGAACAACTTTGAACATCTCTAGCTTCTCATGTTTCTTAGTAGCCCGGATCCGCCAAGTGCAGCCACATTCTTTTCTCCTCTTACACTCTGCCACCCATTTGTGTTTGTCAGACTCTACAACTGAGAAAAATTGGTTCCTTTTTACAGAGTACGCTCTAACCATGTTGATCAGTTGTTTCTTATCATCAAACTCTTGCCCAACCTCGAATTCACCATCTGCAGAGAAGCAACTAGAAGTTGTACAACCCTTCCATGATTCATCAAATCCCGCAGGGAGCTCATAAACTTTAGTGTAGTGGCTGGATGGTGCATTGCCACTTACGAGATCACCACCATCTTCATCTGAATCTGTTAGTGTGTCATGGTTCACATTTTCATCTGCATCGTCGTCATTGCATTGTGAATCCAGAAACGTTGCATCACTATTCACGTATCTTCCATTCTCCTGTGTAACCATATTCATCACAACTGGAACACTTGTGGATGGGCAAGACAATGGCGGGTGGCAAGGTTGTATGGGCAACATCGCCACTTCTTCAACATATATCTCCATGGTATGCATATCAAGATTCTCGATTACAGTCCACATTCCTGTAACGGCTTCGTCGTCAACAAGAGGCATCAACATGTATGATCCACCATGCATGGGATATTTAACCTTCAAATCCAACTTGTTCATACGATTGATGGATGTGGCGGCATAAATTTTATTCATTATTTCAGCAAGATCCACCCCACGGGAAACAACAATTATCTTCCGAATCCCTCCTTCATAATGAACTCCGTTTGACTCCTCGATAATATTTCCTCCCCATTGACAAACAATAGAGAAGTTTCTAGACATATTCTATGAAAAAATCATTCCAAAAAAAGTATGACGTATGCCGCTATTTGAAAATTCAACTACAATTGCTATAATTCAAAAGAAAAGTATTAGATCGTAGATACATATTACGATTTCATACCATTAAATTAGGACTCATAATAATTAACCAGTAAAAACAATGCGGTGTAATGAAAAAGCAACAAATTAACACATGATTAATTAGCATTAGTTAATTAGTAAAAGAAAATCAAAATCCGTTAATAAACAAGTAAACAACAACAACTTCAAGCAAATCAACAGCAATTTTGAACAAAACAATAACAATTTCAAGCAATTTAGAGCAATAACTAAAAAACCTAACTTTAGCAAAAAAGGTGAAAGTTGGTATCATTCAAATTTTACAAATTATATAAATTCAATCATAATAACAAGATTAAGAAGTTATATATTTCACAACATCAAATACAAAGAAACTAATTAAAAAAACAAGTAATTTCGAACAACCAATTAAAAAACCTAGGTTTAGCAAAAATGGTAGAATACCTCTATTCAAACAGTAGAAAGTCGATGGAATGAAGTACAAACGACCTCGGGTACACCACGAGCCTTTTCCCTTTGATTTGAGCTTCGTTTGGACGAAAGCTGGCCGGAATCGGAGTTGCTTCGTGCTGTTCCCGTTCGTCGATTGCTGCAGAGGGAAGGAGGGCAGATTAGTTCGTCGGCTGGGGAAGAAAGGGGTATGTTTACGGATTAATGAGCCGCCACTCGAAGTGGCGGCTTTTGTATAACTATATAAGAGCCGCCACTCGGACTGACGGCTTTTATAAAGATAGATGAAGAGCCGCCACTTGGAGTGGCGGCTTTGCTTAACCATGGTTAAGCAACAGTAATTCGGGAATTATTCTTAACCCAGCAGTATTCCGGGAATTATTTATTTAATTAGCATTATTCCGAGAAAAAACTCAGCGAAACATAGCACAGGGAAATGGTCCGTATCAAAATTATACGGAGTATAAATAATAAGTTTAGATAAAAAGAAGTCGTACTCGAAAGTGGAAACCCTTCTTCTCTCTTATCAATTAAAGCCGTCGGTACAAATTAATGAAGCATAGATTACCGTACAGATTCGACAGCGTGTGGTTTACCCATACAAATACACGCGCGGTACACAAGCATTTGTAGGGATAATACGATAGATGGGAAGTTGCTGAGCTGGGAATATAATTCCTGTGAGGACGAATCCTCCTAGATCGATCATTAAGGTCCATGGATCCTAATGAAGCTTGTGGTCCCTCTAATCACATTAATTACTTTAGACATGCAACCATTTATTGGGAGATCATTATTTATATCCTACATATCGAAAATGTGATTTGTGGTGGGTACCAATTCATATGGTTCCTTTGGCCCGGGGTCCCTACTACCGAGTATTTTTTTTTCATTTTATTTAGTACATGATACATGATTCCATATTCTACTTCGTATTTTGATGATTTGATCCCACCGTATAAACTATCCACTTTCTAGTTTCCATTATGTCATGGGAATTTTACAAAAAACACATGATATTTAAAAAAGAAGTGTTATATTTTTTGTGACACAGTTTACATAAGTGTCATGTACTCATGTGGTTGTGCGAATTTAAATTTAGGGTATGTGGCTTGTTTTCTGCTAAACTGGGTCTGTGGTATTGCGACGTTAGCATAGACTTACTTATGTGGTGCAAAAGATACAAACAAAGAATAAGGAGGTGTTTGCTTCGCCGTTAAAGTCACTGTTAAGTTAGTAAGACAGATGAAGTAAACATGCAAATTGTTTAAAAAACTGCTTACTAACCGAGATATGTGTTTAAAGTGCCGCTTACTAAGCATATCACCCCTATATATTAATTAAACGACACTTTAAACTTTTTCAGTTTCCGATTGCACTTAACCTATTGTTACCCTCCACCCACCCCCGCCCACCCCTACCCCCGACCCCCCACGCATACCTCCCCCACCCATACCCTACCCCGGCCCTTCTCTTTTACCCCTACCTCGACCTGACCCCAACTCCGACCCACCCCCCCACCCCAGAACGTACCCCTGCTCCCACCCTACCCCCAAACCTACCCCTCCCGACCCTACCCATTTTACCCCCTACCACCTACCCCTACCTCGACCCCACCCTTACCTTACCCCTACCTAGACCCGATCACTACCCCACCCTAACCCCGCCCCCCTTACTCATACCCTACCCCAACCCACCGACCCACCCCCACCCGTACCCTTTACCATACCCGACCCCTACCCCTGTACCCCCTACCTCGACCCCACCCGTACTGCCTTACCCTACCCCAACCTTACCCCTACCTCGACCCCACCCGTACTGCCTTACCCTACCCCAACCTTACCCCTACCTCGACCCGATCACTACCCCACCCTTACCCCCCTCCTACCGCCCCACCCCTTACTCATACCCTACCCTACTCCCACCCCCGTACCCCCTACCCTGACCCCACCCCATCCTCCACCTCGTACCCCTTACCCTACCCTCACCTGTACCCCTTACCCTACCCTGACCTTACCCCTTTACCATCTACCCCTACCTTGACCCGACCCCCCGCCCATACGAGTAGGGTAGGGGTTAGGAGTATCAGGATGTAGGGGAGTATGAGTAGAGGCTAAGGTCGTGGTAGGGGTAGGGATGGGGGTGGGAGTATGGGTATAAGTAAGGTTAGGGTTTGTGGTATGGGTACGCATACGAGGTGACCCCCACATATTATATTATATACTTTTGTTAATGAATGTTTGTGTGTCTATATGTATAGGATTATTTTGGATATTTTAATATTAAACGGTGTTTTAAATCCTTTGAAGTATACATGAGCTTACAACACTGTTTATTTTATGCGTCGCTTATTAACGCGAGTCTTAATAAGCACCGTTTAGTAACCCGCGAAGTAAACATGTCCTAAAATCAATAAAAGCTAACGGTCAATGATGGCTGCTAATCACCAAAAATTTTATTTTGATTTTTTTTAAAGTCAATTTGAATTAAATAAATTTACAAATATTAATTTTCAATAAATAATTTGTAAACAATTTAATACATGCTAGTTGTATATTAACGATGACATATACCACATAAGCTAGGTGAAACTAGCCTGGTGCCACGTAGAACTAACCCAAAATGCAAAAGATGCCACGTCGGCATAAATAGGTCAAACAAGCGTCACATCAGCAATATTTAACGTCGTTGCTAACACCACATTATTATAATTTCATAATTATTTTAAACATGATAGTGGTTACTCATATTTAGAAAAAATAATACTTCGATTTTGAAAAACTAAAGAAAAATTATACCTATATTACTTTTATGTTTTCAATTTAAACAATATGAATATTTAATTTTTTTGAAAAAAAAGTGACTCACTACCTTAGCTACTTCTCTTATTTAAAACTACACTCACTTCCTTAAAATTTTTTCATCTTTGACTTTTACTTTGTCATCTTTGTTAATAAATTTTGAATTGGTCAAAGTTTATTATTGGTCGACAAATATTAAATAATTAACATTTATAATTTCAATATTACATTTTAATGATAAAAAGTAATTAATGTCGATCGCCTGCAACCCCAACCTCCATCAACCCACAACCGTTGTGCTAGCCCGCCCACCGCTGCCCCACGCCCCTACCACTACCTTTATGGGCTCCACCGACGATTGTGACCATCATATACAGTTTATTACTATTAAAACCCTGTTAGTGACTTTGTTTCAACTTTAGTGACCACAATCGGTGGTTATTGTCAAAGCTGTGTAGTGAATCCGCCCCAATTTTAACTAAATTAGCTCATTAGCAAAAGTGGTCTCACCCTGAGGAGACAATTAGAGATGATCATGGGATTGAGTCAGACTGCGATGGTGGGAGTATGATGGATGATACACTTCCTGATGCTTTTGAATACCCACCTATGTTTGAACTTGAACAAGAAGATAATAGTCTCGCGTTGCTTTTCCAAGAATACATGCAAAAGTTTCAAATGGTACAAGTTGTAACTGATGAAGTCACAAATCACTATGATTTTCATACAGAATTCCCCCTGCCGTTTGATTTACCATTAGTCTCAACACCTGATGAGGGCATGAAGCAGATTCGTCATGATGATGGTGCTACTGAGGTAGGTTTGGGTATTGAAGATGAGTTGGGAAAAGATGATTACACGCTCCAAGAGAGTGGGGGCGAGGTAGATGATGTCCATAATGAAGTAGTCACTCTCCACAAGCAAGATTACCCCTCTTATACACATCAACCAATCCACTCTTACGCGGTTTCAGATTTGGATTTCTTTGATCCACCCCTTGATGATAATATTCATTTTTATGTGGAGAATGATAACATCATCCGAGAAGATATTGATAAGAACGGTGTTAATGAGAGTTGGGATGCTCACATGGGGAGTGATACAGAGTCCAGAGGAGGTGTTTTGAAGGTTCATAATGTTTATGAGGAAGAAGAAGACTTTTCCATGGTGCAGTTCGATTACGGTGTTGCTCCTAATCTTTGCGTTGAGACATATTTTGAGCTTCCGGTGATGCCTAGAATAATAAAATTCTTGACTCATGTTCTCTGTCCACCCGAAGAGGATGTGAGTTTCATCCTTCACTTCTGTGCTAATGAGGGTTATGAAGACCATGTGCTGCATACGTGTAAACAAGAATTTAAAGGTCTGCGCCACTTAATGGCATTTGTGGAGCGAAAGTTAGAAACTTTGGAAATTAGTGCACCATTACAGTCTTTGTTATTTGAGGGCTTGTGAGGTAGTTGCGTCGGGTAAATGACGTTAAAAATAGCGCTTCTTGGGAGGCAACCCAAGCTTATTTCTGCACTCTTGTTTTTGTTTGTTTGCTTCAGAAAACCCCCGGAAAATAAATAATTCCGGGGTGTTTTATGTGTTTGTTTTTGTGTTTGTGTGTTTTGTTTTTGCAGCTCAGGGTTTTGCTTTGGGATGATGTGCCGAGGATCACTTGACTCAGTTTAGTTCTGCACCGACCAGCGTCTTAGGGAAGTTTTTGTGACTCTTGTAATCACCTGTTTGTAATAATTAGCTTGAGTTGAGTTGAGCACGCGTGACCATTTCCTCTTTACTCCTTGGCATAATGCCTTTTTGGTCATCGAGGATGATGCCAAAGTTTAAGTGTGGGGGAGTGAATTGGGCATTCAGACAGTAATTGTTACATGGGATTACTAGAATTAGCATGCGCAGATGTTAGTTGTATATTCATAGAAAAGTCATGTCCCAAAATTTTTGAAAATTTTTCTTTAAATTGTGTCATTGTGAGCTGACTAGCGTTTTGACTATGCTTTTAGGACATCTTTGAAGTGTTTAGGCTTAAATTGCTTGCACTATAATCTAGTTGTTGAGAGGAAGAAGGCATTAGTCACCCATGGAATTAATTCATAAATCATCCACCCCACCTGAAAACGTCCTTTAGGAGAGTCCACTTTGAGCCTGACCATTTGTTCTTTACCCAATTTATTGAGTTCCATAGCCAAATGGCCTGTGTTTCCTTACCCGTGAATATTTCTGACAAAGTCTTGGTGTTTAGGGAACTAGGAGATTAATTTGCCAAGTTTAGGGAATTTTCGTAGGAGCCATTTTGGCACTGCTTCTATGCCCCAAATGGGGTAAGAGTAGTCATTTTTTAGGAATTTGATATTTTCGAGGATTGCATTGTAGACATGGATTCACTTTGATCAATTGAACTTTAATTGCTAATTTTCCTTTGTGATGCCGAGATTAGAATGGGGTAATGTCTAGTAAAAATCTGAACTTTGAAAAAATTAATTATAGCTAGACCTCTTACCTTGCGAAAAAGGGAATGGGAGCCCCGATAAAAAAGTGTAAGTGTTAGCACAATAAGATGAGACTCTGCTATCTTTCGAAAGAAATGACGTTCTCGTGCCAACATGATCGACAAGGAAAACTGAACCTAATTAATTGATTTGGAGGCTTTAACAAAATTAGCTTTAGTCCTTCGCGTACTTCAAGTGTTAGTCAAAGCACAAATGTGTACATCATGTCTACTCCATGCATAGGTTTAAATGATAGTTCCTAAATTGTGGCCTACTGAAGTCTTTAATCCTAAGAATAGCCCCAAAATTACTGAATGCATTAAGTCTTTGTTAGGATGTTCCAAAACCTCTCAAGAAAGGGACAATTTATTCTTACCATTCACCATTCACCACCACCTTCACAAGTCATTCTGATCGGTAGCTAGTTTATTTGTATACGCTATCACTACTTTGAGGATGTTGTAAATAATTTTTTCAAATACTTTAGCTAGAGTACAAAGATGTAGTTTAGGGAATAAATTTCTTGATTTAGTCTATCTGTTCTGTGATTATCCCTTTGACTACATGTGCATGCTAATTGTCTTAATTCCGTGTGGTGATTACCGTAAGTCTCGTTGTTCAGTTTGCTTGAGGACAAGCAAAGGCTTAAGTGTGGGGGAGTTTCATAAGTCCGTATTTCGACACACATTTGATACGTGTTGGGATCGTATTTGATGGTTTCCCTAATTATTTTGTGTCACAAGTCTCATTTTTAGCTCAAGTTATGTTTACCGGGCATTGGTTCGAGTTTTGTGTCGTTTGGAGTAAAAATCAGGAATTTAGAGTCCGGTACCGGCACTTGAGGAGCAATCGAGAAGAGCTGGAGAGCATTCAAGAGAGATTTGAGAGTTTTGGAGGCCACCGGGAGGTTCACGACAAAGATTTGATGAAGAAAAGACCTTTGGAATGATCAAGGAAGCAACCGGGAGCATTTGGAGCAAGAAAAGAAGAAGTTCGGTGAAGAAAAGGGCAGGCACGGCCATGCCTAGCCTTAGGCACAATTGTGCCTATAGTTATAGAGTGTACCTGATTGCTGGAAAGGCAGGCACGCCATGCCTGGCCCTGAGGCACGGTCGTGCGTGCAGTATTAGGGTGTACCGTTTCCTTGGAAAGGGCAGACACGGTCGTGACTGGCCCTTGGCACGTCATGCCTGGACCTGAAGTTCGGCCTTGCATCCGCAGGCACGGTCGCGGGCATGCCGTGCCTGACCCCGATTTGTCCTAATGCAGCCCCAATTTCTCTGTTTCCTATAAATAAGGCCTCCATTCTCCTGTTTAGGGGTCACGAACATTACGGAGAGGCCTAGGGACGAATTTATCCGCGTTTTTCCTCTTTATGTTCAAGACCCTGAGTTTATATGTAAGTTCAAGCTTTTTAATTAATGACAATTATTTATTCATCTCAATTCTGTTGATTCTTCAATTATGAATTGTGAGTAGTTTAATTAGGGATTTGAGGTTGATGAAGGGGTTGATCATGATGTATGGCTAGTTTCTTGATGGATTAATTGCATGAATGCCGTTTAATTTGTGTCTAAGTAATTCAACTGATATCTTTTGTAACCTAGAATCGCGACTAGAATTACAATTGCTTATAGAATAAATTAAGAGAGATCTAATTTGTTCTAGGACACATTTACACACACATAATCGTTCGCTAAGAAATTAGTAGCGATTAAGGGGCCGTAAGCTCGCTCGTCTTGGCAATAATTTAGGATCTTGTCGCATGAGAGATTAGCCTGGTCCCCTAAATTATTGTACTCTACGCCGCGAGAGCGGTAAGAACTTAGTAATGATTAGCTAGGCTCAATTAAATTAATTTCATATAATTAAGCCTGATCTGCCAGAAATTTGGTTACCCCGGAATCAATCCATGTTCACTTTGTCGTTAATTAGAGAGAGACCAATCTTTTTATTTAATCGCTCATTCGCATTAGTTAATTTTCATACCAATCATATCTCGTACGACGCATTTATTTTATTTATTTTTAATCGCGGAATTTAATTAATTCTTGATTCCCTTCTTTCCGTCCCTGTGGAGATGATACTCGTACTTACACCACAATATTACGATCTATTTTAAGTGCGAGAAAACTCAAATCAATTAACCAATACGAAACTCATCGGGACTTTATAGAATGATGCTTGTTACCTGCCAGGTCTGGGACTTCATCCGTTCGAGAACTACTGAACGGTTCATGCTCAGTGGGTGAGAACTCGTTCGGGACCCCAATGCTCTGCCTGGTATTCATTGGGCTCCGCTGCTTCTTTTGGGCTTCAAGAATATTTTGGGCTGGGTTACTGGACCGGACCTCAATATCCCAACAATACAAAATGAATTAATGGGTGCCCAACAATTTTTTTCAGTGTTTAAAGAGATCAGCTTTTGAGTCCCTACATAATTGATGAAGCGTGAAGTAATGCATTATTATATTATACTACCTCCGTTCTCTTTTAATCGCAACGTAAGACTTTTTGCACTATTCACACATTCTACTTTGACTATAGTTTATTTATTAATGTATTACGAATTTAATTTTTAAAAAATATTGTTAAATTCTTCTCATTCTAAATTTTCAAAACATGAATTTTTTAAATTTTTTACTAATAAGGATTGAAAGATATTAATGGTCAAACTCGTGCGTTGGCAAACGTGAAATGTTGACTGTTGCAATTAAAAGGGAACGGAGGAAGTACGTAGTATACATTAATTGAGGCAATTATGTTTACGAATATTAACTAGTAAACGTAAAGGGTGGATATGACGTTTTTTAGGAATAAAAGTGTCACGATATGAAATGTGTGAAGTGAAATAAATCATTGACAATTCTTTTAAAAGAGTAATTTATAGATAAAGTGTATAAACAAGATCACTATTGTTTTTCCTAAAATATAACTCATTGGCTCTTGATTGAGAATGTTTTGTGTTTGTACTATAGCCAAATAACTCCCGTTCCGAAAATAAATTATAAGGAGTAGATACTTGTATGGTTCACTTTATTTATACTACCCGTCCCAAAAACTTTGCCATTTCAAAAAATTGAACAATGATTTTGATTAGTATAATATCATGGAAGTTAATAATTTTATACTTTTATGAAAGTACTTTTAACAAAGAACATTTTCATATAATTTTTATATTATAAATAATTTCCAATAAAATGATATAATTGGTCAGAGTTTTGAAAATGGTAAAACTTTTTGGAACGGAGGTAATATTTTATTTCTATTTGGAAGAGTTCCTTATAAATTATGGAGTAGGCGAGTAGCTAGTAGAAGGGATGATGAAGTTGTGTAAAAGAGGGGATGACACCCATTTCTGAGAGTCCTAAGCACCGGCCATACAATTAATTAGGAAGATGTATACTGAACTTTAATTACAATTGACAGATAAAGAGTCATATAGTTTTTACATTATAACTTTTCATAGCAATTGTCATGATTGGAACTCCTTATCTACCAATTGAGCTCGCACTCTATAAAGTTGTGTAAAGTTTTCCAATAGTCATATCGGCGACATAATAATCGTAACGTTCTTGAACAAATAACGGAAGTGCTGAAACCTTTTTTAGCATTGGCTTCTTAAAGGTGAAAGGAATTAACTCCGTACATGAAGAATGACAACTAATTAATTGACAAGAAAGAGCAACCATATCTTAGACAGTGGACAACATGCTTAGCATAATCCATCATTAAGACAAAAAAAGCACAACACAAAGCCAATGCCAATCGAAGCAAGTTAGATATTGATTCATTAAAATGGGGAATTGTAAAATAAAATACTGTTCGTAAGAATCAATTTCTTTTAGTAAAATAGCATACATATGAAATATTAAAATGGTTAATTAACCATATCATAAGATTCACAACTAGAGATGACATCGGCGCGGGTTTGGGGCGGGGTTTACTCCCCCATCCCCGCCCTATGTCTAAAAAGTTCTCTCCATCCCCACCCCACTTCCCGCTATTCCCAGATCCGCTCTGTCCCTGCCCCCACCCGTTGTCCTCCGCAGGTGCCTGCGTGTGCCCTCATATAGATTTTATTTATTTTATTTGCATATTTTTAACTCATTTTATAAATATAAACACACACACACATATAGGGAGCGATTCTGGTAAGAAAGGTCTCTTAGGAGAGAAATGAGAATGAATCTGGATCGTTGGATTGTATTATATGGAACTGAATTGTGCATTTGGTAAAACCGAAATGTGCAGAATAAAAAATTAAACTCAAATGTATCCAGGGACCATTAGGTCTACTTTCGTACTACTCTTCCCCTCACGCCCAGATCACCCCTCGGCGCAGATCTGCCCTCATCCAGGGACCATACGGTTTGTCCCCCACCCATGGTCATGCACTAGTGTTTGAGAGGCAGTATTTGTCAGTGTGTCCTAGGATGCCACACATAAAACATATATATATATTTTTTTTTTTTTTTTTTTGACCCGGTTTTAATCCAAAGAATCCGAAGATTCTTTGGGGTAGGGGCCAGGGGAACACCCTACCTCTTTATTAAATTGAAAAAATTACATAAAGTAGGAGGACCAAACCAAGCCTACTCCAATTAAATTACATAAGGATAACTAATTGCATCAAACTTCAGAATTCCAACAAAATGTTTAAAATGGTGTGCATTTGTAGCAATGGAAATACTTCGGTAAGCTAGATAGTCGGCGGCAATGTTGATCTTTGGATGAGTGTGGACAAGTGTCCAATTGTAGCCGGAGAGTGCTCTTCTGATCTTCTGAATTCGAGGCCAATATTGCCAATGTTGAGCCGTAATTCCCATAATGCCTTCATAAATGTTACTATTATCCACCTCAAGAACAAAATTTTTATTTGTATTGTTGATGTTGATAATAGTGTGAAAGATAGCATCATAAGTGGCTTGAGTTTTGTCATCAGTAGTGGCTACGAAAGTCATATGCCCGGTGTAATTGCCAAGATCATCTCGAAAGAGCGCTGCAGTTCTAATAAGAGTGGCATTGAGGTAACAAGTGGCAAAGTTGATCTTTTGGTAGGATTTGGGAGGTTTATTCCAAGTGGTAACACAAGGGATATTGGCAGTCTTTTTGGGCAGGATGGTGATGACATTAAAAGGAGATTGGTTGTTGCAGGAAATGAAAGGTTTGGCATTAGAAATGGCAAAAATATCAGTTTTTACAGCTTTTATTGCCTCAGGAAAATAGGCTACTTTATTATCATAAAGGAAACTGTTCCGTATCTTCCAAAGATTCCAAACAACAATATTTGGTATTATGTAATTGAAATCGGCAATTTTTCCTTTAAAATCATTGTACCAGCCCCTCAAGTAGTTTTGGACATCATAATAATCATTGGGCTTGAAGTTTAAGATAGTTTCAAAGTGATTCCAAACTTCTTTGCTAAAAGGGCAATTAAGAAAAAAATGATTGATAGTGTCCTTGTTGGGGCAGAAAGGACATTTAAAAGGCCCAAAAATACCAAATTGTATGAGTTTGTCCTCAAATGGAAGAATACGGTTATCAAGCCTCCATAGGAAAAAAGAGACCTTTTTAGGGGTTCGATTATTCCATATAAATTTAGTATCCGGTCCAACATTCATTTTAGGCCTTAATACATCATAGGCACTATAAAAACAGAATTCGCCATTAAGGTTGGGCTTCCACACATAATTATCATCACGGTCAGTGTAGTGGACTTTGTTTTCGTGGATTTTGTCCACCAAGATTCTAGGGAGACAGTTATAAATAGCAGGTATCAAAGTATTATTAGGCATCGCATCTTTTATGGAAATATTACTCAGGCAAACAGGGATGTCATCATGGTGAAGGTACAGGGGGCCAATGCTACACCAGTTAGCAAACCAAAAGGAGCTGGAACCCCTGTTTACCTGAATACAAGTATTGGCCTCAAATATGTGATCAACTGAAACGAGGGCTTTATGCATAACCGAACGGGTATTATCCTTCAGGTCATTGAACCAATTAGCCCATAGGCCATTATTGGTTTTGATCTTCCAAATCAGTTTGAGAAAGAAAGCATTCTGAACATGATGTAAGCTACGAAAACCCAAGCCATTTTCAGAAACAGGATAACAACAACGATTCCAACTACGCCAAATATGCCTATCATTATCAGCATTTTTATCCCACAGAAAATTAGAGAGTTTTCTCTCTAATTTTTGAATAATAGAGATCGGGAGGGGGGAGACAGCCATGTGATAAAGGGGCATGGTATTAAGCACATGATGTATAAGAATCATCCTACCACCCACTGAAAGGAGGTTATGTTTCCAACCAGCCAATTTTCTATCAAATTTGGCTAAAATATGATCAAAGTAAGAATTAAGCTTTCTTCCAGTAAAAATATTAGCACTCAGGTAGATAAAGGGTAAAGTACCCTTCTTAATATTGAAGATATCCTCCACATTCTTTAAGGTATGCCTTTTTGCATGCTTAGAGACAATATAAAAACTTTTATCTTTGCTTACAAGCTGGCCAGAGAAGGATTCGTACTCCTTAATGGTTTTATTCAAATGTGAAAGAGTAATTTTTTCAGCACTAGAAAAAACAATAAGATCATCAGCAAAGGATAAATGATTCATATTACTCATACCATTATAAGTATAGTACTGCTTCACCTTACTAGAAGAAAATAAGAAATTGAGATGCCTGGAGAGGATTTCAGAAACAATGATGAAAATAATAGGGGATAGAGGGTCCCCTTGCTTAACACCTCTGCTAGGCTTAAAAAATCCCTTAGGGGCTCCATTAATTAAAACCGAAAACCAGGTGGCATTGAGGTTGTTCCGAATAAGGTTAACAAACACAGGGTGAAAGCCAAATTTGACTAAAGCATGAGTAATAAAGGGCCAAGATATTCTGTCAAAAGCTTTCATCATGTCAAATTTAAAAACAATATTATGACCCCTTGTCTTGTTATTAATATGGTTTACCAGTTCTCTCAAAACTAGGATGTTGTCCGCTATGTCCTTGCCTTTTTGAAAAGCAGTTTGGTTAGCAGAAATGATTTTTGGCAGCAAGGGAGTAATACGAAGGGTAAGAATCTTAGTGAAAATTTTGTTTAAAAAATTACTAAGACTAATGGGTCTGTATTTTCTAAACTGGTAGGCATTTTTGTCTTTAGGAAGAAGCACAATAAGAGTATGGCCAATTGACTTGGGGATAGGAACACCACAGAAAAATTCCTTCACAGCATTATAAAGATCAACATGAATAATATCATAAGTAAATTGGTAGAAAAAACCATCAAAACCATCACTGCCAGGAGCACTGTATTTATTCAGACTAAAAACCGCATTTTTAAGCTCTTGGTGAGTGATAGGATTGAGCAAGGTAACATTGTCCTCATTGGTGATAACCGGGCTGATAATATTAAGATAAGAACTAGGATCAAGGGAATCAGTAACATCATTAGCAGTAAGGAGCTCACTGAAAAAATTAATAGCAGCATTACTGATATCCTCATTATTATCAATCCAAGACCCGTTATCTAATTTGATTTTATGGATGTTCATCTTCTTATGTTTGGCTTTTAGGGAGAGATGGAAAAATCTTGTATTTGCATCTCCTTCCTTCAGCCATTTTACTTTAGCCTTCTGCCTATAGAAAGAGTTTATATAGGTAGAGGCTTGAATGTATCTAGTCTGAGCTTGTTTCAAGAGAAGTTGGTCTTCCACAGTTAGGGAATCAGAGGTCTTAGTTTCAAGAATACTTATTTCATTTTCAGCTTCAGAGAGTTGGTTAAAGATGTTTCCAAAAATGTCATGATTCCAATTTTTCAGGACAATTTTTAATCTTTTCAGTTTTTTGGAAAACAGCCACATGCCGTAGCCATCACAGGGACTTTCCCAGGAGGCTCTAACAGTGTCCAGAAATGAGGGGTGCTTAGTCCACATGTGTTGAAATTTAAAACTTTTGGGGCTAGAGAAAGGGGCAGTGTTCTCTTGAAGAAGAAGAGGATTGTGGTCTGAAACAACTTTGTTAATTTTTTGCACAGTTAGGTTCCAACTAAGTTGTAAAAACTCATTAGAAACCATAATCCGGTCTAATTTTTTACAAACCAGACCACGCATCCTATTCCCCATCCATGTGAAAGGAGTTCCTTGAAAATTAAGCTCAGACAGACTATTGGAGAAAATGAAATCATTGAACTCATCCATGTCAACTTTATTAGGGATACTCTTACCCGTGTATTCAGTATCATTGCTAATAACATTGAAATCACCCCCCAAGAGCCAAGGTTTACTCCCAATGCTATTTCTGAAAGTAGTCAGTTCCTCCCAAAGAATTCTTCTAGTAATTCTGTCATTACCACCATAAACAATAGAAACATACACAGGGAGATCATGCTGGTTAGTTGTGAAGGACAGATTAATACATTGAGTAAGATCGGAAAGAATGTTGACCGTGTAAGAAGGGTCCCACATGATCCAGATTTTGTTTAAAGAGTGGCCAAAAGCATCAGAGAAACCAAGTTGAATCTTTTTATTATGCAGGTTGTTGGAAGAGATCTTAGGTTCAATTATAGCAAGAAAATTTATATGATAGGTTTTACATAAAAGTTTAGTACGATCAGTGGATTGAGAATTCCCAATTCCTTGAATATTCCAAATGAGCATACTAATCATAAAAAAATATGGGGTGGGGCAGATTTTTTGGGCCTGAGACTGTAGGGTTCTCTGGAAGGGCCAGAGGAGGTGCTTTGATTATGTTTGGTTTTTTGGGTTTGTTCCCCATCAGAATGAGTTTCTCTGGGGTCCAAATCCGTAACCACTTCTTGGATGACCTTAGTACCTTCCTGGTTCAAGTCTCTTAGAACCAGGTTGTCATTAGTGTAGTTCTGTTCTGGGGACTTCAATATTGGTGACTGAGGTGTTGTTATTGTGCTACCAATTATAGTAGCAGCAATGTTTTGGACATTAGGTAACAGATATTTTCGAGCAGAATCATTGTCAAGGGGTTTCTTGGTTGTATCATTAGTATCCTGATGGGTACTAACAATTAAAGTTTTCAGATCCTTTTCAAGGACAATGGAGGCTTTCTCAACAGACTGAATGGTATTACTAACCTGCGCATCAGAAATATTATCAGTAGGAACTACATCATTTATATAGTGTTCTTTGGCTGAATCATTCATACCCGAGGGGGTAGTCTCAGCTATTTTTTCAGATGGATTTTCCTCTAGTATCTGTAAGGCATCCTCAAATTGTTCCATTTGAGGTCCATCATCCTTACTTTCAGAAACACAGAAGATTGACCTATTTGTAGATCAATCTTACGCCAAACATTAGAAGGCATCTTGGGAGGGGGGTTGATTTTTGTGTTAGGAGCCACCTGTTTTTCCCTATCCAATATTAGGATAGGGTTTGCCTCAGAGTGGGTGTCCTTTTGAGGGGGTTTGCTTTTGGAGCATTTTCCTTCAGTATGACCAACATGGTAACATAGTTTACAGTAAGGGGGAAGTTGCTCCTCAGTTATGATGTACTGCCAGAAACCATCATACCCGTCATCCTCGAGCCAAATTTTTTCAGGTAGTGGTTTCAGGAGATCAATCTCAACCTGGATCCTTGCAACAGAGGGTCGAGATTTAGCCAAAGTGGGTTTATCACAACGTAAGGGGTGGCAGAATTTAGAACATAATTCAAACAAAAATTCCTCATCAAAAAGATGGAAGGGGAGATGGGGGAAATGGATCCAGCACGGAACAAACGAGGATTCCCTGTCTGGATGGTATCCAGGATACCACCTTGAGACTTTCATTGTAAATCCGTGTATTATCCATGGCTGTCGAGTACGGCAGCGAATATATTCGGTTTTATCGGAGAAAGAGATAAGTATCTCGTTCTTATAGAGTAAACCGATATTAAAAGTTTTGAAATTAAGTGCCTCGAAAACCTTACGTATCGCGAGTATGGACGGTCGGCCATTGATGAAAGTTCCAACCAGAGCGTATTGAAGTTCGCTGGCAAGGATTTCAGATCTGGCTTTGGGAATCTTTACAGAAAGACATCCCTTGTGTTTTCCGACGATTAGTTGGAGCGATGGATCGTCCTTTGCCTTCGACTGTTTCCTGGGCATACCGGAAACCACCGATGCCCAAGATTTTGGAGGCTGTGGCTCCGTCCCCATATCGGGGGGAGACGGACTTTGGAAAGGGATTAGGGTTATGCGAGCACAAAAGCGGAGAAGAAGAGGTTTCTAGAGATTGAAGAGAGCATAATTCTAGAGAGATTTTTTATGAATGTCGTTCCATAAAACATATATTTGGGAGCCTCTCGTATCTAACGTACGCCTAGAACCAGCTATCTCCTTCCTCCCTTAACCGAGTTCTTCTTGTAAGAGCATTTCTTATATCAATCAATACGCGTATATGAAGAAACTCCTTGCTTTTCCCTTTCAGGGTTCTTTCATCAATCCTGACCAGTCTCCCCAAGTACCGGCCAATCCCAATCGCCACTGTTTCAGTCATAAACTGAGAGGTAAGTTATGGAGTTGTACCCAGAATTCCGCATGATTAAGCTCCACCTCCAGTGGTCTGTCTCTCTTTGTCACCCTCCTTATAACAACTAGGTTCTAGTCAAAAGACCAAGGCCCATCCTGCAAAAATCGAGAGATATCACTCTCGTGAAAGAACTGAAGCATAAAACGTAACGCATGCCTCCTATCTGTTCGATGCTCACCCCTTTACTCGAGCGCCAAATCATGACCATTGTTTCCCTGAAGGAAACAGGACGAACTGGTTTATCTGTGATAACTCTACCAACAGTAGAGAAACGAGGGTTCTCACCCTCCCATTGTTTACATTTAGAGCTCCCGATTCAAACACTAAGCCGCCGTTTTCCTCCTCCTCAATTGACATCTTGTCATATTCTTCCGCTTTTTTCTCCATGATAAAATAGAAAGACCAACAAAAAAAGAAAAACTACACCAAAGCAACGGAGAATGAACACACTGCTCCCTAAAGGAAAAGAAACAGCCGAAACCAACAACAATACTCTCGGCCAGGGCTTATAGCTCAGCCGGACGACATCAAAATCGGATAAACCGATCACAATTCCAAAGCCTTCGTCAACAAAAAGAAAACTAACCTTCTACGCATTCACAAAGCTCGAAACAGAATCCAAAACTCTTAGCTCTGCTCTTGCGTCCTGCTCCTCGTCACATCGAAGCTAGCTTTAATAAAGTAGCATCAAACCCAGATTTATCTTAGTTCACTTTAAGTAAATTGAGTTTTCTGAAAAAAGTTGGAGTAACATCTGTTATGTTCGTTAGATATAAGTCTGACGAGAATAATATTCTACGACTAGCAATTCATTTATCTTCAAAACGACCGATTTAGTATCTATCCTCTTGATCGAGAACCCGGATTGCTCGAGCCGGCGAGAAAGATGGTTCTATAGACTTTTCTCTGAGGTGAGTTTTTTGTTCGGCGGCCGTAGCACCTCTAGGGTTTAGTCGCCGCGGTTGCATATTCAGTTTATCACCACATTGTACCTTCCATTCTGCACATTTTAGTTTCACCTAGTGCACATATCAATTTTATGTAATGCACAATTTAGCTTTAAATATTGTCACTATATTGTACCCTTTTTCGTTCTTGTACTTTTTTTCCCCTTTCACGCATTGTACTCTTTATTTATATCAATAAAATCTTCTTTTTCCAAAAAAAAAAAAAATCTCATACACATTGAATTTCACATAAAGCAAAGCTAACTAATTCTATAGTTAGAATTAGTCTAGATTCATTCTCATTTCTCTCCTAAAATCATTTTCTTATTTGAACCTAATTCTATGTGTGTGTGTAGCACTAAAAGATGTAAACGAGATACTAGTGTGTTTGATAAAAGTTAACTCCGCCAATTTTTAATAACTCTTTAATTTGAATAAGTTTTGGGAAGATGATAAAAGTAAAAATATAAGTAAACATTGTTGGTCCCGGATTATGTGGATTATCTAACAGCTTAGAATGGAAATCATCGTATAAACAGAAAAGGAAGACATCACAGAATGATTTAAGCAAATATCAAGTGCAGAGAAATCTCCTTTCTATTTATCGAGAAGTGCTTTTGACAGCGTAAGGCTACTGAGCAGAATAATCGATCCTTTAGTACCTGTACTGAGCGCTCCTATTTATAGGCGCAATACAGTTTACCTAATTAGGGCACATATGAGTTTGAGCCTAAAGCCTTTTTGGGCCTTATTCCCTTTTCTACCTATTTATTACATATGGTTTATTAATACTCATACCATAAATGGTATATCTAATTTAATTTATTTAACAAGACATTACAGACAAACTTGACTCACAATAAAAGTTCTAACAATCCCCCCCTTTGTGATCAAGTGCCGTCTTGCTGAGTATCTTCATTTCTGAGCTCTGAAGTAATGTTTGCATAGATTCAGTGCATGCTCATAGTTTCTTAGAGACTTTCTTCTGTGAAGTTGTTTCTCAATTGCTCTCAGAATGTTATCAGTCCTTTGGAGTTCCTTGAGGTCATCTTTGGAAGCTTCTTTAGATTTCTTGTCGAGCTCGTCTTTCTTTGGTTTGAGCTGTTCACTAATTATCTTCAGGGTCCCATCACAGTATTTGTGAACTTCATCAACAATCATCAGGCGTTTCTCATCGTTATGGTTTAGATAAATGACTGAGACCGGATTGTCAAATATGTGATATGCTTCGAAAGGTTCGAGTCCATGTCTTTTCAAGTCTGGTTGTGTGAGATTTACCTTTGAATAGTTGTGCTCGAGAGCCATCTGGAGATCATGTGAAGCATAGAATCGAACCTGTCTTGTCATGAACCTTTTGATAGCCTCGAAGCCCTCTTTACCAAGCCTGTCTCTATGAACTGGGAGTTCCCTACATCTCATGAACATTTGATAAACGTCATCCATATGAAGTAGAAAGAAGTCATTCTCTTGGCAGGTAAACTCCGATCCATCAGTTCGTTGAAGATGAAAAACTGAGAACTTGATTGTTTCCAAATAGTCTTCTGTTACATTCAGGATCTTCCAAACATGGCATCCGTTAGTTGCAAGATTATGATTCAGGATTCGTCGTTGTTCCCCTGTGGATCTGTGTCCTAACATGTACAGATTTCCACCTCGGTACTTTCCTTTTAGATGATTGATTCTGCGCATCTTTAGTTCGCTGAATTTCTTGATCTTTTCTGGTTGTCACCAAATTCTCTCTCGGATTTCTTCTAGGAAGGGTGCTTTGATTCTTACGATTTCCCAGGCTTCTTTAGCTGGTTCTGGTTCCTTGTGGTTTTCTTTGTGATTCTCCCCTTCCTTGAGTTCATCTTCATCGAGTCCAATCATCTGTGCATGATACTTATTAAGGAACTCTCTGAGATGCCAGCTTCGACACATTTCGTACTGCTCGGCTTCCACTCTAAGGTCATCCCACTCTGTCCACTTGCGAGGCCACTGATCATGAACTAGAAAATCTTCAAGTTCATCTTGTATCTGATTACCAGAGGGAGCTTGCTGCTGTGTCGGAGGTGATCTGTCGTGTGTAGCACCGGGATCACAAGGATTGCTCGTTGTCATCAGCTTCGAACTAAGTTCTAGCTGATAGCCTGATACGAATGATGTACTCGAGGTAACAACATCAGGACTTCCATTCCGACCTTGGTCAACATCTATAGGAGATGCGCCTCGGAATGTTTTGTCTAGCTCGACCATGCTAGAAGATGTGGTTAAGGATTTGTGGCTGGCTGAAGTAGTGGGTTGCTGATTGGTAGAGGTGGAGGGTTGGTTTGGCAGCGGGGGTTGGCTTGTAGAAGCAACATGCTGAAGTAACCGCTGGCGCTTGTTCTTCCCCTCATGAGAATCTGAATCATCAGGATCCTCATGTGAACGTTTAGCGCCACGGAGACTCTCACGACATGTGCTCTGAATATCCAGAGTTAGGAGAAAGGCTTTTTGGAGCGGGGTACAGTTGCCTTCATCTGTCTCTAGGATACGATCGAAAACCTCAGCTACGAGATCATCGAAGGGTACGGTTCTGAGTTTGGGTTTGGTCGTTGTAGGGGACGATACTAGTTCTGTATCCTGGGTTCCCCTTGAGGTGTATGGTTGTTGATTTCCTAGGGTTTATGGTTGGGAAGTTGGGATTGAAGTGGTTGGGGGCTGAGTGGTTTGAGGTTCGGTTGGTATATCCTGAACAACCGGGGTTTGTCCAGAGCCTTGTGCACTAGCAATTATTGCTTCGCGCACCCATGGTTTAATGGCTGACTCTAGATAACTATTCAGGTATACGAGAAGGTCTTCAAGGATAGTGGTTCCAGTTACAGGGGTTGTAACTGTTGTCACAGCATCAATGAAAACAGCTGATGTGTGGCCTGCGTTCAATGATGGAATCATTGTTGGCGTAGCAGGACTTCCGACCATCATTGTTTGTACTCCGGTCGTTGCGTTCAGGGTGAGTGCACCTGTATGTGCTGTGAATAGTGTAGGTGTCCTAGAAAAATTTGAAAATGTGGGTATGGTGACACCTAGACTCGATGTGATGGAACGAATGAGGGTAGTGGTCCGGGGCTGTTGACCACTAAGTCTCTCAACTGATTCCGAGGGAACCAGCGAGGTCGGTATGAATTCCCCTTAAGTTATTGAAACTCCAGCCTGTTGGGAGACTGGAGAGTGGATGGGAAAGGGCTGTGCATGCGCAGTTGAACCGGATGCTGCGACTTCTACCCGGGAACTGACAAGGTCAACTCCTGCACCTAGGGGCGTGGTTCGGTCTATATTTTTTTGACTAAAATCGGCTTAGATAAATAACCAATAAAAGTTCAGAGTATGGGTCAACTGACAAAAAGAAACTGATAACCGTCATCCCTCGAACCAGACTCGGAATTAATCGCCGTAGCAACATAATTCGCTGATCCATAACCGGGAAACAAAAAGCCTAACTCGGTTACCAAATTCCTCCCATCCCCCAAATCCAAAATCAACGTCTTACAAACTGGAAAATAAACGGAAAAACAAATACCAAAACAGAACCAAACAACATACAATTCGACAGAAAAACACAAACTGAATAAAACGAAATTAAAATAGAATCCACTCATCTTCTTCCAAACCCTAGCTTTGCTTGCACGCCACGGCGGCGGCTCAGGAGGGGGACGCGCCCGCCGTTCATCCGCCACAACTTCAACATCAGCTTTATTCAGATCCGGTTTTTCTTTCTCAGCGCCAGTCGCCATCATCTTGTATTTGTCCACAAAGCTTCCCAGACCGAAAAGAGACACATCAAACAAAAATCCAAAACTTTTTTCCACCTCCATATCCGCCGACGAAGCGGCTTATACCGTTGTCGCAGAAGTCTTCAAGCAACACGCCCAATTCGAAGCAGACCGAAACCTTCATCTTGTTGTCCGTCAATACTCCAAACGAAAAGCCCTCCAACAAATAAAAGACGCGGTGGCTAGTCAAAAAGCTCGCTGCCGGACAAAAGCCCCTCCAACAAATAAAAGACGCGGTGGCTAGCCAAGAAAGCTCGCCGCCGGACAAAACCCTAGGCCGAAACCTTGACTATTAAATATTATAAAGCAGAAATAAATCATAGAGTTTAGAAAAATGATAAGAGGTTTTCCTTAAATATTTCTTAAAAACTATTGACCTAAATGTTACTAGACCAAGTGTAGAGAGCTAGAAGATAGAGAGAATGTGCGTATTTAAGATGCATCAACACCAGGGACGTAGCAAGGATGTAATGTCAGGGGTGTCAAAGTAATGTATACCAATGAAGATATATATAAAAATGTGAATTCTAAGTTAGAAATATTATATGATTTTTTCAATTTCTTATTAAATATTACCAACAGTATTCTTTCAATCATACATAAAAAAAATTGTGAGATAGAGGAATATATTATATATATTGACAGTGTTTATATATATATATATATATATATATATATATATATATATATATATATATATATATATTACCCGAGAATTCACCCGATGGGTGAGGTAAATGACGGGGAACATTTACCTAATTTATTGAAATCAGTACCAATTTACAAGGAGAATTAGAAGCAAGAAATTACTGCAAACATAGATAATTAATTAAAAGGGCTTGAAATGGGCCCTGACTTGGCCGAGCATTTAGGAAATGGACAAGAAGGCCACAGAATAACCTCTGCGTAAAACATAATAATCCAAGGGTCTGATCCGTCGAATAAACGTAGGGTTATATAAAAAATAGTGGTGTCATTTTTAACACTTTCAATCTATATATATACACATATATATACAATAAATATATAATTTGAGTGGTGTCATTTGACAACGTAAGCCAACACTTAGCTCCGTCCTTGATTAACACTACGATCGACTACACATTGGAATATAAATTGATTGGGCCTCTATTAGGATGTTTTTACTTGAACTGGAACTTGCTGGTCTGGTCTGGTCTGAACTGGTCTGGTAATGTCTGGTCTCTGTGTATTTTTATAACTATCCAAGTCTAGTCTAATCTAGATTGGTCTGGACTGGTCTGATTTGGTCTAGTCTAATCTGGTCTGGAACTAAAAACAGTCCAAGTAAACACATCCTTACTCAATCGAGTATAAAGCTAGAGAAGATAGACCATTTGTGAGGTATTAGGAGCCCAAAAGACTAAAAGGGAGCTTTTGGACTCCTAATTGTATGTGGTGATAGTTTAAAAGGAAAAAAAAAAGAATAGGACGGCCTATGGGCTATGGTTGCTTTTGGATGTCATCCTTGAATTTTTAAACTTATATAATTTTTTTATTTATTTTCCAACTTTTTCAAAGCATATATCAAAATTCATAATTTTTTTATCTTTCATATGACACCAATATGTAATATATAAAATGAAAAAAACAAATCTGAAATTTTAATTGTTGAAGTTTATTGAGCCCCAAAGAACACGAAGCACAAATTTTTAATTCATGGAGCCTTCACAAATAACTAAATATTCCATAATCGAACATTACTTGAGCTAAATTGATTTTTGTTAACCGCACAACGTTAAAAAATTAATCAAATTTATTTATTTTTACATTAAATGTGTATTTTTTATTTCATAAATATTCAGGGAAAAAACTATAAGGAAGATATTACTTATAATAATTTAATTAATGTTTTGTTAGATTAGTATGTAAAAAATATGCTGAGTGTATTTTATTGACGGTCTTGGAATGCAGAAAAATAGAAGCCTAAACAATGTTTTGGCCTCTCCACTAGAGATGACAACGGGGCGGATCGGGGATGGTTATGCATATAACAGTACCCGCCCCGTTGGGTAACTTCCCGGCCCCGTAGCTGCCCCACTATCCAACGGATAATTTTTATCCAAACCATAACTACCCCAATGGGTAATGACAATTATAACCGCTGGTAACCGTTTTATTATTTAATGAATCATTGATATTTTAATTTAAAAATTATTATTTCAAAAGGAAAATAAATTAATAGGGATCACCTGGACGACTCTAGACGTGAGATGCCACTTACAAGTTTTGTGCATCTACAAGACAAGAAAGAAGGCAATCGAACTTAATTTGAATCTAAAAACACATATTGAAAAATAATTAATCAAGAAAACATATGATAATAACCAAACGAGAATATGAAAATCTATTATGAACTTTCATTCATACATTATAGTTAGTACAACCATATATAAACAATGAAAACATAAAAATCTCATCTTTTATTAATTGTGGGACAAAGAATAGAAAGAATGTAATAAAAAGATAAGTAAAAATAAATTGGGCGGGCTTGTATAAAACCGTAATCGCCCCTTTACCTGTAAAAATAAAATGGGTGTTCCTTGCCCCATATCCATTATCTGTCAATGTTATTTTCTCAATTATGATAATAGTGGTTCAATGCGGGTATACATCGAATTGGTTAGAATTGCCATCCCTTGCTACTCTCCACCACTACGAATGGCCTAAGCTTAACGAAAAATTTAGATCCAGAGTTCAGTGTTTTCCCTATCCATATTAAGGATTTAAATTAACTTCATCTGTACCAGCAGATTAACATACAAATAACTTTCAAAGTTCACCTAACTATTCTCTCTTAAAATGAGCTTTTCAGTACGTTGTGCAACCTAGTGCTAGTCCGAAGTGAAGACATGTGGTTACATCCTAAAAGTTCAACCTAATAAGAGGATGAACTAAGATCTTAATATAGCGTTTAATTGTTTAAGAAATATCCGGTGTGGGACAACATGTTGAGTGAAATGCGTCTTTAATCGGAAAATAAAGAAATCAATCAATTAAAATAGTCAAGAAAATCAGAAACAAGAAGGGCCAGAAAGTCAAAGCTTGTGCAACGCACAATTTCCTTTAAACATATTCGCTGTCTCCCACGGTGCGAGGAGCGTTGCAGCGACAGTTTTCCACGATATGGTGGCTACGAACGACCGGATGAGCACACATCGGTTGTTCCGGCGAACGAGAACAAAGCTAGAACACCAAGGATTATACTTTTTCAGGGAACTGGAGGTTTTTTTAGCTGAAGAAATACGTGCAAATAGTGTTCTGTTTCATGTTGAATGTGTGTTTTTGCATCTCACCAGCCAACAACAAGGATGAATTTGTTGTGTGTTAAGTGAACATTAATGGACATGAACGTTGAACATAAATGACCAGAACATTGGACATTTGACGAACACTTTGTCGTAGTGTGCCTCAAATTAAATTCACTACTAAGGGCTAATACCGTAGTATAGCGTAGTAGAGTTCATATCCATAGGGAAAGGTGTTTTTTGCGCATGTGTAAACGTAATTAATAAAAGTAAACGGAAGGGGGGATTGGAAATTTTGATAATTGAGAAAGAAAATAAAATACTAAAATGAGGGAAATAAAATATCAAAGGTAATCAACCTTGGTTTTGCTAATTTCCACTTAGTGAAATGTTCGTTGATCATTGTTACTACTTTAATTATCCCCCTTGAATACTTAATTGTGGAGAAATTCCAATTCATCTAGCATAGTTATTAATAACGAGACGCGTTCCTTAATAGTAGCATTCGGTCGATTTAATGAAATAAATTAAGAACGATAACTTGTAACCCGAGGTGAGTATTCTCGACTGTCACAACGAGAATTTCAGGTCCAATTATTCTATCTAATTTATTCATTTATCATATGATGAAATCAATTAAGATTGATAACCTCACCACAAGCGGTTTATTATTGATTTAATCAATATAATTAATTCCCCTTTTGTTATTAACCATGAGACGCATGCATTAATAACCCAAGTTCACTACCGTGAAACGATCAAACGATTAACAAGCGTATTCGTCGTCCGATTCTAGTGATAATTAATATATGAAACAAAACTAGTTGATCCTTTAATTAATGTTCAAAATATTAATATGAAATATGAATAAGAATTAATTGCTATTCAAGGAAGGGTATTAAAGAAAATAAATTCTACTATAACCAATGTCAAGATGTTAACTAATTGTCATCTTAGCAACACTCCCCAACATTAATATAGAGATAGATTTAATTAATATTCAAGGAAGAAGATTAAAGAAAATAACTCACAGCTTACAATTCATTAAGCTTCAAAGTAGCAAAACCAAGCTAAAAAAGACTACCAAAATTACAAGAATAAAGTGTATATGAAAGAGGGGATTAATTGGTATCTAAAATAGGAAAGAAAGGGTGTTTTTATAGGAGAAGTGAGGTGGTTGGGTCTAAGACATAATCTGATCTTCCCATGTTCACTTGCTTTATTTGATCTCTTATGATCTCCGGGTCAAATCATATCCAATTTTTCACATTTCTTTGTCCTCCATGAAGCTTCCTCTTGTCTCCAATGCTCCTTCCTTATGCTCCCAAACTCCTTCCTCTTCTTTTCATCATGTTTTTGCTTACATGTCAAAATATCTTAATATCTTCTAATTCTACTTTAATTTTAGAAGATAAAGATTACACCGTAATTGTACAAAAGCTAAGTAAACAAAATGTAAAACCATTCTAAAATGTGGTGTTTATGCACTACTAAAAAGTACACATCAACATTAATATGTCAAAAATTGTCCTCTTAAAGAACACATTAAAGGAGAAGAACGTTGGACAATAATTGTTGTAACGTTTGCAATTGAGCAGTTCTGGTGCGGAGCACAAGAGTTCTTGTCCGAAGCAGAAACGAGCAGTTCTGATGTAGAGCAGAAGCGGTTCTGCCAGAGCAGTTCTGATTTCTAGAAACAATACAACGTTACGGAAAGAAACAAAAAATTAAATCGTATTTTTGGATGACATTCGTGTCCGCAAGTCGCCCGCACACGCAAGTCGCGGTTTTTCTTCTCCGTTTTCGGAATTTGACCGGCAACCCCCCTGCGCGTGAAGAGAGCATTTCCACCTAGGAATCTTAACTTCTTCAAAGAGGGTCACCTTTATAACGGGATGAAAATCCCTTGGGTTTTCCGGTGTGGGATAAATCACACTAGAAACCTATCAAGAATAAAGAACCTGGACTGGACTTGCTTAGCTCTGGAGTTTTGGGCCTATATGTTATTTTTGGGCTTTATTGCATATTATGTAATAATGTATAAATACCCTCTGTAGTTTATAGTTTTAGGTCAAGACTTTCATTTCGATCATTCATTCGATATGCTATTCTCTTCTCCAAGAAACACTCTGTAGCTTTGTTCATCAACGATTCAATCTGTTCTCTGATAATTAATTTTCACATGGTATCAAATTAGGTATCGATCCTATATCGATTTTGTTCTTCTTCTCTGCTTTCGATTTCTATTATCGAATTCATCCTTTTCTCAGATTTTTTTTTGAAACCCTAATCGTATCATTTGCGATGAATCCACTCAATCCTATTGAGGATCTGTCATCTCCGTACTATCTGCATCCTAGTGACCACGCTGGCTTGCGTATCATCTCTGAGACACTGAATGGAGACAACTTCAATGCCTGGAAGAAGCCTGTCACCATGGCTTTTAGCATGAAGAATAAGATGGGTTTCATTGATGGTTCTATTGCTCAACCGAGTCCAGATGAGCCTGTTTACTATTCAATCTGGTATCGTATCAATGGTCTACTCCTTTCTTGGTTGAATTACTCGATTGCTTCTGCTATTCGATCCACTTTCTTATACTTTACCTCTACTAAAAGCCTTTGGGATGAAATCAAGATTAGGTATGGTAAAAGTGATGGTCCTAGAGTTTTTTATCTAGAAAAAACCCTAGGTAATATCTCTGAAGGAACTCAGAATATTACTGAATATTACAACATGTTCAAAGGGCTCTGGGATTAATATGTCGATTTTAAAACTCTTCCTACTTGTTCTTGTGGTCTTTGTACATGTAATCTAAAAAATTGATCCTTGAAAAAGAATCTCTTCAGAAATTCCTTGTTGGATTGAATGAATCCTATTCTGGTTTGAGAAGTCAAATCCTTCTTCAAACTCCTTTCCCCAGTCTCTCTGCGGTTTACTCTTTCTTTCTACAAGAAGAGTCTCAAAGAACACTTCAACATCCTGTTAACTCTGTTCCTTTTCCTTCTGATCCCTCATCTATTGCTGATTCCACTGCCTTCTTTGTAAAAAAATTCCACCTACAAGAAAAAATCTTATGTTACTTGCACTCACTGTGGTTATCAAGGTCATCATGCTGAGAAATGTTTCCAAGTCATTGGCTATCCTCCTACTTGGAAAGGACCTATAGGACAAAGGACTGCTCCTGGTTTCAAGTTGCCATCAACATCTGCTAAAAATACTCATGCTCACCTGGAAAATACTTCAAATGAATCTTTTTCTGCTGACTTGGACTTGTGTGATCCATCTTTCTACAACAAGTTCCTTGAGTTTATGAAGACTCAGAATGACAAACCTGCTTCGGCTTCTGCTCTGTAACGCCCCTCTCAGGGTTAAAGGATACGTTACACTAAAATACTACTTTAAAAAAAATAAACTGTAATATAACGGCCGTATGTTTAAGAAATAACCCTGATAAAATCTCAAATGTAACTAAAATATATCTCCAAATAAAGACTTAATAAAATATAGTTATCACTGGCAAATGTAAAACATTTGCCAAAACATTTCTAACTTAGAGATCTCAAAATTTCATTCTCAAAACATTTCAGTAAAACTTTCTGAAAGAGATCTCAAAAAACAACTTTCTGTACTACTCTTTGTGGCTAATTTTACTCTGTGGACCCGTGATATGTACTCAAAGGCGCCAATCCGACAGCTCAGGGGAGCGACCCACTAAACATATCGGACTCTCTGAAACTGATAACTCTGTAACTCTGTGGGAACTTGTTCCCGAGTACATATCATTTAATCGTTCACTTTAAGTATTAGTTCTTTTCTTTTTCAGGGTGACGTTTGGATAAAACACCATTAACATCTTGAAATAAAAGTACTGACATAGTCCTGACTATGCCAGATAATAAACATAATTTGACACGAAAAATAAAGTAACTCATCAAATAATTCACCAAATTCACATAATAGCAAATAGACTAAAATCATCTATTAAAAATCAACCAGACTTCTTCCTTTTATTTGGTTGAGCAAACATGTACAGGTGGTAGTGAACTTACCTGTTAATAGCTGAACTCAAAATACTCAAATAAGCGTGGCACCTTGATAACGTCTTCCGGTAAACTCTTCCTTACGAAATCTTTATTAAAATATAATAATAAGAAATCCATTAGCTTGGAACCTTACGCAGGGGTGACACTGATAACTCTCTCTTCCCTGGAGTTCTGCTCTTAAAGTTGTTAAGCTAAAATTTTAGGTAAGGAATTTTACTACTCTTAGGATTAAAATGTTCAAATAGGAATGAATCTACTGGAATAAAACTACTGTTGGACGATTTCTATACAATAAAACTAGACTAGAAGGTTTCTCAATATTGGTTACTTCTAAAACGGTCTGCTTCGTATTAACATGATGGAAATAGAGTTTAAGTTAGCACCCTAACGCATAAGGAAGAATCAGGGAAAATTAAATTACTTGTTTAGATTAAAATTCAGTTTGTTAAATCAAAACTTGAAAATTTGATCACATTAGGCGCACCCTCAAAATCTAAATGGCTCTCTGCTCCAATCAATAACGAAGCAACAAAACCACTTGAAATCTAAGAAGATTGTTGATGTTCGTGCTCTACTGGAAATAGATAAAGGTAGCTAAACATTCTCATTAACACAAAAGAACAAACCGAGCAGGAATTGTAGAAGTGACGTACCACTCTTGGTTCCTTAAGGAAGATGGAAAATTTTCGTATAGGAAGAAAGAACAGAGCAGCAGCCGTGAGGAGACGAAAACTAGACACGGGAACGTTTAAGGTTTGCTACTAAAAGGAATTACTAATCGGCATATCTATATATATCCTAGGGTTTTGGTCAAAATACTGGTTGGGGCGAAATAATTGATCCGTATGGTATTAGTCTTCTAAAAAATGATTTCGACCCAACTGAATTATTATGCCCTTGCTTTCAAAATATACTAATAAAGTGTTGGTGATTTTAGTGTCACCGGCCGTTTTGTGTAATTGGAAATGACATGAGTGCCAATGAGAATTAGAACTATGATCTAATACAAGTTAGTAGGTGTGGAGTGCACACTTGTATATAAGAACTAGTTTAGTTCCAAAGTGTCTACGTTAGTGGAACTCGAGGTAGAACTCGAGGTATAACTTTCAGTAGACCAGCTCTGTGGTTCTAGACCGAGTTCTAGAACGGTTAGGCAGTTTCCAGCAGTTTCCCAAAACCTGCTGCGGTTATTCTTAATCGTGTTACAACTGCCTAGGACGATGAATATGGATATATACCACCATATTTCGTACAGAGGAGGTAGAGGATCAATATCCAACATAACTTCATCACTTTGGCACTCAAATTAAAGATAACAATCCATATACTCGACTAGTTTGGCTCTAGTTCTTGTGCCTAAGTTCTAGAGTGTCCTTAAGGATTATCCTAGATTGAATTTCTTGTAACCCAGGCATAGGGGAGAAATATCAATTCGGAAAGTGAACTTACACGATCCTTAAGCAATCCAAGTACTCAAATTATCACCCCCTACGTGATTTACCTCAACAATCGAATTGATATTTCTTTTGTGATAATCATGAGTACTGTGGAAGAGATGACATCCAAGTTCAACAAATTGGACAAGTTTCAAGGGAACGATTTCCGTAGATGGAAGAAGAAGATGCACTTTCTTCTCACCACGTTGAAGGTTGTGTACGTGTTGAGCACTCCAATGCCGGAAGTGATGGAGGATGAAACCTTGGAACAAACTAGGAGGCGCAACAAGTGAGAGAACGATGACTACATATGTAGAGGCTGTTGGTCCCAGATTATGCAGACTAACACACAGCTAGATGGATATCATCGAATAACAGAGAAGAACGATCTCACAGAATGATTTATGAAGTATCGAGAACTTTGGAGATCGTGTTTCTATTATATCGAGAAGAATTTTAGCAGCGTAAGGCTAGAGTGTATTAATCGATATCGGTACCTGTACACAAGGCGCGTATTTATAGGCGCTGTACAGGTTACCGATTTAGGTAAACCTTGGAAGTTGGGCCAAGGCCTTTTTGGGCCTTATTCCCTTTACCTTATTTGCTACATAATAAATACTAATCTAATACCATAAATGGTATAACTAGTCTACTTTATTTAAACAAGACATTACAGACAAACTTGACCCACAATAAAAGTTCTAACAATCTCCCCCTTTGTGGTCAAGTGCCGTCTTGCTGGGTTTCTTCACTTCTGAGCTTTGTAAAAGTTCTTTCTGAGATTAAGAGCATGCTCATAGTTTCTGAGTGAATTTCTTTTATTAAGTTGTTTCTGGATAGCCTGTAGAATTTTGTCTATTCTGTGTGCTTCCTTTAATTCAGCATCTGTCACATCTGCATACTGTTGCTGTCTTTCTTTGAATGCTTCTCTGATCGGTTGCAGCTTTTCCTTCACAATCTTCAGGGTTCCGTCACAGTACTTGTTGATTTCATCAATGAATAGCATACGTTTCTCACCATTATGATTTAGATAGAAAAGCGTGATTGGTCTATCAAAAATGTAATACTCAGGGAAGTCCTCGAGTTCGTGTCCATACAGCTTTGGTTTTGTGAGATTTGTCTTCGGCATGTTTGTTTCAAGCGCCATCTGAAGATCATGAGAGGCAAAGAATTTGATTTGTCTGAGCATAAAGCGCTTGAGTGCATCCAGCCCATTTTTCTTTAGCTCGTTCTAGTTCCTTGAGGTTTTCTTTTTGATTCTCCCCTTCCTTGAGTTCGTCTTTATCGAGTCCAATCATCATTGCATGGTATTTATTGAGGAACTCTCTGAGATGCCAGCTTCGACACATTTCGTACTGATCGGCTTCCACTCTAAGGTCATCCCACTCTGTCCATTTAGGAGGCCATTGATCATGAACTAGAAGATCTTCAAGCTCATCTTGTATTGGATTGTTAGAGGGTTCAGAGGGAGCTTGCTGCTGTGTCGAAGGTGACTCGTCGTGTGAAACACCGGGATCCTCAGGATTGCCCATTGACATCAGTTTCGAACTAGGTTCTAGCTGATGGCCTGAGTAAGAAGATGTACTCGTGGTAGCATCATCAGGACTTCCATTCCGTCCTTGGTTAACATCTATAGGAGATGCACCTCGGGATGTTATGTCTAGCTCGACCATGCTAGAGAGAGTGGCTAGGGATTTATGGCTGGCTGAAGTAGTGGGTTGCTCATTGGTAGAGGTGGAGGGTTGGTTTGGCTTTGAGGGTTGGCTAGTAGAAGCAACATGCTCAAGTATCCGCGGGCGCTTGTTCTCCCCCTCATGAGAATCCGAATCATCAGGATCCTCATGTGAACGTTTAGCGCCACGGAGACTGTCACGGCATGTGTTCTGTGTATCTAGAGCATGGAGAAGGGCTTTTTGAAGAGGGGTGAGGTTGCCTTCTTCCACGTCTAGTATACGGTCGTAGATCTCAGCTACAAGATCCTCGAAGGGTACAGTTGTTAGGTTGGGTTTGGTCGTTGTAGGGGAGAATACTAGTTCTGTATCCTGGGTTCCCCTTGATGTGGATGGTTGTTGGTTTTCTATGGCTAAAGGTTTGGAAATAGGAATGGAAATGGTTGGGGGCTGTGTTGTTTGAGGTTTGGGTGGTATATCCTGAACAACTGGGGTACTTCCAGAGTCTTGTGCATTAGCGGTTATTGCTTCATGCACCCATGGCTTAATGGTAGACTCTAGAAAGCTATTCAGATATACGAGAATGTCTTTGGGGATAATGGTACCAGTTACAGGGATTGTAACTGTTGTCACAGCATCAGTGAAGATAGCTGATGTGTGGCCTGCGTTCAATGATCGTGGCATTGTTGGCGTAGCAGGGCTTCCGACCATCATAGTTTGCACTCCGGTCGTTGTGTTCAGGGTGAGTGCACCTGTATGTGCAGTGAATAGTGTAGGTGTCCTAGAAAAATGTGAAAATGTAGGAATGGTGACACCTAGACTCGATGTGATAGAACGGATGGGGGTAGTGGTCCGGGGCTGTTGACCACTAAGTCTCTCAGCAGATTCAGAAGGAATCAGTGAGGTCGGTGTAAGTTCCCCTTGAGTTATTGAAACCCCAGTCTGTTGGGAGACTGGAGAGTGGATGGGAGATGGCTGTGCATGCGCAGTTGAACCGGATGCTGCGACTTCTACCCGGGAACTGACAAGGTCAGCTCCTGCTCCTAGGGGCGTGGTTCGGTCTATAGTGACGAAGGTGTCACAGTCATCGTACAGTGCCAGCTCCTCTTCCACTGCACTCTTCTTTCTGAGCCTCTTCTTAGGCTGTGATGATGCAGGCTTTTCATTGCGTTTCTTGGAGCGCTGCTCACTAATGATGATCCCTTTGAGTGGTCGGGGTGTGAGTGCAGCCTCAATATCTTCTGATGAGGAGTCAGAGTCTATCGGAATGGCCTGTTTACCAGCTCTCTTCCTGTTGCTGATCAGGACTCCCTCCATGTCATCATCATCATCTGCATCATCATCATCATCATCTCTTCGTTCATTCCCTTTGGCCATGCTATCGGAGGCCTCACCACTAGCCTTATTAGAAGGGGCCTGACTTGATGGTTCATCGGCAGTGTCCTCAGCATTGGTAGGGTGGCCCTCAGCAGTCTGGGTCCTCTCGGAAGAGTTAGCAGACTGATCATCATTAGGCCGGGTTGCCACTGGTTTCTGTGGCGGGGCTCTCTTCTTCTTACCCTCACTTTCTCTCGGCTTGGTTCCCGGGGAAGGTCCAGCTGGGTTTTGCTGAACCATAGGGACCGTTCTCTTCAGCGACTCTTTGTAGTCGATGACTGCTTTATCCCTCGGATTTGCAAGGTCAAGTAGAGAGTCCGGGATAGGCAGTGCTTCAGCCTTGTTGCTGTCTCTTTGAAAGTACTTGAGCTTTGGGGCGGTGAAATGCTCATCTCCCTTACGCTTTGGAATTGTGGGGGTGGCTTCCAACATATTGTGGATCATCAGCGCCAGCCACCGAGCGTAGGGGATGGTGTTTCCTTTGTTGTTCTCTTTAATCTTCACTTGATCCATCAGCTCTGTCCAGAAGAGCTGGGCCATGTCGTAGTTCATATCAAAGGCAATCCCATGGAAGATTTGCAGAATTTGCTTGTTGCACTTGTCGTGTCCGGCGTGCTTAGGAGACAAGCATTTGTTGACCAGGCCGAACAGACTCTTCCATGGGTGCGGAAGATTTGAGATTGTGAAGTTTGACAGCAATGGCAGTGGGCTGTCATATCCCAGATCTTTCATCCCCTTTATCAGTTCTTCGTTGGAGGGGAGTGGTGCGTAGCTTTGGTGCACTGGGAGCTTCAGGGTCTCCCGGATTGTAGATGGTGTCAGCACCACTCTTTTGTCACTCAATTTGGTCATGATTTTGGACCGATCCTTCTTGCTCTCAGTTCGCATGCAGCCCCAGAATTGCTGCAGGTATACCTCTGGCACCGGTTTGGCTTCATTGAATGCAAACCAGAGGTAGTGCTTCTGTAGAATAGAGAGAATGACTGGGTCCTGACATTTGAAGATCTTCAGGTCCAACTGAAAATTATTGTCATAGATTGGGACCCAGTTCTCTTTTGAGTATAGTTCATCACTTGATTGTGCATTCCTGTCCGTTCCTGACATTGTTAACTGAAAGAATTGGGTCAGCACAAATGTTCATTTGAAAATTTTATTTTTGTTCTGTTTTTGCACTATTTCAGATCAGGTGCGTACATGTGGGACCTCGAAAAATTTTCTAAGTGTAAACCACGAGAACCAACTTCTCGAGGTTTGAATATCGAGAAGTAGGTTCTCGAGGTTTAAATACCGAGAAGCTCTTCTCGATACTCAAATATCGAGAACTTGGTTCTCGATATAGAAGTATCGAAAAGTCCTTCTCGAGATTTAAACAACGAGAACCATCTTCTCGAGGTTTGGTATCGAGAACCATCTTCTCGGTATTTCCAACTTCGAGAAGTAGGTTCTCGGTATTAAACATCGAAAAGACTCTTTTCGAGGTTTAACATCGAGAACCGTACCTCGAATTTTGAAATATCGAGAGATTGTTCTCGAGTTCTAAACATCGAGAAAGTGAATTTCCCGAGTTCCCACTCAGAAGATATGTCGAGAACCACCTGCAATTTCACACAAACATAATGGATAACTAAATTTTAGCTTGAAAGCTTTTCGATGTCAAATTTCCGATTTTGAAAAAGTGGTTCTCGATATACAAACTCGAGAAATTTCCCAAGTTTTAACTCGAGAACCTTTACATTGTGAGCGTAAACTGGTTTGCTGTTGTTTTTCATGATTAAGAACCATTTTTACTACCTTTTGATTGATTCGAGAAAGGTTCAGAGAGGAATGGGGTCGAGAAGATTGCGAAAACTTTTTGCTCTGGACTTCGAGAACTGAGAATGCGAAAAGATATGATTTTGGGTTCTCGAAGTCCTTTAAATATGCGGGAAGTTGATTTTGGGCCTTGCGAGAAAATTTGATTGGGCCCAGAGGTTTGAGTTGGGCCCAGTTCCCCTTTTGTTTTAAAATGTATGGGGCCCAAAAGCACTTGCACTCTCGTAGATAAACAAAACTCCCCCTCAAATTGTGCATGAAAAAAAATGAAACACACACACACACACACACACACACACTCTTTTTCCTTCCTTTTTTTTTGATTTTCTCACACACACACTCTTTTTCTTTCTTTTCTGATTTTCTCACACACACACACACTCTTTTTCTTTCTTTTCTGATTTTCTCACACACACACACTCTTTTTCTTATTTTCTTCTTTTCTCCCCCTCAAAGTATTCCTCTCTCTCTTATTTTCTCCCTTTTCTCCCCCTCAACACATGCAACACACACCACACACACACTCATTTTTTTCAGACCATGGAGATAACACAATTACATAGGATCGAGATTCAACATGCCTAACTTAGATACTAAGAACTGGAATCTCTTTTCATCCAATGCCTTAGTAAATATGTCAGCCAGTTGAAGCTCGGTGCTAACAAAGTACAAATCAACATCTCCCTTCTCCACATGGTCCTTAATGAAGTGATACCGCAGGTCGATGTGCTTGGTGCGCGAGTGATGAACGGGGTTGCTGGTTATGACGATTGCACTTTGGGAGTCACTGTAGATGGGAATATGGTTGAATAGGAAGCCATAGTCTCTGAGTTGTGTCCTCATCCATAGGATTTGTGAACAGCAACTAGCAGCCGCAACGTATTCTGCCTCGGCTGTAGAAGTTGACACGCAGTTCTGCTTCTTGGAGGACCAGCAGACTAGCTTCTCTCCCAGAAATTGAGCACCACCGGATGTACTTTTCCTGTCTAACTTGCAACCTACGAAATCAGCATCTGAGTAACCAACAAGGTCAAAACCCGTGTCCTTGGGATACCAAAGTCCTAAATTGACTGTTCCTTTTAGGTATCTCAGGATTCTCTTTACTGCATTCAGATGTGATTCCTTTAAATTTGCTTGAAAACGAGCGCACAGGCAAGTTGCAAAGACAATATCCGGCCTACTAGATATCAGGTACAGCAAGGAACCGATGATAGCCCGATAATTGGTAGCATCTACTGATATCCCGGAAGGGTCGGAGTCGAGCTTTTGTGAGGGAGACATGGGGGTTTGAGCATTTCATGGATGTACTTCGACTGGCTGATGAAGATTCCGTCTGGCAGTTGCTTGGTCTGTAGCCCTAGGAAGAAGTTCAACTCTCCCATCATGCTCATTTCGAACTCAGTGCGCATCAAGTTGCTGAATTCTTCGCAGAAATTCGGATTAGACGAGGCGAATATGATGTCATCGACGTAGATTTGTATCAGCATGATGTCACTGTTCTCTCGCTTGATGAAAAGAGTTGGATCTATCTTTCCCTTCGAGTAGCCTGATTGCACAAGAAAATCAGAAAGTGCATCATACCAGGCTCTCGGTGCCTGTTTGAGTCCGTACAAAGCTTTCTTTAGCTTGTAGACATAATGTGGACGTTCAGGATCAACAAAGCCTTCTGGTTGTGCCACGTAAACTTCTTCTTTCAGTTCTCCATTTAGAAATGCAGTCTTGACATCCATTTGATAGACGGTGAAACTCTTATGAGCAGCATAAGCAAGGAACAGCCTAATTGCTTCAATTCTGGCCACTGGTGCAAAGGTTTCATCATAGTCAATTCCCTCTTGTTGATTGTACCCTTTTGCAACCAGTCGGGCTTTGTTCCTGATTATCACACCGTCTTCATCTTTCTTGTTCTTGAAGACCCACTTGGTGCCAATTATTGTTTTCTTTGGGGGTCTTGGCACCAGGGTCCATACATCCAATCTTTCAAACTGATTGATCTCCTCCTGCATTGCTATCACCCAATCTGGATCTGCTAGAGCTTCAGAAACTTTGGTTGGTTCAGATTGGCTGATGAAGCAAGAGAAGAGACATTCATTCGCTGTAGCCGTTCTTGTGCAAACTCCACGACTCGGATCTCCAATAATTTGTTCTGCAGGATGTGCCTTCGTCCATTTCCGCTCATGAGTTAGAGGGATCGGAGTTATGATGGTGTGATCCGGGTCCTCAAAAGTAGTAGAAGCAGTTTGTTGAGGAGTGGAGTGTGCTGGGATTGATTCAGGTTCTGTATCTGCCTGAGCTGGTACTTCTGGAACTTGTGCTGGTGAAGTTGCTTGTGTTGCCGCCGTGCCATGATCTTTGTTATCCTCTTGATCAGATGGAGTAGGTGTATCATCTTCTTCTTCTGTGAAGTCAGGCATGAATGTTGGTTGAGCAGCTTCCATTGGTAATTGGGAGTGGGCAGTGCGTGTATTCTCTTAGAAATGTTCAAATAGAGAGTCAAGAACCGCACTGTCAGCTGTTGTTTGCTTTGTTGCTTCAGCTTCATCAGGTTGCTTCCTTTGAGCAGAGAGTGTGTGTTCTATCAAGAAATGTTCAGAAGCAAAGTCAGCCATTTCATAGAATGCAACGTTGACACTCTCAATGACTGTTCTGCGATCACGTAGATAGACCCGATACGCCTTTGATTGCGTGGAGTACCCAATGAATACTCCTTCGATGGCTTTCGGATCCATCTTGCTTCTTTCATTTCTGTCATTTAGAACAAAGCACTTGCAGCCAAACACTCTGAAGAATGAGATGTCAGGTGTTCTGTTGAAGAGTATTTCATAGGGGGTCTTGTTGAAGCGCTTGTGAATTGATGTTCTGTTCTGAGTAAAGCACGCTGTGTTGATTGCTTCAGCCCACATGAAATGGGGAAGCTTTGACTGAATGAGCATGGTGCGTGCTGCTTCAACAAGAGTTCTATTCTTTCTTTCAACGACCCCGTTCTGTTGTGGTGTCTTTGCTGCAGAGAATTGCTGTGTGATACCCTGAGTTTCATAGAAATCAGCAAGAGACTGATTCTTGAACTCGGTACCATTATCTGTTCTGATGATCTCCACACTCTTTTGTAGAAAATTTTGGATTGTCCTGATGAAGGTTATGATAGTTGCAGCGGTTTCATCCTTTGTCCTCAGAAATTTGGTCCATGTGTACCGAGAGAAGTCATCCACAATGACCAGTGTATATTTGCGTCCATTGATGCTTTGGACCCTCATTGGTCCACACAGATCCATGTGTAGTAGTTGCAGCAGTCGGGAGGAGGATGGAACATGTTTTAACTTGTGAGAGCTCCTTTTCATCTTGCCTAGTCTGCAGGCATCACAATGAGTGTCAGCGGAAGTCTTCAAAGGAGGCAGCCCTTTCACAAGTTTCTTGGAAGACAGAGCTGTGATTGCTTTGAAGTTTAGGTGAGACAGGCGTCTGTGCCATAGACTGTTTTGTTCATAGGAAGCTTTGGACAGCAGGCAGATGGAAGAAGGTAATTGTACGCTCTTCAGATCAATGGTATACAGGTTGGAAGTTCTTGTGCAGGTCAATAATACCTTTCCAAACCTGTCCAGCACACAGCATTGTCTGGCTATGAACTTCACTTCCATGCCACTATCGCAGAACTGTCCAATGCTTAGCAGATTATGCTTCAGTCCTTTCACATATGACACAGCCTTGATGGTGACACTTGCACAGATGACATCCCCATATCCTAGGATTGGAGATGCTGCGTTGTTTCCGAATCTCACATTTCCTCCGTAGCATTTGGTGTAGTTGCTCAACAGCTCCTTTATTCCGGTCATGTGGGTTGAGCAGCCAGAATCTAAATGCCACACATGACCGTTCTGCAAAACAGATTAAGGATTTTTAGGTACCCACCGCAGGATGGGTCCTTCCTTATCAATTGAGAATATCTTTTTGAATTTTTCTTTCAGCTGTGATCCAAGGTCAACAGCCTTTTCAGATAATGTTCTTTGTTTTTCAAGTTCAGCTTTTGGTATCCATTTTTGTTTGATTTTAGGAGCAGAGGAGACAGAGTTATTGTCTTTGTGTGTGAATGGCTGGTTCGTGAGGTAAGGTTTGAGAATTTCTTCTTTAGAGAGACGGTGTAAGTGTTTCTTTGAATGAACCTTAAGAGGTTACTTTAAATTTGGAAAATTATAAACTCCCTCTACAGATTTATTCTCAGAGTGCTTCTTTTGTTTGCGTTCTCTCCGTTTTTCCTTACGAACAGAATTCATAGCACATTCAGAGTTAGAAACATCAACACAATCATTTTCAAGTCTAGGAGCATACAACTTATTATTGAGATAAGATTGATCAGAAGAAAATTCAGATGGATTCAGCTTGGGACACAAGACTGAATTGTAACTACATGATTGTGACTGAAATCTAGATCTACTTTTATTCGAGTAAAACACAGCGCTAGAACAGGGTTTTTCATAATCAGAAAACATTTTCTTCTTCCCTTCAGCTATCTCTTCTCTCTTCAACCTCCACTCTCTTCTCCTTTCCAGTCTCCTACTCATGGCATTTCCTGTTTTCAAAGGAGTCGTGGAATGAGTGGTCGAATTTTTGAAAACATTAGTTTTGTGCATATTTTCTTGAGAATTAGTTGTATCCGTTGTATCACTAGCCGACTGGGAGGTTGTGTCAGATTGAGAGCTTTCCCTTAAAGATGTCAGTTCTCTTAATAACCTCTCCCTCTCACTTTCAAAGTTTTTCCTTTCTTCTTCGAAACTTCTTCTTTGTTTTTCTAAAGAGATATGTAAATTTTCAAATTTTCTGATTAGTGGAGGGATGTAGGGTTCTTTTTCACTTGACCCTGAGGTTGAAGGGGGTTCTGGATCCGACACAGCTTCCTTTTCAGAAGGATAAGGACTCACACTCTCATCGGTTGAGAAAACAGGTTCAGCTTTTTCATAGCTTTTGTTCAGGGAGTCATAGTTGAAAGGAATTTCTGTTCTAGAAGGGTTTGATCGCTTTACCTCTTCTTCTTCTGCTGTTTCCTTTCCATGGGTAAAAGCCATCAACTTAGTCAACCCTAACCCCATATAATTTATGTCATACAGTTGAATACAATCCACTTTCTTCAAATTATTGGGATTAGTGAGACCAAGACCCTCCTTGGAGTTATAAAAACGAGTGTCTTTGTTCTGATTGAGAAAAATGGTTTGTTCTGTTTGTCCTCTTTTGGCAAGTAGATCTTCTAATTCTTTGATTTTCGTGTAAAGAGTACATCTTTTTTCATGTAGAAAATCATTTTCGGCTTTTGCAACGTTTCGTTCTAATTCAGTCTCAGAAACTTTCCTTGTTAGTTCAGCTACCTTTTGGGTGAGTTGATCTAATTCTAAAGTTCGCTTCTTGACAGTTTCTTTTTCATTTTCTAACTGTATGCTCAGAGACCTGACTTTATCTAGACTGTCAATTAAATATTTATGGTTAATGTTTCCCTTGTCTTTTAGCTCCATAATTAGATTGTCTTTGTCTTGTGAAGAGTGAACTTTACAAGAGCAGGAACAGACAGTTTCAGAGTTACTTATAGTGGTGTTTGAGCTTGAGCTTGTACTTTCTCCGGGGATCGCAGCATCACCCTTTTCTTTTTCTTCTTCTTCCACAAACGCCATCAGGGCCAGATTCTCCTCTTCTTCTTCATCTGAACTCTCCTCCTGCCACGGGTCATTCTCAGTAAGTGTTGCAGCACTATCATCATCTTGTTTAGCCATGAACATTTTCTGTTTGTTCCACAGCATCTTCTGCTTATAATAGTTGAAGTCCCTTTTCCTTGGTAGGCGACAGTCTTTGATGACATGTCCAGCCTTTCCACAGTTGAAGCATTTGGGGGGATCTTCTGCTGCAACAGCTCTACTAGAAGAGTTCTGATCATTGTTCTTTGTTTTGTAATTGGTAGAGGAGGTTCGCAGCTTGTTGGATGAGTTTCCCTTCTTAGAAAATTTCTTGTTGAACTGATTGGTGAGCAGAGCCATCTTTTTCTGCAGATCAGCCAACTCAGATTCAACATCCACTTCTTCTTCACTGTCTTCTTCTTCTGACTCCATCTTAGCTGCCTTCTTCTTCTTCTGAACCTTAGATGAACTCTTTGGTTTAGCTTCAATCATGAGTGCTAAAGGATTAGCAGAGAAGCTTCCTTCCATCTCAGCAGTGTCATTCACAAACTGCTGAAGATGCTCATGAAGTGTACAGAGATCCAGTTCATCTAAGTCCAAGTGTTGTCTTAGGTTCTTTACAGTTCTTTTCCACTCAGGGGGCAGGCTCGACAAGAAACGTATATTCATCTCCATGTTCGATTTCACAACCTTGATCTTCCTCATCTCGTTGATCAGTTGCACGAATCTGTTATACGTTTCATGGAGCGCCTCCCCTGGTGCAGCCTTGAATGCATCATAAGCAGTTAAGATGTTTGCTTTCTTCGTCTTCAGTCCAAGATCAGTTCCGATCATTAGCTTCTTTACCTCATCCCACATCTCTTTAGCAGTCTCCATGCTATCAATCAGAATGTATATGTCATTTGGGATTGCTTGTAGCAGGAATGTCTTTGCCATAAGATCAGCTTTGATTCTCTGTCTATCCTCTTCAGTGTACTCAGCCTTTGTCTTCAGTCTTCGTTCTTGATTAACAGGTGGGTTGTTTGCATCAACGCCATTCACACTTGCCCAAATCTCAGCAGGTCCTTGAGTGAGGGATTCCAGCATAGCGGAAGAGTTATCTTTACTTTCTAGAAAATTTAAGAATCTTGTTCTCCACATCTGGTATTCACCTCTCCTCAGAATTGGGGGCCTACTGTCATTACCAAGTGATAAAGCATCCATCTTTGCAGTTGTTGATTTTGAAAAAGACCGTTCAAGTGTTTTGATCAGATAAAATTAAGTTTTTAACTGTAGAATGTCGAAAACCTAATTTTCAGGAATAAGTTCGAGAAGGGGTCGAGAACTTCTATCGAGAAGCAGTTTTCGTTATTTTGATATCGAAAACCTTGCTATCGAGAAGCTAGGTTCGAGAAGCAGCTTTCGAAAAGTCAGTATCGAGAACTTTAAGTTCGAAAACTTAGGTTCGAGAACTGAATGTCGAGAAGCCGTATCGAGAACCTGCAAATGCGAAAACAAGATATCGAGATTTTAATATCGAAAACTGAGTATCGAGAACAGAAGTTCGAGAACTCAAATCGAGAACTTATGTCGAGAAGACAGTGTCGAAATCCTGCAAATCAAAAAATCAATTTTAAACAGATAAAACAGCTTTTCTGTAAAGTCCTTGATCTCGAGAACCTCTTTGTGCAGTTTGAAGATTGGAAAACTTGCAGAAACCTCGAGAAACCTGCTTTTCGATATCAGAATATCGAGAACCTCAAATCTGAAACTTAAACAAATCGAAAATTTAAGATATACTGCTTGTTCGTTTTTGATATGCGATTTCAGCAGTACATCTTTTACACTTTTTCGTTCAAAAATGAGATTACAACGATTAAAAAGGTACAATATCGAAAAGATGAAAAATAGAGGACTTCGAAAACTTTTTCTTCGGCGATCTCACTCGAGCAGGCTCTGATACCAGTTGTTGGTCCCAGATTATGCAGACTAACACACAGCTAGATGGATATCATCGAATAACAGAGAAGAATGATCTCACAGAATGATTTATGAAGTATCGAGAACTTTGGAGATCGTGTTTCTATTATATCGAGAAGAATTTTAGCAGCGTAAGGCTAGAGTGTATTAATCGATATCGGTACCTGTACACAAGGCGCGTATTTATAGGCGCTGTACAGGTTACCGATTTAGGTAAACCTTGGAAGTTGGGCCAAGGCCTTTTTGGGCCTTATTCCCTTTACCTTATTTGCTACATAATAAATACTAATCTAATACCATAAATGGTATAACTAGTCAACTTTATTTAAACAAGACATTACAGACAAACTTGACCCACAATAAAAGTTCTAACAGAGGCCACATCCTTAACGGTATGTCTGATGCGTTATTTGATATTTACCAAAACGTTGAGAGTGCGAAGGAATTGTGGAATTCTCTTGAGTCAAAATACATCGCCGAGGATGCTTCTAGTAAGAAGTTCTTGGTGAGTGATTTTAATAATTATAAAATGGTTGACTCAAGGCCGGTTATGGAACAATACAATGAACTCCTTCGTGTTCTTGGTCAATTTAAACTCCACAAGATAGGTGTTGATGAGTCCTATGCCGTGTCGAGTATAATTGACAAACTTCCACCCTCTTGGAAGGATTTTAAACGTTCTTTAAAACATCAAGATGAGGAACTGTCCTTGGTTCAACTTGGGAGTCACTTGCGCATTGAGGAGAATCTTCGTGTGCAAGAGAATGACCAAATTATGGGTGAAGTTGAATCTAGAATGGCTCATGTTCACTTGGTTGAGGATAATAAATCTAACCCGAAAGATAAGGAGAAAGGCAAAAAGCGCAAGTATGAAGACCATGACAAACCCAACAAGAAACCGAAAGGTTTGGTTTGTTGGAGGTGTCAAAAGGTTGGACATGTCAAGCGTGATTGCCGTGTGAAACTGAACAAGAATGGCGCTGGAACGAGTGGCAGTGGACAGGAACGGTCTAAGGACCTGGTTCCACGGAAAGGAGGTCAGTTCCTGACTAACTTTGATAATTCTGTCCAGAATTATGTATCACTCATTCCAGAATCTTTTTATGTACAGGATGATGACTGTGCATGGTGGATTGACTCGGGGGCTACGAGCCATGTGTGTAAGGATAAAGGATGGTTTGAAGACCTAGAACCAGTGGAGGTTGGTTCCTTCTTACGCATGGGAGACGGGTCAATGGTGCCTATCTTGGGAAAGGGTGTAGTTGTTTTAGAATTTACTTCTGGAAAAACAATTATGTTGTTTGATGTTTTGTATGTACCGAAGGTTCGAAAGAATCTTGTTTCGGGAAGTATGTTAAATAATTTAGGGTTCAAACAAGTGATTGAATCCGATAAATATATTCTGTCCAAGTGTGGTGTGTTTGTTGGTTTTGGATATTTATCAAATCGCATGTTTCGTTTAAATGTTGTGAATAAATTAATTCCTAGTGATAATTCTGTTTTTGTGGCATCTTCCATGAATGATTGTATGATTTGGCATGCTAGATTAGCTCACGTTAATTTTAGGAAAATGCATGAAATGTCTAAAGATGGTTTAATTCCGGCTTTTGATATTAATGATGATAAGTGTAGGACTTGCATGCTTACTAAGATCACAAAACAACCGTTTCCTAATGTTGAAAGGAATTCGGCTATTTTGGATCTTGTACATAGTGATATATGTGACTTTCACTCAACTCCTTCTCTTGGCAATAAAAAGTATGTTGTTACTTTTATTGATGATTCGACTCGGTTTTGTTATGTGTATTTATTACACACCAAGGATGAAGCTTTAGAGAAATTTAAAGTGTATAAAACCGAGGTTGAATTGCAATTGGGTAATCCAATTAAATGTCTTAGGACTGATCGGGGAGGAGAATATATGGATCCCCATTATTTTCAATCTGTTGGAATCATTCATGAGACCACGGCTCCGTATACACCACAACAAAATGGTGTGGCCGAACGGAAAAATCGAGTATTAAAGGAAATGGTTAATTCCATGCTTTCCTACTCGGGTTTGAGTGAAGGGTTTTGGGGAGAGGCCATGCTCACGGCCTGCTATGTTCTAAATAGGGTTCCAAATAAAAGGAACAAGACAACCCCATATGAGCTTTGGTACAAGAAAGCGCCAAATTTGAAACATTTTCGGGTTTGGGGTTGTAGGGCGATTGTAAAATTGCCCGAGCCCAAAAGGAAAACTTTGGGGGAAAGGGGAATTGATTGCATATTCATAGGGTATGCTGAACATTCCAAGGCTTATAGGTTTTATGTAATAGAACCTAATGATGCGGTAGCGGTTAACACCGTGATTGAGTCTCGGGATGTGATCTTTGATGAGATGAGATTTTCATCAATTCAAAGACCAAAGGACCTAGTTCCAGGCACTAGTGAGGTGCAAGTTCCAGAATGTTTGGATGGTGTTTTGAATCCCGAAGCACCACAAATAAGGAAAAGCAAACGAGGCCGCATCGTGAAAGACTTTGGTCCCGATTTTCACTTGTATTTAGTGGAAGGTTCAAGGGATGAAACGGGGGTACAATATTCATATTGTTACCAAGTTGAGGATGATCCAAAGACCTTTAAAGAGGCAATGGAATCCCGAGATGTTGCCTTTTGGAAGGAGGCAATTGATGATGAAATGTCATCAATTATGGAGAACAACACTTGGGTGTTGTCGGATTTGCCACCGAGTTCTAAACCCTTAGGTTGCAAATGGATCTTCAAAAAGAAGATGAAAGTGGATGGAACTGTTGACAGGTTCAAGGCTCGGTTGGTCATTCAAGGTTTTAGACAAAAACCCGGAATTGACTATTTTGACACGTATGCGCCGGTTGCTCGAATTACAACCATTAGGTTGTTAATTGCTTTGGCGGCTATACACAATCTGATTATACATCAGATGGATGTCAAGACGGCATTTTTAAATGGTGATCTTGATGAGGAAGTTTACATGAAACAACCGGAAGGTTTTGTTATGCCGGGACATGAGCATAAGGTTTGTAAACTTGTTAAATCATTGTATGGGCTGAAACAAGCACCCAAACAATGGCATCAAAAGTTTGATGAAGTTATTTTGTCCAATGGTTTTAGTTTAAACCAATCGGACAAGTGTGTCTATAGCCGATTTGATGCATTCGGAGCGGGTGTGATCATATGTCTCTATGTTGATGACATGCTGATTTTTGGAACGGACCAAAATCAGGTTGATGAAACCAAAAGGTTGTTATCATCAAGGTTTTCCATGAAGGACATGGGGGAGGCGGATGTGATTCTTGGTATAAGGATTAAACGGGTAAACAAAGGGATTGCTTTGACACAAGGTCACTATGTTGAGAATATTCTCAAAAGGTTTAATTATAGTGATTGTTCACTCGTTGGTACTCCCATGGATCCTAGTGTGAGGTTGATGCCTAATAAAGGAAAGCCAATATCACAACTTGAGTACTCTCAAGCTATTGGTAGTTTAATGTATGCCATGACAAGCACTCGGCCGGATATTGCTTTTGCCGTGGGTAGGTTGAGCCGGTTTACTAGTAATCCTAGTACTCAACATTGGCAAGCAATGAAGAGAGTGTTCAAGTATTTAAAGGGAACCATGGATTATGGTTTGTGTTACTTTGAGTATCCTTCGGTTTTAGAGGGATATTCGGATGCAAGTTGGATATCCAATGTAGAGGATCATTCTTCTACAAGTGGTTGGGTATTCTTGCTTGGGGGAGGTGCCATTTCTTGGGCATCCAAGAAGCAAACTTGTATCACAAGTTCAACGATGGAATCTGAATTTGTTGCGTTGGCTACCGCCGGTAAAGAGGCGGAGTGGTTAAGAAATTTAATTTTTGAGATTCCATTATGGGGGAAGCCGATTGCACCTATTTCTATCCATTGTGATAGTGCTGCCACTTTGGCTAAGGCGTATAGTCATGTTTATAATAGCAAGTCTAGACACTTAGGTGTTAGACATAGTATGATTAGAGAACTAATCATGAATGGTGTAATTTCGGTGGAATTTGTAAGATCGCAACATAACTTGGCGGACCACTTGACCAAAAGTTTGGCCCGGGACTTAGTGCACAAGTCTGTTATAGGGATGGGTTTAAAGTCCATTTAATCCTTAATGGTGAGACACCCAATTCCCCTCTAATACAACGTTAGAGGCTGAATTCAATGCGGAAAGCTCACACTTAATGGATTGGAACACACAATGAAAATCATCCCAAGGTGTGTGTTCGGACCTGTAGTAGGGAGGCTGAATTTATTTCTTAATAATTCCTTTGATAAAGTGTAAGCAGGTACACGAGTAAAGGAATTACCTATATGATCGTGAAGTGTAGCCGCATTTCAAAAAGCTTGGGACTTGGCTTTTATACGATCATGAATGGGATTAGGACACACGGCTTTATAATTGTGTCAAGTTTGTATTCTAGTTGAGTATTGAAACTTGTATGTATTTTATCTTGTGGTATTCAAATGGGTTGAAGGGTTCAATCCGTAGGACACCCCGATTCTCGAATATTTTGAATGTGTAAAATACTAAGATGGAAATTCAATCGTATCGACATTTCCATTTATGTGCAAGTTTTGGTTTGTAAGCTTTGTTATGTCATTTCATGGGTTACACTAAAATGGGGGAGGATTGTTGGTGATTTTAGTGTCACCGGCCGTTTTGTGTAATTGGAAATGACATGAGTGCCAATGGGAATTAGAACTATGATCTAATACAAGTTAGTAGGTGTGGAGTGCACACTTGTATATAAGAACTAGTTTAGTTCCAAAGTGTCTACGTTAGTGGAACTCGAGGTAGAACTCGAGGTATAACTTTCAGTAGACCAGCTCTGTGGTTCTAGACCGAGTTCTAGAACGGTTAGGCAGTTTCCAGCAGTTTCCCAAAACCTGCTGCGGTTATTCTTAATCGTGTTACAACTGCCTAGGACGATGAATATGGATATATACCACCATATTTCGTACAGAGGAGGTAGAGGATCAATATCCAACATAACTTCATCACTTTGGCACTCAAATTAAAGATAACAATCCATATACTCGACTAGTTTGGCTCTAGTTCTTGTGCCTAAGTTCTAGAGTGTCCTTAAGGATTATCCTAGATTGAATTTCTTGTAACCCAGGCATAGGGGAGAAATATCAATTCGGAAAGTGAACTTACACGATCCTTAAGCAATCCAAGTACTCAAATTATCACCCCCTACGTGATTTACCTCAACATAAAGTATATACTATTAATTATTTCTTCACTTAAAGTTATTGGAGCTTACCGGTTCACGTTACCTGCCACAAATAAAACATGATAAAAGAATATATCATATTGTTCACAAAAGAAACTTAATTAACTGACTGAAATAATAGTGACTAATAAAACTAGCTTACAAAATCGGGGTGTTACATGCTCATATTGCCATGACTGCTCCTAATGCTCCTGATCAGTCTTCTCATAATTCTCATTTCATTGGTAATTATTCTGCTTTTACATCTAGTGTTCAATCTTCTATTTGGATTTTGGACACTGGGGCTTCTGATCATATGACTCATAACTTCAACTTGTATACTTCTTATCCTAAAACTGTTTCTATTAATGTTCAGTTACCTACATGAACTTTTATTACTGCTACTCATATTGGTGATATTAAACTCAATAACAAATTCACTTTACATAATGTATTATATGTTCCACAGTTTAATTTCAATCTCATATCTATTTCCAGTCTTGTTCCTCATGAAAATACTTCTGTTCATTTTTCTTCTAATCATGCTACTTTGCAGGATCTTCTCACCAACCAAATGATTGGTTATGCTGATCTTAAAAGTGGTCTATACCTCTATAATCCCTCCGAATCCTCCATGTCAACAAATAAACTTTCTGTTGCTAATATTGTTCATAGTTCAAATTCAGATTCTCCATCTGATATTTGGCATTATAGACTAGGTCATTTACCTTTCAATAAACTGAGCTCTCTTGTTAATTGTAATCTTCACCTTCTGTGATATTTGTCATTTTGCCAAGCAAAAGAAATTACCTTTTCCTAATAGTACTTCTTTTGCTTTACATGCTTTTGATCTTGTGCATATGGATGTTTGGGGTCCTTTTAGAATTGAATCTTATTCTGGTTTCAAATATTTTTTAACTATTGTTGATGATTATACTAGATGCACTTGGGTTTTCATGATGAAAAACAAATCTGAAGTTAAATTTCAAATGTTGAATTTTCACAATCTGATTCTTACTCAATTTCATACTAAAATTAAAATTATTAGAACTGATAATGACACTGAATTTATTTTTCCTTCATTCTATACTGATAATGGCATTATTCATCAATTATCTTGTGTTGAAACCCCTCAGCAAAATGCTAGGGTTGAAAGAAAACATCAGCATATTCTTCAAGTTGCCAGATCTCTTTTGTTTCAGTCTTGTTTACCTCTCATTTTTTGGTCTGATTGCATTCTCACTGCTGTGCATATTATAAATAGGATTCCTAGTTCTATTCTTAATAATAAATCTCCATATGAATTATTATATGGTAAGGTGCCTGATTATTCTCATCTCAGAGTTTTTGGTTCTCATGCCTATGCATCTACTTTGTTTGGTGATAGGTCAAAATTTAACAAAAGGGCTATCAAATGTGTTTTTATTGGGTATCCTCTTGGATCCAAAGGATATAAATTACATGATATTTCTAATCACAAATTTTTTATATCAAGAAATGTTAAATTTTATGAAATGATTTTCCCTTACAAAAGTAATTCTGATTCTTCTAATCATATGCATTCTGATTTTGTTTTAGATTCTTCTAATTCTGATGCTTACACTTATGAAAATCGCATAGCTTCTAATCATTATTTAAATAATCAGATCAATGAGGAAATCAATAGTATGAATATACATACTTCTACTATTAATAATAACACTGTTTCAGAGGAGCAGCCTCACAGAAAATCCACCAGAGTAAGATCTATACCTATTCACCTTCAAGATTACAATTACGAATTACCTAACTCAATCACTGCATGTATTTCTCCTTCTTCTTCTTCTTCATGTAATATTGTTAGATATCCTATTCAAAATCATATAACATCCAATAGATTAGGTCTTTCTCATTCTTGCTTTACTGAACCTAAAACCTATAAGCAGGCTGCCAAATTCCCTGAATGGAAGAAGGCCATGTCAAATGAAATTCAAGCTTTAGAAAATAATAATACTTGTGTTTTAGTTCAACCTCCTTATAATCAAAATATTATTGGTTGTAAATGGGTTTTTAAAACAAAACTAAAACCTGATGGCTCTTTAGATAGATATAAAGTCAAATTGGTAGATAAAGGTTATACTCAAGAAGAAGGTTTTGATTATTTTGATACTTTCTCTCCTGTTGTTAAATTAACAACTGTCAGAATTGTTTTGGCTATTGCTAGTGCTAAAAACTGGTTTTTACACCAACTTGATGTAAACAATGCCTTTTTACATGGTGACTTAAATGAAGATATTTTTATGCAGTCTCCTCCAGGTTATTTGCCTTCTACTGATAACAGAATCTGCAAGCTTGTTAATAGCCTCTATGATCTTAAACAAGCATCTCGACAGTGGTTTTGTAAGCTTTCTGATTCTCAAGCTGATTTCTCTTTATTCACTAAAATCACTAATACCTCTCTTAATTACTGTACTTTTAATATATGTAGATGAAATAATTCTTGCTAGTTGGTACAAAATGAAAATTACCTTATTGCATTTTGTTCTTTCCAGTACAACTTAATTGGTACAAAATATTACATTATTTAATTTGTCACATTTTTTACTAGTTGATCTTTTGACGTGACATGATTAATCTATGTATCAAATAAAATTATACTGGTTGGATTTAAATATCCATGTAAGGTAAAGACGATTTTACCTTATTGCATTTTATTCTTTCCAGTATGTTTTATTTGGTACATAGCTTTTACATTGGTGTTCATTGTCGCTTTTAAATACTAATGCATGAATTAAATTAGATACAATATACTAGTGCACAGTATAGTGGCATCATCAAAATCATCACAGTTGGGTACTAACATTGATATAGTGTTTAATTATTTAAGAGATATCTGGCGTGGGACAACAACATCATATGTCGAACTCAATATAGAGATGATATAAAATAATTCCAAATATAGTATGGACAATAGAAAAATGTGCTCTAGTAACTTTTAGTGCTTATATATAATTGTCTTCAAATATCACATCTTAGTGATTATAAAAGTATACTCATAATTACAATAGTCATATTTTTGTTCTTGAGTATAATTTTAGGTATATATTAAGAAAAACTCCAGCTATCTGTACCAAATATTTGATATGGGGTACATGGTTTTTAACATTAATGATTGTTTTCAATTATTGAAATGGTTGTAGTCCAAATCAGATCAGACCAAACTATACTAGATCAAACCAAACAAAATCATACATAGAACAAACATCTGCTAGATCTGATCATATCACTCCAAACTTAAATAGACCAAATCAAACAAGATTATAAAGTTATAGTCCAGTTAAAAAAAATCCTTAAATTAATAATTAAATGCACATAGAAATATCTAAAATAAAAGTATGACGATTGCTTTCTTATTATTAAGCTTAAAATTAAAGATTTGTGTTTAAAATTTAATACTCCCTTCATCCCTTAAAATTTTATCATCTTTGAAATTTTTTATCAATGATAATGATCCTTTGCTTGGATATTCAATACAACTGGTCCAAATAATATACAAGAGGAATAATAATTACATATAGGGAATAGTGGAATACAACTATACAAGATACTAGCTAGCCGAGAGACATAGCTAGCTAGTAGAGTAAAAAAACACTACTAGCAAGCGTGGCGAGGATTTCAAACTAAGGGAGTGTTTGCAATTGCCTTAACTTTAAAGAAGTGATTTTTTAAAGTGATTTTGGGAAAAATGATTAATAGTAAAAGTTGGTAGTGTTTGAAGAAAAAGTGATTCTGAAAAAGTAAAAGTTGGTAGTGTTTGGTAAAAGAAGTACTTTTTGTGTAATAGAAAAAGTGAAAAGCAGTTTAAAGCACCCTTCCACCTGCTTCCAGCTTTTAGCTTTTAAGTGATTAATTTAAGCAGAAGCTGTCATTTGAAAACACTATTTTTAACTTTTTTTAAGCCAAAAGCCGAAAATCACTTTTTTTAATCAAATGCAAACACTCCCTAAAAAAAGCTGCGGCTAATTCATTCACAAAGCTGCGCTGCTACAAAAACAAAGTTGTATGCTACATATGATAGTGTACACAACAAAACGTACACAACATAATTAATGTTCTTTGGAGGCGGTGGCGTCCTCGCTGTCGTTGGTGTCGCTGCTGTTCCGATACTGCTGTCTCATAGCATTGATGAAAGCGGTGGCTTTGGCATCAATTTGGGGGTCAGCCACCCAATTGAGACGGTCTTCGTCGCTCGTATATATTCTGTACACCGTCTCCTTCTTTACCACCGCCTCGTCCCTCTCCGAATCTCCTTCGTCCCTTCGTTCCTTCTTTTTCTTCAGCTTGAATAATCCGAAGAGAGAATTCCCTGATTTCTTGGCCATTCTTATCAGTTCAATATGTATGTGTTTGTGTTTTGTGTATGTTTTTTTATTTGTTTGTTGGACAATATATAAATGACGATGGGTACTTACTAGCTAGGTAGCTGAAAATGGTATAATATAACAAGGTTGTTTTGGCGGTTGATTGGTATATGTGGTTGGTTGGGCTTGCGTATGACTTATATAGTGGAGTGGGAGGGAAATTATAATTAACGCGGTCGGAATAAAATCACTAATTCCGAGTATATGAAATGAAACGAGTGAATAATCGAATCATTAAATTATAATAACGTGGACTGTGGGTATATTATTTCAAAGCTTGACCATATCAACAAAGGTCGGGCTGGGATCCACGCAGGGGCGGAGCCAAGGGGGGCCAGGGTGGTCAGCCGACCCCGCTGAAAGTTCAAGAATGTAGAGCTCTGAAATACCTTCGATTTGATATATTATGGGTCCTGTAACTCATTACGAGTAAAAAGTTATGACTTCTGAAAAAATCAGACCATCTTAATTTGAAATAAGCAAAATTTGATGTGTGACGTTGATTATATTCTTAAATTTAAAAATAAAACGCCTTATCCAGTCATTAGTTGTGTGAACATTATGATACATTACATATATCAATATATTAACCGAAAAATGGTCATTAAACTATCATTTATCTCAGCTACATATGAAACATTTAACTCAAGTATTGTATAATAACTATCCACCATTTTGATACAGTATACTTCGTACAATTTTATAAATTCCGACCCCCTTCACGCATTTTTCTGGCTCCCCTGGATCCACGTTTAGACTTTACAGATTGGTTATGCATAGGGAATGCTCATGGGATCACGTTTGATGTTTAAACCCAAATTGTCAAAAACGTTTTTTAAGTCCAAAATAGTACTATCATGTTTTTTATTTCCTAAATAGGAGTAATCTGCCAAGTTTGAAAAAAATGTCATGTTTGAAGCCTAGTAATGTCAAACCTAACAGAAATTTACTCATATTCAGGAAATAAAAAACATCATAATCCTATTTTGAATTTCAAAACATTTTCACTCCCATGTAGGGAATTCTCTCATGTTTAAATTATCTCACATTATTAAAAATATGGTTTTTACTAGACTTCCTGACATTTTTGACTGGAATGAGTTTCAAACCCGTGATCTTTTCTTTAAGAGTGTCACAGTGATGTGATCAAACTACCACATACATGGTTTATTAAGACTATGTTGAAAAATGTGTTTCTTACTTTCTTTGTCATGAATATAAAACTATGTTTAAAATCTTCAGAATAGACGAAATTACACCAACTCAAATCAAACCAACTATTCAAAAAAACTTTGAAGATTTCATTTGAAAAAGGACTACGGTATCATTATCCAATGATAAGATATTTATTAATCTCAATCATTCCTTAAAGGGATTGCTTCTACTTTAATTCTTGATTTTGTTTTATTTTATTCATTGTGTTTTCAAAGTAATCGAGCTTTTAGTCGGATAAGAACCAAGGATATATTGGTTAACATAGCTTTATACAATTGTGATTACGGTCGATCTTATCTTGTAAATCTGAAATTTCCTAGGTTTTAGGAGAGACTAACAGCCGGAAAAGTTTCTTATCGAAATGGTAATCCATTCAGATGGTACAAGCTGGAATCATGACCAATTTAAAGATTATTTTGCTCGAAGAAGGCTTAATTCATAAAAATAGCATTCAACAGGGGTACAACATTAGAAAAGAACCACAAATAACCATCCGCCCGTGACTAAGACTGAGAGCTAACCACCTGTAAAAAAGCAGTATAACTCGCTAGACCAGAATTGGGCAACTTAAAGCCAATGACGGGTACCGCAGACTTTCCCTCCCCCAACCTTAATGCAAGAGTCTTACAAGAATGAAATAACAAAAGAAAAACATAATAAAACAACCTAAATTAAAGTAACCAAAACATGCAATAATAAAAACACCATTCTAAGTTTTCTTCCCCACCACCGCCCAACAGAGATAAGGCGAGTCTAGGAGACCTGACCCGCCCCCTCCCCATTTTTTGGCCCATCCAAAGTCATTCCTTTGCCATCGGCACCCTCTTCAGTCTGGTCATCTCATACCCTTCTACGCTTTGGATCTTCAGGAGTCTCTTCCCTGTCTTCACTCTCATGCAGTGATGGCTTGCTAGTCTTGGACTCAGCCGTATTCTCTACCCCGAGATCAGACTTCCTCTGACCTCCAAATCCATCTGAGCTAAAGGCTCCATCAGATAACCATTTATTAAATCCTGTCGGGCTAGTCTTCACCCTTCCTCCAGCTCTAAGTCCCACCCCATATATTTTTTCAGCTACAAAGTCCTCTTCGTACTTCAATGGACAGAACTTGCCAGAATGCCCGATAATACCACAAATAAAGCAAAAACTGGGTAGTTTTTCATATTTAAAATCTACCCAATGTTTCACCCCATCCTGTGTTAAATTAGTACCTTTTTTCAAAGGTTGACGGACATCCAAACACACTCGTAATCGCAGTTAAGAACTCTGCTTTCCATCAAAATGACACACCTCAAATTTAATAAAAGAGCCTAAAAAATTACCAATTTTCCTGGCAGATCTTAAGTTCCTATACTTAATAGGAGCATTATGAACCTGCACCCAGAAACTAGCCTCAAACAAGTTCATGGATTCCGGTATATCATTCGGTTGCACAGCCTTTAGCAAAATTAAATCTCGCTCAAAAAGCCAAGGACCATCCTCTATCATACGGTTCATATCCAAAACATGATTAAAATTTAGCAAATACCTTCTTTCGCCAATCTCTTTGATAGACATACCTTTCCCTGGCTTTTAGATAGAGGTCATCAACTCTTGAAACCCAGGTAATTTGACCTTGCAGTCCGTGATGACAACCCCAACCACCGGAAAGTCGCCGGTTCCTTCTCCTCCTCGCTGCCTTCCTCTGGCTCCTCGTCAAAATTAAGCTCCAAATCCTGCTCCTTCATCGACATCTTCCTATATGAAGCCACAATATCCTCCGTGCAAAAACTCTTCGACCGAACCGAAAGTCCTCGCTCTAAGCCTCGTCGAATCCGCCTGCACTTCGTCTGAAATTGCCGCCCTGTGCTTCGCCCGAACCTTCTTCCTTGCTAAGCGATTCCCGATCCTCGGCCGAGAACCAAGATCGAAGATACTAACCCTAGCGGCCGAGCCCTAGGAGTACCGATGTTTTTGAGAGAATAAACCCTCAGAATGTGCTTTCATCGGTATAATATATTGTTACAGCACTAGCACATAGAAAAAACAAAGTTAATTGATATTTACAAGTCTTCAATAATTAAATAGATTTGTTCATTATAGACAAAGTCACAAAAAGGATTATAGTTTTGAAATTCTTCAACGAATTAAAGTAATAAAAAACTGACTGCAAGTTCACAAGTCTTCAAACTAGACAATAAATCCACCACCACTATTCAATTCTTTAGTATTTTACTTATATTTTGTTGTGTGTTTTGACTCCAATGAGGAGCTAAATTCTTTATTCATGGTTTTGATATCTTGATTTTTTTAACATTAAAATTGTGAGTAATTTTCTTAAACTTCTCTTCTTGAGTATTAATCTTTTCCTACTCATATCTCTATATATATTATTGTTGGTGTATTGCTAAGTGACAATTAGTTAACACTTTAACATTAATTATTACTAGAAACGACCAATGAATCGGTGGTTAATCATTGAATATTTCATAATTAAGTAATTTTGGATTATTAATGCATGGTTTCATGATTAGTAATCTAAAGAAGGATTAAAGGTGTTCGTTGATTGAATTTATCGATCTCAATTGATTTCATTAATAAGTTAAGAGATTAAATGATACTATCAAGTGGTATATGACAGTCTTCTATACTTGACTAATTAAAATAACAGTAAAATTTACTAATGAATGATCTCGTTGTTAATAGCTATCCTTATACTCCACAATTGAGTATTCAAGAGGAGATAGTTATAAAAAAACCGTGATCAATAAGTATTTCAACAAGTGGAAAGTAGTAAACCCATGTTTAATTTGTGTCATATTGATCACATAATTCATCTATCTTAGTGTTTAGAAAAATTCTCTGATCTACCCCCGGCCCCCGTGTTTACTTTTAATTTAATTTGAAACGTTACACACATTTTGAATTTAGATTATTTCTTTCATTGTGCATACAAACTCTACTGTGCTATACTACGTTATTAGTCCTAATGGTGAAATTTGTTCTGAGGTGACATCAATAGACATCGTTTTCTCTACCATACGAACTGGCGCCTATGTAAAGAGTAAAGACGAACACAGATCGATGTCTGCACAAATTTTTGTGTGTGGCCTAACTTTACAGATACTTTCTTGTTTTCCTCATTTATATGTTCACACAAACAAATTATAATGACATTTGAATGATACAAACTATTTTTCAGACTCCGCAGACAATCATTCATGCGTTGGGAAATTTATTGGGATATGACTAAAACTCAATGAGTTTCTCAATCTATGATCTAACTAGTTATTACACCTTTGTATGACCAAAAATCCAAAAAAAATAGAAAATTCGTTTATATTTAAATGTTGAATGACGAAAATACCCTTATTTAAAATATGTGCATTTTGCACTAATTTCGACCAATTAAAATTACTGCACTTTATATTTCCGTTAATGCACAAAATTAATGCACGTCTTCACTGCACATCCGGTTATAATCACTGCACTTTTGCCAAAATTAATTCTCTTCTCATTCACTTGAGGAATTTATTTTTGTTTTTTATTTTTATTTTTTTAGGTTTAATAATTTTATTATTTTACTTCTAATTAAGTATATTGCATTTCATGATGAATTCACTGTTCTGTATTACTGCAATACCGGTCATAATGAATTCACAACAAAAATTCTTAATGCATTCATTCACTGCCATGTTCAATATGTCTATTACCATAGACTTCAACACTTATTGAAATGTTCACTGACGGTGTTCAATGCTCATATTTAATGCCTCGAAACCCTAAATTTAATATAAAACAAAAGTATATGCTCTAATCACAATCTCAAGATAAGACCCATCTCATCTTCGATTATCCCACCAGCCTTTTGACAATGATGTTCCCATGCATAGCCCCTGCACTCCAACCTTTTGATAGTCGAAAGTTTGTGATGAATTGTCTCTTAAATCTTTAGTCCACCTGGCGTCCTGGCCTCAAGCATCACAAATGGTAGTCTGTAATTTCATCATCCACATTTTCAACTTCTCTTCTCGAAATTTCAACATACTACGTATTTCACAAGGAAAATAAATACTACGTAAATAAACAAACTATCTGCTTAATTTGGAAAAAGAACATCTTTATTCAAAATGTGCACAACACGTCCATCGACCATATTTCATATTTCATACGTGTGACTAAAACTACTCCTCCTTCTCAATATATGACTTTTGACAAGTTTTCTTCCCTAAATAATTCTTATTTTGTAATACGTAAATAATACTTTTAATAAATAAATAAAGATATATTTTATATAGACTAAAATGCCCATAACTTATTATTATTATTAATAAACCCTAATATTCTCCCTCAATCTATCATCGCCTCCATGTTCGTGGCATCGCCTCCATCCGCGTGCATCCCCTCCAGGCCACCAAGTAGCAGTGTGATTATCGTGGGAGGGGATACGATCAGGATTAATCATTCCCTATTCCGGTTAAACCAGGCCATAGGATACGACGAGTATCCTCTGTGGAGGGTAATGTCAAAATGTTCGTTGCGTTTGAAATTAGAATATAGATGAATTGGAAACCGATTCACAAAAAATTCTGATGTGAAGAACAAAAAAAGCAATTTCCAGGGAGTCTCTTTTTTTTTTGGAAGAAGGTGGCTTATATTAATAAGAAAGAGCGTAAACAGTATACAACCAGACAAAGAGCTCATTGTCTACCGTCTGCCCTTGAACCAGACTTAGAACCTACCACCTCAAAAGAAGCAACCAGATTCGCTGATCCTGAATTGGACTTACCAGAGCCAATGACTGGCAAACTAGGCTCCCCATCACCTATCCTAAGTTCTAGAGTTTTTTTTTTCCCGAAAAAAACACGACACAACTAAGACAGAGTAAAGATCCAAATAAAAATGAAACATGAAAAAAACTAAACAAGAAAAATAAATTTCTTGAACCGTAGCACCTTGTTCACCCCTGGCGGTGGTTCAGGAGGAGGCCGGACCATCGCTATGATTGTTGACGCACCAAAGCGGTATTCCTTCAACTCGGCCGCCACTTCTTCATCATCATCGATCACCCCTGTGCTGTCTCCACCAAAATCGATAGCAATCCCACGCTTCTCTTCCTCAAGGATCAATCCTTGCCAAATCTGTATCAAAAACTTCATTGGAACCCCCCTTCTCCATAGTATGGCCCGCTGCCTATGACTATTTGAAGCTCTTCAATCGAAAGCTTCGTCGGAAAAACTACGCCCCAAACCCTAAGGGAAGGCCGCGGTTCCTCTTCCGAATTTTCTTTTGAACCTCACAAGGTTGTTCAAGTAAAAATACAACATATAAGGTCTAAACAATTTCATTACCTGCAGCTTATAAGTGCAATAACACTGCATTCAATAATGTAAACATTATGCAAACAATAAAAATTGTAATTCAAAAAACAAGCACATCTAAAAAAATACATAACCAAAGAAAAGAAAACACTAATCGCACTTGGAACAAGCCACTTCCATCCAAGCAATCTCCACAAACAGCCCACAGACAATCAGGATCCACACAAAATAACATGTAACACCTTATGAGAAGATGACTTTGTTCGGTATTGGAAAAAATTAGTAATTGCATACATCTTTAGATTAAAACTAAACTCCTTCTTGTTTTGATATATGGCGTCCAGAGCAAGACGGGTGGGGTCAAAGTGGGGGACAAAAGAACAGAGAGGAACCTCAAACGAAGATGTGAAGTCATTGCATCATTGATAACATCTTCATCAAAAGACAAAAGGATTAAATAAGAATCCTCCAAAACATCACTACACTGCATAGTTTGTTGGTCTGCTGCTGCTAATATTTCAGAATCCTCCAAATCATCCAAAACTTCATCATCCGAAAAAGAGTAATTAACCGTGTTTGCACTTTCAGCACATCCTTTGAAATCAAAATAAAAATAATTACAAATAATACAGATAATTTGAAAGCTAAATTCATATATTTAAATTGCAAGTAAAAGATAAAACCAGGGGAGAAATATTTGACTAACCTTGAAACGATTGAAGAAACTCTACACACAGAGGAAGTTTGTTGAAGTCTGATTGAATGCTTTTCATTTGAAGATAAAAAAATCAAGCTGGAATCGTCATTGATGATAAGCGGCGGAGAACATACTTGAAATACATATGAAATACGTATAGCATTATCACAATCTCTTACGCCCAACGAATTGTATACAATTCCACGAAATTCAATCCACTTGCAGGACAAAGGAATATTAATGGCGATGGCGGTTGAGCTCTGAAAGTGAATGTCCGACAACCACTGGCCATCTACGTTCATCAAGACATGTATGGTTGGAGATTGATTTGGAGAACACACGATTTCCATAATTTCCGAAACAGGAAGAACGAATAGAAGAAGGGAAGACTTATTTGGAATTCATTGAAACAAGCAGAAGATGAAGGTTGAAGACGAGAGGGAATCGTGATGAAAAAACGGTTACCTAATTTAGCGGATTGGGAAATAAATGCTTAAACAAATTTGGTATAAAGATGCTCTGACCGTAGGGTTGACTGAAGGGTAGCGATGGAATTAAAAAAACTTAACGTATGGGATGCGTATGATCGATGATTCGGGTAACATAGATTAGGCAAAAAAACTTTGAGGTCATATTTTTAGAAACTTCAGGACTTCTAGTCATACTAGGGACAAATATCTCTATAGGCACTGGCGGATCTATGTTCCAAACTATGGGTGTTCATTTATTTTCTATAATTAAAATTTGAAAAGGCAATAAATAATTAAATTAAATTTATACATGTATACTAGCTTATTTTTTTCAAATCTAGGTGTTCATATGAACACCTTTGCACCTATATAGCTCCACCACTGTCTATAGGTGGATGGTACTTTTAGGATCGGAGCAGTTAGGGTCAGGAACGGATCCAGGATTTCGAGTCAAGGGGGGCGAAATTTTTTCATTAGTGTAGGAAGTGAAAAAATTTCGCTAGTAAGCGGAACAGGAAAAAAATCACTAGTGTAGTGGGGCAAATTTTTTCGCTAGTGTAGGGCTCTGTGGCTAATTTTTATTTAAAAAGTTCCATTAGTACATACTACATACACATTGACAATTAAATCTATTATATTCCCAATTCTAATTTTAGACAATGAAAAGATAACTTTGATTTAATAATCATAAGTGCTCCAGAAAAAAATATTGATACATTAAAGCTTAAGAAATGTACAAATTAAAGGAAAATTATTTGAAAGTAAGAAATGATATGATATACTCCGGTATAACATTTTATTGATATTATTTGAAAGTAAAGTGGTTAAAGTTAAAGGTACACATCAACCTCATTAAGTAACTTATGTCTTGTTTAACCACATGAATCTTAACAGGATAAAGAATTGGTTTTTGAATTGAGATTTTTGTCTACCAAGAAGGGTATTTGTGGGTCATGATGAGTTTTCTTAATATTACAATAGTATGTATGAGATTATTATACATAGAATAATATGATACGTAGTAATGTTAATTCATATATATGGTACATATTATATTTGTATTAATGCTAAAATAAGTTAAAGTATTATCTATTCAACAAATTGTTTTTAGAAAGTAAGAGGTAAACGAAATGTGTAATTTAATGTCAACAAACATTTATACTATTTAACTACTGTATCTGATATTCAATATCTTTTGATATCTTACAAAATCGAGTACTAATTATCTAATAAAGATAATTAAACATTTCAAAACTAAGAATTTTTTGGTACCCTAAGTCTTAAACAACGAGTCTTATTGTTTATTTGTTTAAGTTATGTAAATTATTTTAGATTCTACTTCTTTTAAATCTCCAATTAAGCATTGCATTATGTGAGCCTATATATTAATTTTGAAAACTAAAAGTTAAGGGGGGCGAAAACATACATACCTAATATATACTAGAAAAATTTGGAAATCCAAGGGGCGGTCGCCCCCCCTAACTTAGGGTCGTTTTTTTCTTACGTTCATCGAACTTGGCAACGGCAGTGAAGTAAAGAAGTTAACATCAGATATCCTCTGTAATCACATAGAGAGAATACAATCTATACAGTATGCTGTATGCATAGAGGAGCATAGTAGCTGATCGAGAGAGCTTGCTAGTAGATTAAAAACTACTAAGCTAGCAAGCTTAATTAGCCTGGTTTTTCAACTAAATAAAGTTGCTGCTAATCCATTCATCCTAACGCTGCGCTTGCTGCTATAAAAACAAAGTTGCATGCTATCTATGAGTCCTATGACAATATATATACAAAACCAATTCAAACGTCGACATATAAATGATTAATGTTGTTTCCAGACGTCGTCGCCGTTGTCGTTGGTGTCGCTGCTCTTCCGATACTTCAGTCTCATGGCGTTGATGAAAGCGGTGGCTTTGGCATCAATTTGGGGGTCACCCACCCAATTGAGACGGTCTTCGTCACTCCTATACACTCTGTACACCTTCTCCTTCTTTACCACCGCCTCGTCCCTCTCCGAATCTCCTTCGTCCCGTCGTTCCTTCTTTTTCTTCAGCTTGAATAGTCTGAAGAGAGAATTCCCTGATTTCTTGGCCATTCTTATCAATTCAATATGTGTTTTGTGGATGTTTTTTTTTTGCTTGGGAGTATTATACGGATTAGTAGCTGAAAATGGTATAACAAGGTTGTTTTGGCGGTTGATTTGTATATGTGGTTGGTTGGGCTTGCGTATGACTTATATAGTGGAGTAGGTGGGATGTTAAAATTAACGCGGTTGGAATGAAATCAGCAATTCCGAGTAGATGAAAGTAATGAAACGAGTGAATGATTATTCCCAAAATAAAAAACAATGGAATTCAACATGTGAACTGTGGCCTGTGGGCATATCCTTTCAAAGCTTGACCATATCCACAATGGTCGGGAAGGGAGGCGTTTAGACTTTAGAGTTTAGAGATCGGCCATGGGTAGGGAACGCTCATGGGATCTCATTTTATTTTTAAATTGTCTATTAAAACTAGGGAAAAAGTGCAAATAGGCTCATGTACTAACCAAAAAAGGTCAAATAAGCCCTTATTTAGGAGGCTCTATCCGGCCGTCGTCATTTGGGGTGGTTCCCGTTGGAATTTTTTGATGAAATTTTTTGAGCATCTTATTCATTAAGTCTAGTTTGCTCATACCAAATTTCAGCTAAAACGTCAATCGCGAAGGCATTCAAATGAATTCTTCAAAATAACTGCGCAGTTAGAAGCGCAGTTATTTTCAAGAATTCATTTGAATTCTTTCCCCATTGAAGTTTTAGCTGAAATTTGGTATGAGTAAACTAGACTTGATGAATAAGATGCTCAAAAATTTTCATCAAAAAATTTCACCGGGAACCACTCCAAATGACGACGGCCGGACAGAGTCTCCTAAATAAAAGCTCCTTAAGCCAAAAATTAAGAAGTGCTTTTTTAAAACATTTGAAAACCAACCCATAATCAGGTCCCGTTGACGCGATATTACACGAACTCAAATCAAACCAACTATTCAAAAAAAATTAAAAATTTATATGAAAAAAGGACAACGGTATCATTATGGGAAAGTTCCCGAAATAGGACTAAAACAGTTTGAAAATTCCAAAATAGGACTGTCATGTTTTTTATTCCCAAAATAGGAGTAATTACTGCAAAATTTGGAAAATACTACCACGTTTGAAGTCTGGTACTGCCAAAACGTGGCAGTAATTAGTCATATTTTGGAAATAAAAACATATCAGTCCTATTTTGGAATTTCCAAACCTTTTTAGTCCTATTTTGGGTAAATTCTCTATCATTATCCAATGATAAGATATTTATTATTCTTTCGGACGACGTTCCTTAAAGGGATTGCTTCTACTTTAATTCTTGATTTTGTTTTATTTTATTCTTTGTGCTTTCAAAGTAATCGAGCTTTTAGTCGGATAAGTACGTAGGATATATATTGGTTAACATAGGTTACATAGCTTTATACAATTGTGATTACGGTCTTAATTTTAGGAGAGACTAACAACCAGGAAAGTTTCTTATCAAAATGGTAATCCATTCAGATGCTACAAGCTCGAATCATGACTAATTCAAAGATTAAAAAGCAGAAATAAATCATAAAGTTTAGAAAAATTTCAAAAGTTTTTCTTAAATATTTTTTAAAAATTATTGACTAAAATGTTAATAAATCTAATAAACTACACGTGATCGTAAGTATTTGTGTAAAAGCTTATATCGTTCATTAGTACCTCCCCGTATATATATACATACACTTGCGGAAGGGGAAAATGGCTATATAGCCTATAAAAATAGGCTATATCAAGTTAATAGTCTCTATTTTGTTTAATAAAATAGATAACACTTTTTTTGTTGATATGAAGTCCGTAGAACTTTAAATAATAAATATCATAGCTAACCTTCGTTCCTCATCATGTTTACAAATAAGGTGGATTCTATGGTACCCGTAAGGTATCATACCTTTATCCACTTGGACCAATGAGAATGTTGAAGTTGAAGTATTTAAGGAGCCTGCTACGGTACCTTTGCAATTTTAGAGGTACCATACCTTTGCTTGAGTGGCCAAATAATAGATAGACAAGTGGACATATAAAACACATAGACATATGACGAGGCAATCAGTTTAAGAAAAAGAAATTTTGCACTTTAGTCCTCGAATAGATGTACGGTAAACGGCATCTTCAATGCTAACGGAGACGTCTAATCCCTACCCGTTCACTGCTCTCCACAGCAACCGACGAAAGAAGTGCCTTGCCGTCGTTGGCGGAAAGAAGTGCCTTGCCGTCGTTGGCGGTTTCCTACTCTCCACCGCAGGTCCCCAGCGTCCAACGAAGTACTTAGGGGTTTCCTGCTCACCACCGCAACCACAGAAGAAAGAAGAAACGGCTTATCCTTCTCTTCATCGCAGCCTAAGAGCACCCAGCCGCTTTTCACGGACATCACTTGTCCGCCCAATGAATTGAGAATTTCGACGTGTTTGAAGGATTCTCTTCAACATATTCTAGGAAATTCGGTATGTATGCAGCTTATTCATCAATCAAATTTAGGGTTTTAATTTGTGCAAAATAGCTATCCAATATCCAATCAAAATTAGAAATCACTTGCCCAATATCTGGAATAAGCTAACCCTACTTCCGTTTCTATATACACCGTTTCTTTTCATCGTACCAAATCATCTGAGTCTCTGAAAATATCTTCAAATTAACTTTTGATTGAAAATTAAAGTTAATAACAATCAAAGAGAATGGGATTTGAAGTAATAGTGACATGTCTAAGCATGAATGAATATCTCGTCTTATTTTAGTTGGGGGTTTATTCTACTGATGGTGATTGTAGCGAAGAAAAATGTGGGTGTCATGATTGATGTCATCTTTTTGTAGGTATATGCCTCCTATCCATGCTGCCTTTCATCAATTTTTGTTGACATGTCGTTGTAAATTTCATATATGGAAGTTTAGAATGATCAATTTGACCCCTTTTTGTGTCATGCGAATGCAATGTAGTTCTAATGTATCACATCTTTCTTGTATTGTTTTTCCATCTTGAAACATGTGGTTACTTTGTTAGAAAAAGTCAATCCTTATGCTATTCCAATTGAAAACTCTATCATTTAAAACCTGAAATTTAATGTGAACTTGAAACATGTTTATTAACCATTTAATATGGCTTAATATGATCCAGGCCGAGTAGTGTTTAGTTATGTAAAATGGAAACTCTGGGTTTAGAAGTCATAATGTTTAATCCATTAGGTTTAGGTCCATAATTTCTCAATATAGACATATGAATTAGAATTGTGTAGAAATTATCAAGTAGTCAACTAAAAGTTAAAATACACCAAAGAAACAAAAAAAGAAAAGAAAAGGACTTTAATTTAATGAAAATATAGACTGAGTGATATTAATATAATAACTTAATAATCTGTCCTTATAGCTAGCATTCAGTCTAATATCCGACATTTCAAGCATTATGTTCATAATTTCAAAATATATTTCAATTTTATTAGATGTTAGTATAGTGTAGTGGATTGTTTACATATTATTCTAGAGATTTTCAGTGTAAGTATACAATTAGAAGTATAGGTAGTATTTGGGTAAATGGACGTCTTCTATTCTGGGTTTTAGTTTCTTTTGGATTTTAAATTCTTCAAGGTTTTGTCTTTTAAGCTTTTATTTATTCAGCCCTGAATGTGTGTATACAACCATACAAATACACACATTTGTATTTGTTTTTATGACAAGGCATTGTTAATTTTTAATGATATCTAGGAACCTCTTTTGTCCTCTGTTAAGTGCATTATTATCAATCCATCTTAATATATTACTCCTGTAAGAGTAAGATATAACTTAAATTTTGTTATCAAATCAATAAAGGCATAGATTTTATTAGAACACATCGATTCATTAAATTATACATATTCATTTCTTAAAATTATCAAGTAATTTGAAACTAGAAGACATCAAAAACCTCATTTGTTAGAGCAGATTGACTAAACAAGAATACTAAATACATCATGGCGCACTGTGGGAGAGAAGATGTTAATTACCTGGTCCCTCTTCATTAAGGAAGCGAGAAAAGCCTTCATCGCTATCCTCTTCTACCTCTATAATTATTTTATGACTTATGTTTGTTATGCTCAAATTGATGGGTTTTGAGTTAGAGGAGATGATGGCAGATTTGTAGTTTAACGTCGTATACTGATGTAGTCTTAATGTGTTTTGTGAATTGTATTTTTAATTGCAAACTTTCATCTTTTTGTTATGATTCTTCCAGTCATTGGAAAATGTCAGAACATTTTGAAGAACACGAAGTAGATTTTGCTAAAGACGTAGGCAATGGTTCGATTGTTGGTAATTTCCATGGTGATGGACAATTGCCTGAGGGTTATAAAAAAATTTGTGATCTGACACCGGTTGAGATTAAGAGACTCGAATTCGACTCTGAGGATGAAGTTTATGACTTTTATTCTTGTTATGCTCAAATTAATGGGTTTTCTATCCGAAAAGATGATGTGCGTCGTGCATCAAATAACAATATCGTCATGAGGAAATTTGTTTGTAATCGGGAGGGATTGAGAAGTAAGAAGCACATTGAAAGGAACGACCGTGTTAGGGAGCCAAAAGCTATGACGCGGACAAATTGCATGGCACGACTTCGCGCAGAGTTCGATAATCATAAAAGAAAGTGGATAGTTGTTGATTTTGAGGATACTCACAATCATGAGATGACCCCATCACAATATATCCATTTAATGCCAGCTTACAGAGGCATTAGTGACGACATTAAAGCACAGGTGGATAGTTTACAGTTGCATGGAGTTCGAACTTGTCATATCATGGGGCTGATTATTGGTCAAAAGGGTGGGCACGCCGATGTTGGGTTCTGCAAGAAGGATTTGTACAATTACATTGATCAACAAAAGAGAGCTAAGATAAATGATGGCGATGCATTTAGTGCTTTATCTTATCTCCAAGCCAAAGCAGACAGTGATAGTTTTATGTTTTCTAAGTTCACAACCACAGAAGAGGGGAGACTCGATAACTTGTTTTGGTCGGATGGTGTAAGCAGGCTTGATTACCATTGCTTTGGAGATGTTGTTGCTTTTGACACTACGTACAAAAAGAACAAGTATAACAAGCCTTTGGTTATTTTTTCTGGGTACAATCATCACGGCGAAACAGTTATCTTTGCGTGTGCCTTAGTATCCGATGAGAAGACAGAAACATACAAGTGGCTTCTGGAAACTTTTTGTGAATGCATGTTTGGTAAACACCCTAAGGCAGTTGTCACTGACGGAGATGGTGCGATGCGTGAAGCGATTAGGGCAGTGCTTCCGAGCTCCTTTCATAGGCTTTGTGCTTGGCATCTTCACAAAAATGCATGCGATAATGTTAAGAACTCACGTTTTCTAGAAGATCTTAATCCTCTAATTTATGGTAACTTTAGCCCTGATGATTTTGAAAGCAAGTGGAAGAAGACCGTTGATGAACATTGATGTGAGTTTTCTCGCACTTAAAATGGTTGTAGAAAAGTGGTGTAAGTACGAGTATCGTCTCCACAGGGACGGACAAAAGGGAATTAAGAATTAACTAAATTCAGCGATTAAAAAGAAAATAAAATAAAAGCGTCGTGCGAGATTGGTTGGTTTGGAAAATAAAACTAATGCGAACAATTAACCTAGGGGGTTCTTTCTAATTAATGACGAAGGGAATAGGGATCGATTCCGGGGTAACCAGATTTCTGGCAGATCAGGCCTAATTACATGAAATTAATTTAATTGAGCCTAGCTAATCATTACTAAGTTCTTACCGCTCTCGCGGCGTAGAGTACAATAATTTAGGGGACCAGGCTGATCTCTCATGCGACAGGATCCTAAATTATTGCCAAGACGAGCGAGCTTACGGCCCCTTAATCGCTACTAATCTCTTAGCGAACGATTAAGTGTGTGTGAATGTATCCTAGAACAAATTAGATCTCTCTTAATTTATTCTATAAGCAATTGTAATTCTAGTGGCCATCTAGGTTACAAGAGATATCAGTTAAATTATTCAAACACAAATTAAACGGCATTCATGCAATTAAACCGACAAGAATCTAGCCATCAATCATGATTAACCCCTTCATCAATCCCAAATCCCTAATTAAAACTACTCACAATTCATAATTGAAGAATCAATAGAATTGGAATAAAAAGAATTAATTGTCATTAACTAAAAAGGTGGAACTTACAAAGAATCCCAAAAGATTGATGAACAAGGCTGAAAAGCCCTCTAAATTTCGTGCTAGGCACTCTCTCTAAGCTCCCCCCCTTGAAAACGGGGGTTTACAGGCTGTTTAAATAGAAAAATCGGGTGAAATTTGAGCTGAATTAGGATTTTCGGAGCCAGACACGATGACAGGCACGATCGTGTCTTCGATCGTGCCTCCGGAGCAAAAACGCGCATTTTGGGCAGGCACGATCGTGCCTCCCTCCAGGCACGATCGTGCCTGGCTGGCAGTAACTCCTCCGTGTTTTTCTCTTCAGGCACGATCGTGTCTGACTTTGAGGGCACGATCGTGCCTACTTAACTTCCGAATTTGACAAAACTTCCTTCATGAACGTTGTAGATATTGAAGTCCTCTATCCACCCCAATTTGCCGAATGTGATTTGAATCATCCAATCAAGAGATGTGATCAAAACGGTGGAAGGTGTTCTTCTGAAAACGCAGAAGAGATCATCTGACTTCATCGTCTGTTTTCACCTTCTTCCTCTCAGATTCTCGCAAAGGTTTCTTCATATGATTTGTAGCTCTTGAAGTTGGCTTTCATATGCAACTTGAATCGTGTCCATTGGTTCTTCCTACAAAGAGATATGCTTGAACAATTGACAGAAGGTCATTCTGATCGTCGTTTTCAAGCTTCATTCATCTTCTTTTGATCCCGAAGCCAATCCTAGAGCTCTTTTTTCCTTCAAATCTTCATCGTGAATCTTCCGGTGACCTCCAAAGCTATCAAATCATTCTCAAATGCTCCTCAAATCATCCCGATTGTTCCTCAAGTGCCGGTACCGGGCTCAAATTCCCTGATTTTGACTACAAACAACACAAAACTCGAACCAATGCCCGATAAACATAACTTGAGCTAAAATTGAGACTTGCAACACCTTAAAGCTAGGGAAAACCATCAAAACCGATCCCAACACGCATCAAATACGTGTCAAAATACGGACTTATCAAATTCCCCCACACTTAAGCCTTTGCTTGTCCTCAAGCAAACTGAACAACGGGACTAACGATAATCACCACACAGAATTAAAATAATTAGCATGCACACGTAGTTATAGGGATACTCACAGAACAGACAGTCTAAACCAAGAAAATTCAACCCTAAACTACATCTTTGTACTCAAGCTAAACTATTTGACAAAATTATTCACAACATCCTCAAAGTAGTGACAGCACACACAAATAAACTAGCTACCGATCAGAAGGACTTATGAAAATGGTGGTGAAGGGTGAATGGTAACAATAATAGTCCCTTTGTTTTGAGAGATTGGAATATTCTATCAAAGACTCAATGTATTCAGGAACTTCAGGGCTATTCTTAGGATCAAGGAACTTAGTAGGCCACAATTTAGGAACAATCCTTTAAACCTATGCAAAGAATAGACATGGTGTACAACTAAGCTAAACCGTCTCGGCACATTTGTGCTTTGACGTATACTTGAAGTACGTGGAGGACTAAAGCTAAATTTTGAGATAGCCTCCAAGTTCATTTAATTATGTTTAGTTTTCCTTGTCATGTTGGCACGAGAACGCCGTTTCTTTCGAAAGATACCCAAGTCTCATCTTATGCTTTTTGACCGGGGCTCCCATTCTCTTTTTCGAAAAGTAAGAGGTCTAGCTAAATTAATTTTTCACCTTTCGGATTCTCACTAGACATTACCCCATTCTAATCTCGGCCTCACCAAGGAAAAATTGCAATTAAAGTTCATTAATTTAAAGTGAATCCATGCCTACAATGCAATCCTCGAAAGTATCAAATTCCTAAAAGATGACTGTCCTTACCCCATTTGGGGCATGAGAACAGTGCCAAAATTGGCTCCTACACAAATTCCCTAAACTTAGCAAATTAATCCCTTAGTTCCCTAAACATCAAAACTATGTCAGAAATATTCACGGGTAAGGAAACACGGTCCATTTGGCTATGGAGCTCAATTAATCGGGTAACAATAAACGGTCAGGCTCAAAATGGCTTCTCCTAAAGGGTCTTATTTAGGTGGGGTAGATGATTAATGGAAAATTCAATGGGTGACTAATGCCTTCCTCCTTTCAACAACTAGATTATAGTGCAAGCAATTTAAGCCTAAACACTTCAAAGATGTTCTAAAAGCATAGTCAAAACGCTAGCCAGCTCACAAAGACACAGTTTAAAGAAAAATTTTCAAAAATTTTGCATGAATTTCCTATGAATATACAACTAACACCTGCACATGCTAACTCTAATAAATCTCATGTAACAACCACTGCCCGAATGCCCAATTCACTCCCCCACACTTAAACTTTGGCATCGCCCTCGATGACCAAAAATGCACTATGCACAAGGGGGGTAAAGGGGAAAGGGTCACGCATGCTCAACTTAACTCAAGTCAATATTTCAACAAGCGAGTATTAGAGTCACAGAAACTTCCCTAAGGCGCTGGTCGGTGCAGAACTAAACTGAGTCAATGTAATCCTCGGCACATCATCCATTCCACAAGACCCTGAGCTGCAACAAAAACACAAAGCAAAACAACCAAACAACAAACAAAGCAAAAGTAAAAACAAAAGCAGAAATAAGCTCGGGTTGCCTCCCGAGAAGCGCTATTTTTAACGTCGTTTGCCCGACACAACTACCCCATAGGCTCTCCAATAGCAAAGACTGTAGTGGTGCACTTATAGTCAACGTCTCCAGCTTCCTCTCAACAAATGTCATTAGGTGGCGCAGATCTTTAAATTTGTCAGCCCACGAAGGCAGCACATGGTCTTCATAACCCTCATCAGCACAGAAGTGAAGTATGATACTCTCATCCTCTTCAGGTGGACAGAAAACATGAGTGAAAACTTTGATTACCCTAGGTATCACCGGAAGCTCAAAAGATGTCTCAAAGCAAGGAGTAGGAGCAACACCGTACTCAAACTGCACCATAGAAAAGTCCTCTTCTTCCTCACAGATATCATGAACATTCACAGCCTCTCCTCCGGACTCTGTATCACTCCCCATGAATGCATCCCAACTCTCGTTAACACCGTTCTCATCAAGGTCTTCAAAAACATCAGGAAGTGTATCATCCATCATATTCCCACCTTCGCAGTCCGACTCACTCACATGATCATCCCTATTGGTCTCCTTAGGTTGGGCTTCTGTGTCGCTAGGATGGGATCTCTCGGACTCCTCAGATAAAGCCTTTGCAATCTGCCCCAATTGATTCTCCATGTGTTGCATCCTTGAGTCTGCTTGCTGTTGAATTTGGATTTGTTGTTGTTGAATTTGCATTTGTTGCTGTTGAATTTGCATTTGTTGCTGTAATAATTTCTTGAGTGTTTCTTCCAGGTAAGATAGCTTCTCTGAAATTATCTCTTCCCATTCGTCGTCTGAATCCTGTGGCGCATAGCTCGGCAAAGACGTAGGAGTGATTGAAACATTTGTCTTTGTGAGTTGTGGGGAGGACGAAGTGGGGTATGCAGTTGCCCAGTAAGGATGGTCGTATGGAGGAATGGGGCAAAGACATGAATGGTGACCACCTCCACAGAAGTTACAAATGCTATTTTTAGGAAAGTAATCAACCAATTCCTCGGGACTTTTAGTTTGAATGAGAAATTCCATAATGGAGCCTGGTTTTGTCCGAGGATATTGTGGATAAGGATATTGATTAGGAGAATGAGATTGAGAGTATTGCGTATTTGGAAGAGGGTAAGAATAGGAAGATGAGAAATTTTGTGGTGTAGGACAATAATTTTTATGAGATGTGTAATATTGAGGAGGAGGAGGAGGAGAGGGAGGAGGAGTGTAAGGAGGGTATGGTGTATATGTTGAATATTCCATGGAGGTTTGAGGGTAAGGAATTCCTTCAGGAATTTGGCTGAATAGGTTCATCTCATGCCTCTTAGAAAAATACCTGAAAGGTTAGCACAGAAAAATCCTACGGAAAACAAAAAGAAAACTAACTAAAAAAAATCTCGCTAAAATTAATTAACCCTTAAAACCGACACCGTCCCCGGCAACGGCGCCAAAAACTGATGTGAGTTTTCTCGCACTTAAAATGGTTGTAGAAAAGTGGTGTAAGTACGAGTATCGTCTCCACAGGGACGGACAAAAGGGAATTAAGAATTAACTAAATTCAGCGATTAAAAAGAAAATAAAATAAAAGCGTCGTGCGAGATTGGTTGGTTTGGAAAATAAAACTAATGCGAACAATTAACCTAGGGGGTTCTTTCTAATTAATGACGAAGGGAATAGGGATCGATTCCGGGGTAACCAGATTTCTGGCAGATCAGGCCTAATTACATGAAATTAATTTAATTGAGCCTAGCTAATCATTACTAAGTTCTTACCGCTCTCGCGGCGTAGAGTACAATAATTTAGGGGACCAGGCTGATCTCTCATGCGACAGGATCCTAAATTATTGCCAAGACGAGCGAGCTTACGGCCCCTTAATCGCTACTAATCTCTTAGCGAACGATTAAGTGTGTGTGAATGTGTCCTAGAACAAATTAGATCTCTCTTAATTTATTCTATAAGCAATTGTAATTCTAGTGGCCATCTAGGTTACAAGAGATATCAGTTAAATTATTCAAACACAAATTAAACGGCATTCATGCAATTAAACCGACAAGAATCTAGCCATCAATCATGATTAACCCCTTCATCAATCCCAAATCCCTAATTAAAACTACTCACAATTCATAATTGAAGAATCAATAGAATTGGAATAAAAAGAATTAATTGTCATTAACTAAAAAGGTGGAACTTACAAAGAATCCCAAAAGATTGATGAACAAGGCTGAAAAGCCCTCTAAATTTCGTGCTAGGCACTCTCTCTAAGCTCCCCCCTTGAAAACGGGGGTTTACAGGCTGTTTAAATAGAAAAATCGGGTGAAATTTGAGCTGAATTAGGATTTTCGGAGCCAGACACGATGCCAGGCACGATCGTGTCTTCGATCGTGCCTCCGGAGCAAAAACGCGCATTTTGGGCAGGCACGATCGTGCCTCCCTCCAGGCACGATCGTGCCTGGCTGGCAGTAACTCCTCCGTGTTTTTCTCTTCAGGCACGATCGTGTCTGACTTTGAGGGCACGATCGTGCCTACTTAACTTCCGAATTTGACAAAACTTCCTTCATGAACGTTGTAGATATTGAAGTCCTCTATCCACCCCAATTTGCCGAATGTGATTTGAATCATCCAATCAAGAGATATGATCAAAACGGTGGAAGGTGTTCTTCTGAAAACGCAGCAGAGATCATCTGACTTCATCGTCTGTTTTCACCTTCTTCCTCTCAGATTCTCGCAAAGGTTTCTTCATATGATTTGTAGCTCTTGAAGTTGGCTTTCATATGCAACTTGAATCGTGTCCATTGGTTCTTCCTACAAAGAGATATGCTTGAACAATTGACAGAAGGTCATTCTGATCGTCGTTTTCAAGCTTCATTCATCTTCTTTTGATCCCGAAGCCAATCCTAGAGCTCTTTTTTCCTTCAAATCTTCATCGTGAATCTTCCGGTGACCTCCAAAGCTATCAAATCATTCTCAAATGCTCCTCAAATCATCCCGATTGTTCCTCAAGTGCCGGTACCGGGCTCAAATTCCCTGATTTTGACTACAAACAACACAAAACTCGAACCAATGCCCGATAAACATAACTTGAGCTAAAATTGAGACTTGCAACACCTTAAAGCTAGGGAAAACCATCAAAACCGATCCCAACACGCATCAAATATAGGCCTGGGATCGGTTCGGTTCTTGTTAAAATTCGATGGAACCGTATAAAAATTGTAGGGTTTAAATTCGGTTCGGTTCTAGTTAAAAAAATGGTTGTTAAATTCGGTTCGGTTCTACTTAAATTCGGTTCGGTTCTTACCTTTTTTCGGTTCCTTATAAAAATTTTACTATCCTCCTGAAATGAACACATTTTACCTTCAGTTAAATAAAAAAATTCAAACTTTAAATCATTAAATAATGACCATTACATTATACGTGCATGATATCTCAATGTTCAAATAAAAAAATATATATATCCAAGTGCAACATTAAATTTCAACATAACAAAAATCTCGGTTTAAAATAGGCATCAACAGTCGAGCAAAAAGGTTTGATATCTCCAAAGTACACATTTAATAGCTGGTAGTTCAACCTCAAAATAATATTCTTCTACTAGTAATGCACAATAGGTAAAATGTACGTAGTAATAAACAACGTAATCAATAGAATATTAATTCCTTTTTCAGATGAACTCCAATACATTTACATTTACAAACAAAAAATAAATATAAAAGTGGACTAAAGTATTCAAATAATTACTTGGATTGGTCTGGTCCACAATATATAAGGTATATTATGCAAGAAAATATTCTTGACAAATAATTACCCGGATTGGCCCGGAACGCCGTCTGGCCATCTCCATTTGAGGTTCTTCCGTGTAGAATTTTTTGATAAAATTTTGTGAGTATGTTCTACATGAAATATAGATGATATATACCAAATTTCAGCTTAACATTCAATCGGGAAGTGAATTAAATAAAATATTGAAAAACATTGCGTTTTTATATATGTTGGCGTACTGTTTTTCAATAATTTATTTAACTGACTTCCCGATTACATTTTAAGCTCAAATTTGGTGGACATAATCTTTATTTCATGAAAAACATTCTCACCAAATTTCATCAAAAAATTCCACTCAGAAGCACTTCAAATGAAGATTACTCATACAATGTATAAGAAGTTCGGTTCCTGGCTAGGAACCGGAACCGAACTGGAACCGAACCGGAACCGAACCGATGAAATACTATAGGAACCGAACCGAAAAAAGCTCAAGTCCAAAACTCTAGGAACCGAACCGAACCGGAAATTTCGGTTCGGTTCGGATCGGTTTTCCGGTTTTACGGTTCCAAGTCCCACCCCTAATCAAATACGTGTCAAAATACGGACTTATCAAACATGGAGTTGCAAACAATAATTGGGTTAAGAAAGTTTATGACATGAAGACGATGTGGGCAAGTGCATATATGCGTGACAAGTTTTTTGCCAGTATTCGGACAACGTCCATCTGTGAAGTAATTAATTCATTCATTAAGCGGTATGTGCAGAACAAAAACAACCTTGTTGATTTTATGCATAATTTTGAAAGAGCCGTAAAAGAGTATAGACACAATGAATTAATTTCTGATTTTAAATCCTTGTATACTGACCCTCTATTGACCTCTCCTCTACATGTCTATGAGTCGTGGGCTTCACAAGTCTTTACAAGGAATAAATTTTGGGAGGTTAGGAAACAAATTGAGAATGTTGCTAGACTTAATTTAGTTGAAAGGGTTGAGCATGGTGGTGATAATACTTGTTTCAGAATGAATAAATTCGGCAGTACTGATACCGAGTTCCTTGTTATGTATGATAAGGGTGGCTGTAATTTTGTGTGTGATTGTCGATTTTACGAGTCTCGTGGTATTCCTTGTGCACACATATTTTGCGCTATGAGGCATGAAAATATTGATTCAGTTCCGAGTAGTCTTATTTGCCAAAGATGGACAAAAAAAGCTAAACTTGATTCCATGTCCTCAATTAATGGTAATGGTGACGATTCTGAATTATCCAACTTGGACATGTTGAGGTCTGGTGCTATCTCTGCGGCATGTAACAGGTTATATAGAGCAGCTTGTAAAAAACCATCACTTTATTCTGAGTTCATTGTCGACATTCAGAGCTTGATAGGCAAATTTGAAAAGCGTGGTGGTGATGCACTTAATCTGAATAATGGCTCTAAGGTTCTTGATCCAACAATTGTGAAGACTAAAGGTGCTCCTCGTAAGGAGAGAAATACTAGAAAGAGGAGAAGATGCGGACATTGTCAGCGACATGGTCATACGAAACGCAAGTGTCCTACGTTGATCAATCGTGATCAACTACATGTGCTTGAGGAGGAGGAGGTGGAGGGAAACGACGAGTCATCTGAGCAATCTGATGATACCGGCACCACTAATAATGTAAGATCTCTTTGCTTCTATAACCATTAGATTATAAGTAAGCAATTGGATTAAATATTTTTCTTTTAATCATTTCTTTGTTATTAAGGGCAATGCTCATATGCTTGGAAGTAAAGGAAACAAAAATAAAAAGAAGAGGAAAAACACAGAAGATCCTGCTAGATGTGCAAACACTAATGATGTAAGTTCTTAAATGGAGTTTGAAATTATTTTTAGTTATAGTGTTTTGAAATTGTATTAACTATGTATAAATGGATATGTCACAGGATGCTGATAGAGGGAATAATAGTCATATCAATTTACCAGTGACTAATGCTAATGTAAGACACCCTTTTATCGTGTCTTCACTATTTTTAACAGAGCAAACATGCATTTTATCATGTCTTCACTATTTTTATAGGATGAACTTGCAAATGGCATAATGCTTGCACAAGATCGTCATCACCAAGGAGGACATATACAAATGCCTGGTTATAACAACATACCAACACATCATACTAATTACAATGGTTATATGACATCCAATTGGCAATTTTATCCTCAATATCCGGCTCAGCCTGCTGCAATGTTTCATGCACAAACATATGGAGGATTGCATCAGGGATATCCTTACCATGGATATCATAATTCGGTGCTTATTTTGTTATTGTTTATTGAACGATTAAATACATAGCATTGATTTTGAAAGTATTCGTATATATTATGCATTATTTGTATTTGCAGTTTGTGAGTACTCTAAAGGAGGTTGAAAGAAATGCAAAAGATGGAATAAAGAATGGAAAAGGAGGTTGAATCCATTGTACGTGTGTAAGTGTGTGTATATATGGAGTATGTTTGTGGTATATGTTATAATTTCACTCATGTGCATAAATGGAGATAGATATGTTTTGTTGCTAGCACTTATAATTTCACAAGCATCACTTTCTTGGATAATAATGCATATGACGTTACTCATGGCCTTGCACATGAGTGGCCTTTTTCTCCTGATGATTATTTAATCTTTATTCATAGCCATTTTTTGGTTTTGGGAATTTTGAAGGGAATGAGAAGGATGAAATAGTTTTTTGCTAATTTTTTGATATTCGTGTTGTACCAGAAAGCAGCAAGTATATACTAAGTTTATGATCCAAGTATATACTAAGTTTATGTCAACCAGATCTAAGTGTAAACATATATAATTCTGATCTAGGGACCAAATTTCCAGCCCAATCTCAACCAGATTCAAACAATATATTTCATAATATATATATTCTATATATTCAGGAAGATATGAACTCTCTTTCTATATATGTTTGCTCTGCACACATTTCCTCATTTAGTCTGGAGTATATTTTGTTCCCGACTTTACTTGTAACTGTATTTGTATTTCTGTAAATGCTGCATTTTTATTATGATACATACTGACTATTTTTTGTGTCATTTCATTCATTCCACAGGATATGTTGATTCTATACCTAGAAGATTATGAAGATGGATCGATGTAGCATTACTGATATTGTTGACATTTTAAAATTTGATGATTCTGCTTCCAGTTATACCACTGATGTTTTGGCTTCTATGAGAAATTTCTTCGGGAGTTCATAAAGGCTCGATCTTGATGAGTTTAATGGCTGGGGAATGGCGGGGAGTGGGTAGCTTGTAGTAGCTTTAGGTTGAGAATACATGAGTTATTACATATTCAATTTAGTTGTAATGTTCTGGTTTTGCACTGCATAGAAGCAAAGCATCTACCTCCCCTTGCACATTTGCTTTGTTTTACCCAGTGGGTCCCATATTTTTCTTTGCTTGCAATTAATAATTTCCCAATTCCCCTTTCCCCTCTCTGATAGATCCAACCCAAGAACTCATAATCTTCCAAGTACATAACTCTATTGTTCAAATTCATCCCCAAACTTTCTGCTTCGCGTGATTTTCGGGAATTTCATTGACCCATTTCAACAAACAGCCTGCAGTCATTCCAGTTTCTGAGTATATGTAACGCTTAGCTTGCAGGTTCTCCTCCATTAATGCCCAGCTTGATTGTGTGTGAATTTTACAGTCCTATACTCCTCCTAGCATGATGTCCTTGCACCTTTTATAAAGAAAAGAGGAAAAAGACGAGTCTTTCCACAGAAGGGTCAAGAAAAGAAAGGTGACTGGCAGCCTGGAGGGATGGTGGAAGATACAACCATCTCAAGTTACTGGATGAACTGGAGGGTGGGTTTATGCTTCCTTTGAATTTTTATAGCAGTGGTTTTCTCAGGTGTGCTTATATTTAAGTATGAGGGCAGAAAGGGTGGTAGTGGTAGAAAGAACAGAGGAGGAGGATGCAGAGTTCGGAATATTTTCCCAACCTGCAAATGCAATCGCACATGAAGAACCAAACAAAAAAGTTGCAAACTTATTGTGCTATATTTTTTTAAAGAAATGGGGATAGTGAAGTTTGTTACACTTCATAGTAGGGCTGACATTTTAAACCGAAAATCCAAAAAGCGAACCAAGAAAACCGAACCAAGCACAAAAAGGCCGAACAGAAACCAAACAGACTTAAATGGGACCCGAACATAAATCGGTAATATCACGGTTTTTTGAGTTATAAAATCGCTTCAAATCAAACCGAACCGAATTATGATGATGATGATGATGATGAGGGTGATGATGACTTAAAAATTGTACTTCTTTAAATAATATCAATTATCTTTAATGAATCAATAATAATACATACTTTAGAAATAAATTTTAATTATACCAATTATTTGAACGTTATAATACCAATTATCTGGACGTAAACCCATTCAAGTTAGTTTCCTATTTTTAATAATATCAACAACAACAACTACAACAACAATATAAACTTTAACTATAAAATAAATAGTATCACCTCCCGCTCTATATAATTGCAACAATTTCAATTTGCTATTTTAAATTATGCAATTAACACCACACATTTACATTTTTTAAATAAATAATACACGATTATGGTGCTAAAATAACTTTTTATATAACGTTTGAGGTATTTTAATTACATATGAAAGTTTGGGGTGTTAATGTCACACCCTTTCAAAGTTTGGGGTATTTTAATTATTTTTCCCTAACAATAATAATAATAATAATAATAATAATAATAATAATAATAATAATAATAATAATAATAATAATAATAATAATAATAATAACAATAATAATAATAATAATAATAATAATAATAATAATAATAATAATAATAATAATAATAATAATAATAATAATAATAATAATAATAATTGTTGGGTTAATGGCCCAATTGGAGGATCGGCCCATCAGCCCTTATACTAGACGAACGTCTATATCGTGCTGTCCTGGGATCCAAGACGGATATCTGGCCATATGTTGGTATACTCTCTCCAGTGGGCCCAAATTAAAGGCCAGTGAGACGAACGTCTCCACATGTAGCCCGGAAGGATCCTGTCCAAAGCTATACAACATATTCCACACAAGGAATAAAGTACGTACGTCCGACAACCCTTACAATATCACCAAAGACAGGCCCCAGCACACCGAAGACGCTCGTCTCCAATAATTGAGCGGGAACCCCAGATTCTGGCGGGAAGCGCATATAATGTTGAGGATTTGGTGGTTGGGACATCAGCCATTCAGAGATCTTCACGTCGGCATAGCCAACTGCCCATTGGTGGTATAAATAGTCGCATTTATTTCTTTGTAAAGGGTGGACAACTTATCATCCTTAACATTCTAGCTTTCATCAGTTCTTAGCTTATTACTCGCAGCTCTTCTACTGAGGTGTAAGACGAACGGTTTCCGTGCCTTAGCAAGCGTATTGTATCAGGGGTTTATTAGACTTTAATTGAATCTGATACTCTTATTTGCTTACCTTTTCTTGGCCCATATATTTGCTTGTTAGATCATATACTCATTCACTCACTAACATAGTAACATCCACTCGAAATCTTTGGGTTTACGTGTTGGATCCGAAGGTTGAAGGTATAAACCTCAACAATAGTAGTAGTAGTAGTAGTAGTAATAATAAAAATAATAATAATAATAATAATAAAAATAATAATAATAATAATAATAATAATAATAATAATAATAATAATAATAATAATAATAGTAATAATACTAGTAGTAGTAGTAGTAGTAGTAGCAGCAGCAGTAGCAGCAGCAGCAGCAGTAGTAGTAGCAGCAGCAGTAGTAGTAGTAGTAGTAGTAGTAGTAGTAGTAATAATAATAATAATAATAATAATAATAATAATAATAATAATATACACATAGTATTGGTTTTAAAAATAAATAATAGCATTGGTTTTGATAAAAACATATATTCACCTCTACACATAGAACCTCATCGATTGAAGTATACTAGAAAACAGTAATTTGAATAATATATTCAACTCACTATTCTATGATGATGATGAGGAGGAGGAGGAGGATTATAATGATGATGAGGGTGAGGATGATGATGATGATGATGATGATGGTGATGAGGATGAAGATGATGATGATGATGAGGGGGATGATGATGATGGTGATGGGGATGAAGACCATGATGAGGATGAGGATGATGATGATGGTGATGAGGATGAGGATCATGATGATGATGATGATGATGATGACGATGTGGGGGAAGATGATATGGTGATGGGGATGAAGATCATGATGAGGATGAGGATGATGGTGATGAGGATGAGGATCACGATGATGATGATGAGGAGGAGGAGGAGGAGGAGGACGAGGATGATGATGATGATCATGAGCATGATGATGATGATGAGGGGGAGGATGATGATGGTGATGGGGATGAAAATCATGATAAGGATGAGGATGAGGATGATGATGATGGTGATGACGATGAGGATCATGATGATGATGATGAGGAGGAGGAGGAGGAGGAGGACGAGGATGATGATGAGGATCATGAGCATGATGATGATGATGATGATGATGATGATGAGGGGGAGGATGATGATGGGGATGAAGATCATGATGAGGATGAAGATGATGATGATGGTGATGAGGATGAGGATCACGATGATGATGATGAGAAGGAGGAGGACGATGATGATGATGATCATGAGCATGATGATGATGATGATGATGATGAGGGGGAGGATGATGATGGTGATGGGGATGAGGATGAGGATGATGATGATGGTGATGACGATGAGGATCATGATGATGATGATGAGGAGGAGGACGAGGATGATGATGAGGGGGAGGATGATGATGGGGATGAAGATCATGACGAGGATGAAGATGATGATGATGGTGATGAGGATGAGGATCATGATGATGATGATGATGATGAGGTGGATGATGAAAATATAACTCTACCTTTCATTAAGCTATGTAGTCACTGGGACATCCTCCTTTCACAGCACAAATCGCCATTGTTGTACTGCTATCTATTGAGAAGCTGCTGGTCTTGAAATGTCCATCAGTTGTTTGTTCAAACGTGTATCTGAGAAAAGTCCATTTCGCCTCACCTATGAGAAATTATTCCTAAAAAATAATATAGAGCTGTAACTGTTTCACCATGGAATGCTTTAGTCATGAAGAATAATTGAGGTAGTGGCATTCAATGACAATCACATTGTTGGAGTCATCAATGGAAGATGAGTAGCCTGGTGGAGTTAGCATGATTAGGTTCTTTATCGAAAAAATGGGATCTGGACCAAAATGAGAGAATAAGCATGACAGAGGCACACACAAAGAAGCATGCATAAATGAGGCTCAAGAGTGGGGCTTCCGACAGCGATTGCAAAACGTCTTTCCGAGCACAGTAGTGGTGTAAGGAGAAGTATATGATAACCAGAAAAGAACGAAGAAGAACAATTGTGAGCAGAAAAGAGACAATGCTGCCAGAGAACGGGTCGAACATGTTCATTCTAATACGGTAATACCATGTGAAATAAAGAGTATTGCATATTTTTGTGTCTCAAAACTCTACGAAGAGTGTGTGTGTGTGTGTATGTTCATTGTCATACATAGCACAAAATTGGCTAAGCCTGTGCTAACTAATAAAACCTTATGGTTAGGCTTGATACCACAACAACAGGAATGATACAAGAAACATCTATAACATTCCCATGAACCATAAAGGTTAATGCTTTTCCTCACTGTAGTTTCTCCTTTATGTTCTCATTTTCTTTACCCCACCCCAAACCCCTCTCTGCAACAAATTTTAAATTTTGCTTTACCACACCACATCCATTCCCAGAGTTACCCCACCTTTTTGCTTCACACATCTTACTCTTCATATGTAGTCTTCTGTAATACATTTCCAGTTAGCAAACTCCAGGTGCCAGCCTTAATAAAATGCAGCAAAGTGAATTTTTATTACAATCTAATGAATTCAAAACATACCATACGAGCTCGCAGGGTTCGTATTCTGACAATTGGTTCAATAAGCTCCCAGTATACATGACTCCACACAGATTTTCTTTGCCTGATCTCATTCTTTAGAGCCTGTCTTATAAAAAAGAAGAGGGGCAAACGGCACAGATTAATTTCCTTTCAAAGGGCAAAGTGGTGGCAAAGACACTGCAAGAGTAAAAAGAGATCCTAAATTCCCAGGGTAGCAAATGAGAAAGTACCCACCGAGTACATTTTCTCTGTGACTGATTTTCTCAGCGATGTTTTATCTCCATTCGCTATGTAAGTGTTTATCTGAATGGGAAAAGGAAACATCAATAAATGAATGAATGAATGAATGAATGAATAAATAAGTAATAAAACTAAAGATATTAAACTCTCAATGCCTTAAACAAAAGCTTCTCAACACTTTCTCGTGATTCCATATGAACAATAGCATAAATTAACGACTTCTCCCCGAGTATATTAAAGGTACCGAAGCAAACACCAATTTTAAAACATTTAGCTAATATGACACCAGGATCTTCAAATAGAGTGCCAGGAACATTGACTTTTTATGAAATGTGAATTCCTAATAAGCAACAGCTCCCAGACATAAAAATGAACTAGGAAATCTAATCAGGAAGTCCAATCATTCGGTTTTCGAATCAAACCGAAAACCGCAATGTGGACACATGTGGACGCACTTATGCAACACCATTTTCAACTCCTTCAGAAATCACACTGTCTCATTCTCATCATGCATTGCAGCCACAACAATTTATAATCATAATTTACCATTAAAACAAGAAAAAAAAAACCTTTGGAAATAGTTAATCTCTGCCGAATTAAAATAAATAAAGTGAAGGAACAGAAAGATTTACCATTTTGGCATGATTTCCAGTTACGGTTGTTTTCAACAAGGCAATCCTGCAAATATCAAAGGATTATCAGCTCCAATTGAGGGTGTGGGTTTCATGTTATCTTTTGCACTGTAAATATACAAAAATAACTCCTTTTTATATAAATAAACAATGAATGACACTATGGGCACCTGTAAAGCTAGGTAATGGACAGAGCATTCATGAAGTTGCTTGACAGTATTGTCTTCTTCGTCCGCATACATTTGGTGGAGTGATGGCCCTGTCTGAGTCTGATTTCGCTTCGGCTCTTGAGCCATCTTCGCCGATTCAATCAATTCCGAGCTGCTCTATTGGGCGAATACTTAAAAGTTGGAGTCTTCTTGTTTTCAACAATTCAACCCTGAGAAATAATCCGTAAGAATGTTGGACGAAATGGCAAAACAAAATTTAAACATTGGATATAGGGTATGCCTATGTCGCGGCATACCGGCATAGGCGACTTGGTCTATGTGCTCATGGCCGACTGGTCTACACGATTGGAAATTGTAATTCCTTGAGTAAGCGAGGATCATCTTGTAACCCTTGTTAACTGTTCTATGTGCTCATGCCAGACTGGTAGTAGCCGCAGACAACAGAAATGAGATGCGAAGAAGATCGATGAAGGGAAACGACGGGAATAGAAATGGAAATTGACAAGGAACCGAGGAAGAGAGACAGAGCACTAACGGAGGCTAACGTAGTAAATGGATTCAACTAAATTAGTTAATATCTGAGGGGTGCAATAGCAAATTATTTAAGAGTATACGAACCATCTGATGTGTAAATTTAACACATATGGCAAGCCTTTACTGGACCACTTGGACGAGGTACCGTACCCTCAACAATATCAAAGGTACCGAAGCAGGGACCAGTATTTAAATCTAAATTAAAAATGATAAAATGATGTGGTCCAATCAAATGAATGGTAGGTACGGTACCCCATTTTTAAAAGGGTACCGAAGTTGTCACCTTTATATAATAATGGTGCTAAACGAAGGTCTTAAACCACATTCATTGACTCCAACACTTCAAGAGAAGCCGGCAAAGGCTGTCCCGCACATATCCGAAATTACATCCATAGATTGAGAACACGACTCTGATATTTCTGTCTGGGAAAGAACTATAATTCTTTTTGTGATAATTTAAGAAGATGACATAAACTAAAGCAATTAAAAACCAGAGGTGCAAGAGATCAGTTGGGAAGAGAGAAACTGTCAGATGACGTAAATATTGTGCATGATTTTTGGTGTGTTTATGCAATTGGATATAAGTTGGAATGAATATATATTTGTTAGTCCCTATTTCTAACAACCAAACAATCATAGAAATGAAGAAGAAGCAGATAGATTTCCCATTCAATATCAAAATGTCGAAAAACTAAGTACATCGTATGAAATGGGTTGCTGCTCTCCCTCTAGAGAGAGAGAGCAGTGTGAAAGCTATTCTATCTCTATTCTGCCTCTATACTTTATGCCTTATTAATGCCTTATTTTTCTCTCAAGTTAGATTCCTTTTATAGGGAAGGAAATCTAACTTGAGGATTACAAGAGGGTAATGGGCTGATATGGCTCTTGTAGCCCATTTACACATTTAACTAACAACTACACACGAAGTAGTCTAATGGGCTAATAGCCTGTAGGTGACCATTCATGACTAAGATAGGATTCCCCATCTAAATAGAAGTCTCTAGTTATTACATATGGAGTAGATAATACATAGTAGAGTCTGAATTAGAGTCGAAAACATTTAGCAAATTAAAAGTTTGCGCATTTAAAATAGACTTAAATCAAACAAATAACAGTCTTCGGTGCAATTAGAATTTAGAAATGTAACTTTTCGCAAAAACAATCTGCAGTCTGCTTCTCTCTGATCTCTGTAGTCTACTCTTTTTCTTTCTTAATCTTAACCCTCATCTTTCTGCCATGCTTAGTTGCTGAAAACTCATCAGCCAGCTATCTTTTCATTGAGTCATCCAAATTTATAACCACTATTTTTTCGGGTGATTTCTATGGTGTCTTTTCATCTACTTCTTCATTGACACAGGCCTGAAACAACATGAACATGAAGGGTTATGTCTAAGCGTTTTATTAACATATCTATTACAAAAAATGAAAGTAATCTGTAATCTACCTTATCCTTTTCTGTCCCGCCAAATTCGTTGTTAGTTGTAGTCAGGTCAGCATCGTTCACAGAACCGCACTGAAAAAATAAGACATCACATTTAATACATTTAGGTTTGAAGATATGTACAGCGCAATCTGGAAGAAGTGGGTTACCATTTCCTTTTCCTCTAGATCATCTAGTTCTAAAGTATCAACTTCTGACTTCTTGTACATTGCCAAAATAGCTGGATCCCTGATCATAGAAAGAACTTCAAACGAACTGATAATCTTTAAGAAAGAAATTACGTCCAAAAAGAAAATATATACCTCTTCATCATGAAGAATCATTTCCATTGTGCTTCCACCTCTGGCATGGGCAGCGACTTCGTAGACACTCACCACTCTCACACGAACCGCCCATGTTGTCTTGGTATGATCGATGTCACCTATGCAGGACCACATTCCATTTGCCTTGCAGCTCTCAGCCATTGTTGATTGTTAACTTAGTAGCAAAATGGTTTGGTGTTGTGTGTGAGTCAAGTGAAGTGTGCTGTGGATTGCTGTGTAAGTGTGTTATTTATAGTAGAAGTGGGGTGGAGTTAGGCTTTCACTGAGGTGGTTGCTAAAATAATTTAGACTGCTCAAATATCCTTTGGATATTTCGTTACACATTGCCCAGTAGTACCTCACTGAATGGGTTTCCTATTTGCGTATAAAAACCAACTACCCAACTCATAATTTGAATTTTTTATCTCTATTTGGAAAATCAATCAAAGGTGAATTAATTGCTTGTGGAGTGGTTGAGTAAATTAAAGATGCTCTCTCAGCAGGCTGCATTTAATGTATCATTGCTTTTCAGCTTTACCAAAAGATATTTTGCTATATACTAATATATATAATCGGTCAACTTGCAATCCCGAATGCCCAGATGCTTATAACATTTCATATATAGTCAAGACAGTGCATTTAATGACCCAACCAATAACTATTCCCCACCATTTAACCCGTTGAATTCTAACTCGTTACTGACTTTGACCCGATCCACTTTTGCCCCAGACTTTAGGCGGGAAAACCAACTGGTTTTCCACCTCTTTTTATATAGAGGTAGATAGGAGCAATTGTTTTTTAATTCTTAAATACGAGTATTTTTAGCTGTTCTGAGCCATTTACCCCTCTTTAGTTCTATGGACCCGACAAAGGAAGCTTATAATATATGGAGTATCATGCGCAGACCCTAGGATTGAATCTAGGCTTGGACCCGGTTCGGGCCACCCGGTCTAGGTCCGAATTGAAAAGGAAACCGGGGGCAGGTACGGGCTGATGGAATTGAGAACCGGCCCGGCCGGTTCCGGGCCCGGTTCGGGCCTTTTCAATTCTTGTTTTTTTTTTGTTTGGGGCTTTGGGCTAGGTTTAAATGGGCTGGAATGGGGGATGGGGGGTAGGGGATAAAATAATCAAGAAAAAAAAAGAACCGGACCCGGCCCGTCCCGGTCCGGGCCCAGACTGGCACCGGTCAGCTTCCGGGCCAGTCCCGGGCCACACTGATTTTTTTGGCCCGGCCGGGCCTAGGCTTGACTCGGAACCGGGCCCGGTTCAGTCCATGACTATGTGAATCCCAAGTCAACGACTCTGTCACCGGTGGTACACCAGTCACCACATCTGACATGAACGTCGCCGCCGCATCTGGCACGGCCACCGCCGCTGCATCTAACATGGCCGACGCTGTATTTGACAACACCGATGCATCTACCACCACTGTCCGCCTTCTTTGCCTCTGCTGCCACCAGACGCATCTATTGCTGCCGCCACCACCTCTTCTAACATGTGGATCTCCGACGTGTAATTTTGCTGGCCGCTGCCTCTTTCTAGAGTCATTGCCATCTTCATACTGCAGTCACATATTTTAACATATGGAAATATGAGAATATGGCATTTTGAGAGAAAAATCATGACACTTAAAAAATAATATGGCATTTGAAGATAAAAAACATGACACTAGAAACAATATTATCATCTTGATGTGGTTAGTGTCTTAAAATGATATTATTTGCCATTATTTTCAAAAACATGGCATTTTTGAATAGAAAAACATGACATTGGAGTAAAAATGGCAATTTGTAATGTCATGAAACTGGTATACTTGGCACTGCTCGAATAAAAATGATCTTATGGCACTTTCATGTTTAAATTGAATACGAATAGCAATTATCAAAATTGATTGGGAAAAACCATGAAATTGAACGATTCCAGATTACCATGGAAGCCTTGAATTTTTGTATCTCAATTTCTCAGATCTAAATCATATTGGTTTAATTTAGAATATGAAAAAATGAAATGAAATCATTGATTAAATAAAAAATTAGAAGAAGATGAAAACAGAGCACAAAGGAGAATGAAGAGGAGTAGGAAAGAAGAAGAAGAAAGTGGAGAAGAAGAAAGTGAAGAAGAAGAAGAAGCGGGGAGGAGTTACCTTTCCGGCGACTGTGGAGGCAAATCCGGGGAAGAGAAGCGGCGATAGTGGTGGCGAAACTGGAGAAGGTGCTGGAGTTGAAATTGGGCGGTGGCGAAAGGTGAAGATGGTGAAGCCGTTGTAGAGTATAGGCGCTGAGAAGATCGATCAACTTGGATGAACTGGGTGGCGTCAATTGATTTAGGGCCACAGGGTTTAATCGAGAGGTGAGGAAGCGGGGTATATGAGTAATTGGTGGATCTATTTAGGGGATAAATAACTTAAACTCCTCCTATTTAGGAATTCTAATCATGTTTTACTCCAATTCAGGGAATTATCCCTTTTTTCTTACGTTCATCAAACTTGCCAACGGCAGAGAAGTTAAAATCAGAAATCCTCAGTGAGTACATATAGAGAATACAATATATACAGTATGCCTAGAGGAGCATACTAGCTGATGGAGAGAGCTAGCCAGTAGATTAAAAACTACTAAGCTAGCAAGCATAATTAATTAGCTAGGATTTTCAACTAAATTAAGTTGCGGTGGCTAACTCATTCATCCTAAAGCTGCGCTAGCTGCTAGAAAAACAAAGTTGCATGCTATCTATGAGAATATATATACACAACCAATTCAAACGTGCGTACGCCATATAATTAATTAATGTTGTTTCCAGACGTCGTCTTCATCGTTGTCGTTGGTGTCGCTGCTCTTCCGATACTGCAGTCTCATGGCGTTGATGAAATCGGTGGCTTTGGCATCAATTTCGGGGTCACCCACCCAATTAAGACGGTCTTCGTCGCTCCTATATATTCTGTACACGTTCTCCTTGTTTACCACTGCCTCGTCCCTCTCCGAATCTCCTTCATCCCGTCGTTCCTTCTTTTTCTTCAGCTTGAATAGGCCAAAGAGAGAATTCCCTGATTTCTTGGCCATTCTTATCAATTCAATACGTATGTGCTTGTGTTTTGTGTATGTGTTTTGTATGGATAGTATAGTATGTGGTTGTTTGGTGTAGGAGGAGTTGGGCTTGCTATGAATTATATAGTGGAGTGGGAGGGAGGTTATAATATAATTGACGCGGTTGGAATGAAATCAGTAATTCCGAGTAGATGAAAGTAATGAAACGAGTGAGTAAGTATTTCAAAAACAAAAACAAAAAATCTATGAAACGAGTGAATAATGGAATCATTAAATTATAACGTGGACTGTGGGCATATCCTTTCAAAGCTTGACCATATCAACAATGGTCGGGTAGGGGATCGCCGTTTATTAAAACTATATACGAAGTATACTATAACTCTGTTGAAAATGTGTTTAAAATATAAAACCAGTCCACGTTTTAAAACTATGTTTAAACTAAAAGACCAGTCATAAATATATACTACCTCCGTCCCACTAAGATTATGACATGAGAAAGTGGCATGATTATAAGAAAAGTGAGTTTATGTGAATGATATTACATTAATAAAGTAAGAATAAAGTAAAAATGGTTTAGAACCACACATAATTTACCAAATTTGGTATAAGACAATCTTAGTGGGACTTCCCGAAAAGGTAAAATGGACAATCTTATCGGGACGGAGTGAGTAGCTATGTTCAAATATGTATATATACACCCACAACACCACATCTTACAAGACCAGTCAGACTACATATCATGGATCAGGACATCAGGTCCGTTCACAATAGACGAAATTACACTAACTCAAATTAAACCAACTATTCAGAAAAACTTTGAAGATTTTATTTGAAAAAGGACTACGGTATGATTATCCAATGATAAGATATTTATTATTCTCGGTCATTCCTTAAAGGGATTGCTTCTACTTTAATTTTTGATTTTGTTTTATTTTATTCCTTGTGTTTTCAAAGTAATTGAGATTTTAGTTGGATGAGTACGTAGGATATATTGGTTGACATAGCTTTATACAATTGTGATTAAGCAAATTATACCATGGGATCGGCCCACCGTGAGCACGGTGTGCCGATCCCAAAACGGCATCGCTTTTCTTGAAATAAATACAGAACAATCGATCTTCGCTCTTTTCCTAAAAACTTGGCCTTGCAACTGTGGTTTGTCAATCACCGACTCCGTAGAATCATACAGTGGGCTGAAATTTGTCTTAAATCCAAACAGATTATCGCTCTGTGATGACAGAACTTTAAGAGCTAAAATACATACCAGGCCATCATCGCCTTTGGCTCATGATTGTGAACAAGTGACCTGGTTTCATCACTTGCCATCATGAACAAGCTAAGGAATGATCAGTTTTTAGTGGACAGAATTTGGGTTTTACATAACGGTGGCTCTTCAATCTCTGCTCTTTCAAGTTTCAACCCCTCACACATAACCTTTTTGCTTTGATTTACCATCTATGCTGCGTATTAATCAAATTCAATTAATATAATTTTGTCTGTTCTCTTGATGTCAATGATGGAGTTAATTGGTATATATAGGTCTATACATGTGTGTGTTTTTAATACATGGAGTTACATTTTTTTTTCCCGGAAGGTCAACCACCAAAATCAGTGGGGCAAATGCCAGGGGACTTTTACCATGTTTTATTAATGAAAAACTTCAAACAAACACAAATATCAGGGGGGCCAAACCAAACCTGAATGAGAAAAAATTGAAATTACATTCTAAAAGAAGGAATGCCAAAATAATCCATCCAAAAAGCTATTTTAGCAAAAATAGGAAGCATATTGGGCATGGAGTTACATCTTTTTATACTCCATTTACATCTTAATGTGCGCAAGTTACATCTTCTAATGAGTGAGTTACATTTGGACATGTTTCACACAAGTTACATTTCCTATTAACATAAGTTACATTTGTCATTACATGAGTTACATCACAAAATAAACCTCTTTTATTGAAACAAGAAAAAACTTCTTTCGAATCAATTTTTTTTTTTTTGCAAAAAAAATGTTTTTTAGGGAAAACATGATTTCTCTAAAACATTTTATGGTCTTAATATTAAAAACAAAACATATTCATTATTCAGGTAAAGTAATTAAGCAATTAGTTACATTTGTTACATGAGTTACATTTCAGGGCACACGTTACATTTATTGTTAACTGAAGTTACATTTGTAACAATGCGAGTTACATCTATTTATGCACAAGTTACATCATTCATTCTACTCGGATGAAAATAAAAAACTGTTATTGTACACGCGTGTACTGTTCACGCAATTTTTTTTAAATAATTGTGCGAAACTACGTTGTTTTGGGTGTGGGAGCAGGGTGCTCACCGTGGGGTGATACTATGGTATACGAACTGTTGTGATTAGGGGTGGGCATAAATACTGAAAAATCAGTATACCGCACTTACCGTACCGAAAAATAACGGAATATTGGTATACCGTTCCGATTTATTTTGGTATGGTAACTGTAACACCCCGGCCCCGCAGGCCCCGAAGTAGTTACTCCAGACCTCTAGTACTGTCCTCACAAACCGCCACTAGCCTTTTCCGCGCACTTTGTCCTCACTCGTGCGCGCCTTGAGAAACTTCCCAGGGGTCACCATCCCAAGACTACTCCCGTGCAAGCACGCTTAACTTTGGAGTTCTTAACGGATGAGCTCCCTTAAAAAGAGATGCATCTTGTTGGTATGAGTAGTACTATTAATCCATTTATATTAAATCTCAAGTGTTACAGTAACGGTAATGTTTTCAAATACCGCGGTATACCGGTATAATACCGTACCGATTCCCTACATAACAATTACTTTAAATTCTAAAATATTGTAAAAGTCCATTACAATTTTGAAGCCCAAAATTAATACTCCGTACTTATGTAGGTTACAAATATTAAAATACAAAAATAAATGCCCAATTTCTCGAACCCACTATAACTTTCTAGATTTCTACTATGTGACATTGAAATAAACTAAGCCTAATGACTAATGAGTAATATACTAAGGTAGATTCTATGATACCCATAAGGTACCATACCTTTGTCCACATGGACCAATGAGAATATAGCAGTTGAATTATTTAAATCTAAATTAAAAATGATAAAGTGGTATGGTCCAATCAAATGAATGGTAGGTACGTATGTGCTTGTGTTTTGTATAGATAGTATAGTATGTGGTTGTTTGGTGTATAGGAGGAGTTGGGCTTGCTATGAATTATATAGTGGAGTGGGAGGGAGGTTATAATATAATTGACGCCAGTGGCGGAACCACTCAAGGGCTTGGGGGTGCTTGTGCCCCTGCAGCTTCTTTACTACGGAGTATATACATTCCACAAGTCTTTCTTCTTTTTGGGGCTGTTACAGCGCAGCTGATCCATGTTCGGCGACGTCCATCAAACTCACCAAAATTAATTCACAATCTCAATTGTCCTCTTCCCCCACTCAAATCTTAAAGGTATATAAAACATCATCTTGTTCAGAAACCCCGCTTGTGATATGAAGAAGTAATGACAGAAATGTTGTTATAATGTGTAATCCTTATTAATCCGTCGTTGAAGACTTGAATTTGACTGATTTCATAATAATGGATTAATAACGCAACACATTCGGTATGGCAATAATAACGTTTATAAGGGATTAATGGCTAGCTTGACCTCCGTCATATACTATGGTGTGAAATCTTGTATGACAAATTTAATTTGTTATGACAAATTAACAACGGACCATTTATTAATCACCTCAATTGATTTCTAATATTAAGGATAATTAAATAATATCACCTCTCCAAATATCTGATCACCTCCATAATTTTGTGTAATTTTAGTATTCACTATCGCTTGAATATCTATCGAGTATATTCACTTATTTTTGCCGCCATCCGCCTTGCCGAAGACCAAAATTTTAGGGCCTCAGCAAGCTGCCCCCTTTCCATGTTGCTGGAGACCTACTCTTTCCCTAATGTGCCCCTCCAAGATCCCCGACCTGGTTCCGCCACTGATTGACGCGGTTGGAATGATCTCAGTAATTCCGAGTAGATGAAACTATGAAAGTAATGAAACGAGTGAATAATGGAATCATTAAATTATAAGGTGGACTGTGGGCATATCCTTTCGAAGCTTGACCATATCAACAATGGTCGGGCAGGGGATCGACGGTTAGACTTTAGAGATTGGTTATGCGTCGGGACTTATGGGATCACGTACATTTTATTTTTATATTAGGAAAAAGGGTCAAATAGACCTTTGTACAATTGCAAATCGGTCACTTAGACTCCTGTACTATTAAAAGCATCACATAAGTTCATGTACTATAAAAAAAGAATCAATTAGGTCCAAATAGCTAAAGGTAACCCATGATAGCAGGTCATCCTTTCCATTCTCTTTCCTATTTATTTTAAATTTTTCTTTCTCTTCTAAAGTAGACCACGTGTCCAATCTTGGAAATTGGTGGTCCACTAGGGTGGATTTGTTCGCAGATCTCTGTCCGTTGCTACCGGGAGTCTGTAATCTTAGTTCATCCTTATTAGTGGGAAAAAAATGGAGATTAAGCATCTGAAATGGGGACCGGCAGTTTGGTCACTGCTGGCATACCCTTCATACGATGGCCATCGTGTTCGTCTCAACTTTCCGTCGCCGTTCATAGTCAAGGCGAAAGCTCCGGCATCTGCAGCATCTTCGTCTTCGGACGTGGCGTCGGTTGACCGGGGATGTTGTTAGCAGTGGACCAGTGGATGGTGGCGCTGACTCACGCTGCTGCGGATTTCCAGAACGGACGAAGGCTCTAGTGTTGGGTGGACGCGCGCTGCTCATCCCCTGTAGGTTCTCACCTCTCCACGGTTGGTAGGAGTCTCCGTGTGGCAGCACAGGTCTCCCTGGTGCAGATTAGTAATGCCCCTACCTTCGCAGTTATGCCACGTTGCAGACCCGTTGTTTGGCCAATGCTTGTGGTCCGGAGATGGCAGCCACCGGTGTTCGACGTGTGTGGCCGGAGTTAAAAGCTCACCCCCATATCTTTGCTCTGGTTCCGGAGACGGGTTGGGGGATTTAGATCGATCTGGAAGGATTATGTTACTTGGTTGATGGAAGTTGGAACCGGTAGTGGTTTGCTCCTGGAAGAACTACATCTCTGACGATAAACCGGCCCAAACCACTGTATTTAATTTGTGGTCTCCGCAGTGGGTATGGCGTTGTGGCCTCTACGGTGGGAATGGCGTTACAGAGGTGGGGAAAGGGGAAGATGGGGGTAGAGTGACGATAAAGGGAAGTCATCTTGCTGACTTGCTGCCGGAGAAGATGACCGGAGGGCTGAGCTCATGCCCGAGTTGGGTGGTGGAGATTTGAATTGCACACGTGGTCTACTTTAAAAGAGAAAGAAAAATTTAAAATAAATAGGAAAGAGAATGGAAAGGATGACCTGCTATCATGGGTTACCCTTAGCTATTTGGACCTAATTGATTCTTTTTTGATAGTACATGAACTTATGTGATGCTTTTAATAGTACAGGGATCTAAGTGACTGTTCTGCAATTGTACAGGGGTCTATTTGACCCTTTTTCCTTTATATTATCTCACGTTGATTAAAAATTTAAAACTATACTCCGTATATGTTTATTTTTTACTAGACATTATAATCTATTTTTTTACTGGAGACATTATAATCTATTATTATACATCGTTGTATTTGGAGTTTTTTGCTTAAACTTCATTTTCAGAATACCCTCATTGTACTTTATCAGTCAAAAATTGCCATTTTTTTAAGAGTTAATTACCCTAGGTATGACTAAAACTTCCTCACTTTTCTAATCTATGACCTAACTAGTTTTTTTATCAAAATATTACTAAAATTCATAATATTTTACTAAAATTCGTCATTAATAACTAATAATTAATTTAGTTGGACAAATATACCCTTTAGTTTACACCTATTAAACCCTAACCTCCTACCCATTTTCTACAACCCTAGCTACAACCTCCCCACACCCAGACGCCCCACCATCCGGTCGCGCCGCCGTCCAGTCGCCGTCCAGCATTGCCGCCTTCCACAGAAATCGGATCTGGGAGGCTGGGAGCAATACGTCGCTTGCTGGGTTAGTTTTCCGCCATACCTGCGTCCCAAAGCGCCGCGCCGCCGCCTGATGTCGGTCTGCTGTCCGCCGTCCAGCCACCGCTCCCCATTATCGCACAGCCGCATGCCGCCGCACGGCCTCTTTCTGTCGCGCGCCTCAGGTCGTTCTATGTAATACTCTTTCTCATTAACTAAGTTCTCATGCCACCTACAGTATTGATAGCGACGAAGCCGCGGAAAAGATTGGATACAGTTTCGGTGGAGGTGTCTTGGTGCACACAAATGATTTGCAGATAAGGTTGATGGTCTTTATGGGATGCTCTGTGAAGTAGTGAACTTGTGATAACTGTCATCCAATGATATGATGGTCACCTATTATTACAGAGTACAGTAGTCCAATTTGTTTTGTAGAAACCAAGCAGGAGTCCTAATAACAGTATTATATTGTAGTGCAATTATCAATTAAGATCTAATTTTGTTCTTCATCTTTTTCGATTTGTTGACATTAGGGTTTTTGGCCATTAATATTAATGTTGAACACCGCAATAGATAATGCTGAATATGTTGTGCATTAAACATTGACAGTGAACATTTCAATAAGTACGTGTTGAGTATGAACACTGAATATATATATATATATATGTATGTATGTATATGTTATGCATGGCAGTGAATGAAAGCATTAAAATTTTTTGTTATGCAGTAATTATGACCACTATTGCAGCAACACAAAGCATTAATATCATTGATAGAGTATATGGGCCTGGACCCCATGGCCCACACACTCTAAAGGTCAAAAGCGCCAGAAGAACATCCACGTGGCACGCTACGGCCAGTAGGGGCCCGCAACGGCCTAGAGGCCGAAACTGCCCAGATCGCCACTGGGGCCGCATCGGCCCATGGACCGCATCGGCCGAACTGCACCGCATCGGCCAGGCTTCATCCTGGCAGAATATGTTTTCCTACTTTATTTACTAAGTATTGTATTCAGCCCATTAGAGGCTCTATTCCGCCCAAAGAAGGCATGATTATTGTAATGGGCCTCCTAAGCCCAAGGTTGGGAGCCCAAATCCACATTTTTACCTATAAATAGACCCCAAGGGGCTAATTATAGGGGGTTGAGAAATATTAATTGCTCACTTTCTTTCTCTAGCTCTTACTTCTCTCTAGAATTAAGTACTCTATCAATCATCATGAAATGCAATATACTTAATTTGACATAAAATAATAAATTATGAAATATAAAAAAAAGTTAAATGAGAAGAGAATTAATTTTGGCGGAGGTGCAGGGATTATTACCGGATGTGCAGTAAAGTCGTGCAGTAACAACAATATATAATGTATCAATTTTAATCGGACGAACTTAGTGCAAAATGCACATATTTTAAATAAGGGTATTTTCGTCATTCAACTTGTAAATACAAACGAAATTTCTTTTTATTTTTGGATTTTTGGTCATAGAAAAGTCTAAAAACTAGTTAGGTCATAGATTGAGAAATTTCTTGAGTTTTAGTCAAATTATAGTAAATTTCCCCTTTTTTAAAGCTTTTTCATATGAAACCTCGTTTGTTAAAAAAAGTTTTTAACATGCAATATTGGTTTCTTATGCAATGTAATTAAATTTATGTATGACTGAGTACGGATTAAAATAGAAAATTAAAAGTATTGCAATTATATAGATTGAGGGTAACATTATTTATTTCGCAATGAAAGTTTAGAATGTTACTTGTGCCTTCATGAATTGTAAAATATTTTAAATTATGAAACTAACACCATAAATTTACAGTTTTGAAAGAAATAATACTTGATTGTGGTGCTAAATAACGTTTTATAAAATTTTTGGGGTATTTAAATTACATATGCAAGTTTGAGGTGCTCATCTCTCACTCCTTCAAAGTTTGCGGTATATTAATTATTTCCCCCCTTTAAAAATAGATTTTTAGTGTTAAATAATTTTTTAATTTATATATACAATATTGGTGTCATATGAAAGATAATAAAAAATTTTGAATTTTGATATATTTTTTTTATTATAAAAATCGGAGTATAAATAAAAAAGTTATTACATTTTTACAACAAATTGGGATTTTTATTTTACTGGGTCCCACGATTTTTTTATGGGGTTTAATGCATCAAACCCCCCTGTGATTTATAAATTTGGCGTATTAGCCCCATGTGATTTAAAAAATGCGTCAAACTCCCTTCTGTTATAATTATTCATGCGCAATCCCCTCCAAAAACAAATTTAATTGCAAATTAAATCGAAAATAATTAGTATTTTTGTATAATTTAGCGATCTTGACAAATTTACTTGCATATTTATTCATAATATTAAGATGAGTGATTTACAAATTGTTAAATTTATTCCGTATGAACTAATTGAAAATGAACTATTTGAAAAGTGAAAACCATCTTCCATTTCAGTTGAATGTAAGATATCAAACCCACTTTTAATTTGTTTCTATTTCAAGGGATGTTTTACACATAGTACATCATTAATGGAGAAGGTTAAAACACTGTACTTGACTAACACAGTTTTAAAGTAAAGAAAATGAAGTACACCTTTTACATGATGCCCACATGCTGCAATAATTGAAATAAAGGGCAAGCAAATGGGGTGTCCCTTCAGGGACATCCGATAAAATTGGAACGATAGAGAGAAGATTAGCATGGCCCCTGCGCAAGGATGTCACGCACAAATCGGGCAAGCAAAGGGGGTTCTGAAACATTAAGTACAACAGGAAAAAAAGGTGAACTTGATCTAAAAGGGTGAATTTTTTTAGTCTTTTCCTACTATTTGACATTGCTGAAATTTTCTCTTCTCTATGGGTTGTCTAAAGCTTTTACTAGCTGCTGTTTTTCTGTGAAGTTTTGCTTTTACTTAACCAAAAAACACTAATCTATCTATCTTAAATGTTTTTTATTTACTTCTCTATTTAATTTGTTCCTATTTTCCAAGGTTTTTTTTTTCTAATTCATCAATTTTCTATCGTAGGTTGAACTCTGGTATAACACTACGTATAACCAATCCACAGGAATGACTCCATTCGAAGGGATTTATGGTCGTACGCCTCCTTTGCTAAGATCTTACATGGATGGGCAGTCTCCGTTGGCAGAAGTGAATGCTCAGCTGCGTGACCAAGATGAGGTTATACATGTGCTATATATGTATCTTCAATGTTTCTTATTTACTTCTATACTTAATTTATTCCTATTTTCCAGGTTTCTTTTTTGATTGATCAATTTCTTTGTTGGTTTCTCTTTTATGACATACTATAAAGTTGATGGAGAGTGATTCCACTTATTTGGACTACATTTTACAATCTACAGGTGAATGAATAACTCATTTTTTATTTTTTATTTTACATTTCTTTGACCTGTATTAGTCTTTTGTTTTACTGTTCTTGGTTCCTATTATATTCTTTTATCAGGTTAAGCAATAGAGTTTTATGACCTGTATCTTATTCTATTCTATGGTTGCTTGGAAGAAAAGTTTTGTAGAATGATATTCTTTCCTTCACTAAAAATTTAATAAAAGGTAGCAGATTTTTTTTTCATTTTCCTGAGTTAATGTATTAGTCCTTTATGAATATGAATATACATATATTCATGATTCATGAGATTTTTCTGATTGAATTACTTTTCAAGTTCATTTTAGATCTTTACAGCACTATAAAGTTGGAATGTTGTTATATACTCATAGATGTTTACATAATAAGATCAGATGAGGCTCAAGGGGCTGGGGTCATCAAGGTGTGTATTTAATGAGATGTGTTTTGTGGTATTAGGTACGACAAAGTGAAAAACACCCATCAGAGTCAAGATAGAAGCTTATTGAAATGAAGTTCTACCAGACATACCCATCTGAAGGATCATAGGTATGATATGATTATGATTACCTCAGTTGGTGTTCCGCTTGCATTAGCGGATATCTCACTGTTGTGATTTGATTGAGTTCTTCCATCACAATTTTTATACAACATCCAACAAATATCTTAAGCCTTCCATATACCATTCTCTCCATTTTCTAAAACATTTTTTCACCAATGGCACATATATGTCCCTTGAATCCTCATGGGTTTATCTTCATATAGTTATAAAGTTCAATCACATAGATAGTTATAAAGTTCAATCACATGTATAGTCTGTTGGAGTTTATAATCAAACTGATCTATCTTAATTGCGACTCCATATATCTTTGCTAGCTTTTTTTCTCTTAAACTCTTAGTCTTGTCAATTATGGAGTATATGTTAAATTTAACTGTTAGCTCAGGCTCGGGTGTGTTTTAACTTGACCTAAAAATAACACGTAGTAGATTAGGTGATAAAAACTTGAAGCCGAGACAAGGCTCGATATAATCAGGCTGGTATATAATTTTTTACACCCGAGTTCGGGTCGATTTAAACTATCCAGTAAGAAATGAGAAGAATCTTCTTTTTAAGTTAGTTCTTTAATTATGATAAACAGTGAAAATCATGGCTATACAATTTAGTTTAGTTTATATATATCATTAGTTAAAAATGGAGTTTTCCCTTTATAAAATCCAGTTTTTTTATGTAACACATTAATTGTTGTTAACTAAATGCAATTTTTCTCTCACTTAAGACCTTGCTTGATTATAAAACTTTAAGATTAGAAGAGGTGAAAATGCAGTTTTTATACTTTAATCCATATTCATATCTTTCTTTTAGGTATAGTTCTTTTTTTTAATATCTTCTATCCGGCTAAGACTTTAAACCATAATTGTAGCAGGAGTGTTCAATAAGAAGAGAAAAACCACTAAATCCATTGAAAGCATATCCGAATTGTGTATTTCTTAGTTTCTTTCTTACAACATCTCGAGGGTAGTTTATATACTCAATAGGTTTTTTTGTTGGTTACTTCTATAGTTCGTGCCGATTAAATATATTCTAGAAGAAACGAGAAGACTTTTTTGATTGCATTAGTTCTGAGGAGAAGTTGTGTTGATCATATTACTTGACAATTTTGAGCAAAGGATTCATACCGAGTCACCGTATGGCTCCACGTCTTTTCTTTATTTGATTACATGGAGTTTTTTCTCCAATCAGTTGAGATCATACTCACATTATTGGTGTTCTAGAAATTTCAGGAAGTAACACGAAATAGATTGGGTTATAAAAACTTCAGTCCGGAACTAAGCTCGATAAAGTCAGGCTGGTATAGAATTTTGACACCCGGGTTCGGGTCAATTTAAACTATCCATCAAGAAGTGAAAATAATCTTCTTTTTTAGTTAGTCATTTAATTATGACAAACAATGATAACTAAAAGTTTAATTTAGGAGTGAAAATACATGGTTATACAATTTAGTTAGTTTATATACATGTTTAGTTCAAAAGTGGAGTTTCTCCCTTTATAAAACCAATTTTTTTATATAAAACTTAGGGAAAAGGGGCAAATAAGCCCTCGAACTAATAAAAAAAGTGCACATAAGCCCTTTTGTAGGAGGTTCCGTCCGGTCATCGTCATTTGGGGAGGTTCACGGTGGAATTTTTTGATGAAATTTTTTGAGCATCTTATTCATTAAGTCTAGTTTAGTCCTACTGAATTTCAGCTAAAAATTCAATCGGGAAGACAGTCAAATGAATTTTTGAAGATAACTGCGCAGTTAAACAACGCAGTATATTTCCGAGAATCATTTGTGTGCCTTCCCGGTTGAATTTTTAACTGAAATTCGGTATGGCTAAACTAGACTTAATGAAGAAGATGTTCAAAAAAAATCATCAAAAAATTCCACTGAAAACCTCCCCAAATGACAATGATCAGACGAAACCTCCTACAAAAGGGCTTATTTGCACTTTTTTTATTAGTTCGAGGGCTTATTTGCCCCTTTTCCCTAAAACTTATTACTCTAAATCAGGCTTATTTAGACGCCTATGATAGCTTCGACCACTCCGATGACTCGTTCTTTTAAGATGACTTTATGGGTCACGCAACGGAAAGCGACTGTCGACCCACTATCTCAAATCAGGACGATATTTGGGACTCCAAATTCAATCAATCAATTTCCTACAAAACCAAATTCATTACTTCGAACAACTGCCTGCCAACAGAGAATCTGAATACACAACTAAAAATATACAAGAAACCTCAAAAGAACAAAAGGTGGCACAGTATGAAGACTAAGTCCCAGTAAAAAAAAATCCCCTCGTAATAGTTTACCTATTTCATTTGCTATTCTGTATTTTCTTTTTCTTTTCTTTCTTTTTCATTCCGTATTGTACTCCTTTTTTATCAATAAAGTTCACCTTTCTTCAAAAACAAAATGGGTTAAAGTATAAAGACTGCATTTTCACTTCTTCTAATCTTAAAGTTTTCAAATCAAGGTCGAAAGTGAAAGAGAAAATTGCATTTAGATAACAATAACACTTTAAAAATATACTACCTCTGTCCCCCTAAGTTTGGGACAAGAGAAGGTGACACAGTTATTAATAAAAGTGAGTTTATGTGGTTGGTATTTAATTGATAAAGTAAGAATAAAGTAGAAATGATTTAGAACCACACAAACTTTACCAAATAAGGTATGAGACAATCTTAGTGGGACGGACCGAAATGGTAAAATGAGACAATCATAGCGGGACGGAGGGAGTATGTTTTTAAAGTGCTATATCTTTTTATTGTACTACTACCTCCATCCCATAATGGTTGTCCACTTTCAATTTGGCACGATTATTAATAAAGTGGTTGAAAAGTAAAAGTTGTGGTTGAGATTTGAGTAGAATAAAGTGAATTGATAAGAAGCACATATTTCATGCCAAAAAAAGAAAATGACACATTCATTTTGGGACAACCCAAAAAGGAAAGCAGGACAACCAAAATGGGAGGAGAGAGTATGATTGTTACAAAAAAAATATATATATCAAAATTCATAACATTTTATTATCTTTCATACAATGTTGCATATAAAATAATAATAAAAATTAATTCTATAAATGTTTGCAATTGGGGGTTGTTTTTTTTACAGTGTACACAATTAATCAGGATTGATAATTTAAAATAAAACTACACAAATCTCATCACTTTTATTTATTGTTTTATTCTTTACGCTAGAATTCGTGCAGTTCTATTCTATGTCACCACTCCGATTAATCGTGTGCATGGTAAATGTTGGTGTGTGAAAATATTAGTAGCAGCCCAGCCCAAGAACGATAGCCAAGTAGGGTTCGAGCCCAATAATGTGGAAGGAGTCCAACTTGAGATAGAAGTGGAAGACTTGATCGTGGTGGCTAAAGGATAAGCACGACTTGAAGCTTGGAAACGAAGAAAATATTGGAGCACGTTCAAAAAGCCCTGCGAATAAGGTGGATAGTTGGCTCAAGGATAGGGAGAAAAAATTAGTTTAAATAGATTACTAGAAAAACGAGAACATTCATTCTGATTCACACTACTACTTGCCATTGCTTTCGAATTTCACTTAAGCATTACTATCTCTTGTAACAACACGCATGGTAGAGTCGTCCCTCTACACCAAAAAATTTGCAAATTTTTAAAATAAGATGTAGTGAGTCATGCATACACACATAAGTAATTAGTAATATATAAAAAAATTACTTACTCGGTGTCTTGTAGTAGCATGCGTAATTTTAGCCTCTCCTCACCAGTTTCAGAGGTACTGTTTCTAAATTGGGATCAAACACCTGACCAATGACATCTGCTAAATGGGCACGGTCAAATGATGGATTCAAAATAGATTTGAAAGGCGAAAAATTGTAAAAAGTGGATGGGATATCTAAATCCTTTATTTCATTGACAATAGTAGCAGTTGTAAAATTTAGACGATATTTATGTTGGGTAGCCAAAAAGCGTCCATGATTAACCCCAACATAAAATATACACATTTTGTAGCTTCTCGGCTAGTCTCCCCTGCATTGTGTTAGCCGGTACAAGATCATGATCTTGTGCCTGGATGGTCACCCAATAAATCCTCAAATCGTTGAATAAATTTTATGCCGACTGTGCACTGAATGGAATCACCCTGCATAGCATATTAAATAAATCAATTTCATGTTAATACTAAATAAAAAACAATGTTAATAGCAAAATATTGAAACATTCTCAAATGTAAAATGAAATCATATAAAGCATACTATAAAAACTAAAAAAAAAAACTAAAAATTAAAGTATTTACACATTCATCTAGAAGGACCAGCTCTATTGTTTTCTTCATAGTAGGTGAGTCCTTGTCGAAAACTGTCCATCTTCTCATAAGTCGGACTTGGAGTCTCCAACTAGAAGGACCAGCTCTATTGTTTCATTCACTAGTTACAAAGCATTAATAGTTCATATCATAGTCTCTTGCACGAGTCCCAGATCCTTACTCGAATTGTTAGAGGAAATTATCTACTTCCTGCCTAAACAATTTGGCGCCCACCGTGGGGCCTTGTGCAAGAAAAAGATCAAATATGTCAGGAGTTAACCCGTTGGTGAACGATTTTCAAGAGCAGCTAGAAGCGCTAAGGGAGGAAATCCGGCGGGAGATGGAAGATCGGATGGCTCACCTTCAACGGGAGAACGATGTACTTCGGTCCCAGGTACAGTCTGCGGTGTCAATAGCCTCAAAATCAAGAATCAATCGGAGGAATGACGCAATGACTGCTGCAATACGGCTGGATCTCGGGTTCTCCCCACCGGCAACGGATCCACCGGTGATGACAGATCCAGTCTCTCTTACGCTGGGTCTGTCGCCAACGCCGACCGGAGAGCCATACTCAACGGTCATCTCGCAAGTCATCCCTTATACGCCTCTTGTACCAGCAACTACACCGCCAGCCAGCGTTCCGGCTTGTTATTTTCCAGAATCTATTCGAGTCAGGCCGAACGGATCTGCACGGAACGGATCAGGCCTACATTCAGCAACTCAAAGCATGCCTATGACGACTCTGTCTTCCACTCCGACAGAGCCATCGATACCCCATTACAGGAGCAGAACCAGTGGGGATCCCGTTCCGTCCGGTTCCAATCCGTCAACTGGCATGACTTTTATCCCAACAGAGCCGTCGACGCCTCACTACAGTACCAGAATTTACAGAGAAGCTGGCCCGTGAAGCTTTATGCAGGACGCTAGGCAAAGCGGACCTGGTGTGTCATTCATATAGCCTCGGACGCGGCGCTCTGATGGGCATGACAAGTCATCAGCATCGACGCTTCTTGAGCAACGTCCCGAGGTGATTTTCATCTCATCTCCAACCCGTCCTGAGGTTACCCAATTGGCAGGACCGACGTCTTCACCTCCAGTTCCATTTCACCCGTCTGTGGCAAATCAGATGTCAATGTTGATGGAGCAAATGCGTCAAATGCAGGACAAAATCAACGGACTACCAGGAGTACACCCACTTTCCCTTTTAAGTAAAGAATTTGTGGTTCCACTTAATTTTCTCTCCTCGGCACAAACCTTAACCACCTGCACCCAGTTTTTACTTTATTAATCCTCATGTTGGTCAAACTTGACAAAGTTTTAACGGAGGGAGTATCATCTATAGTAACTTCACTCAATTCAACTGGATAAAATATGTTTTTATATAAGTTCCTGCAAACATGATAATTTTACTTTTTAGAAGGTCTTAACTACATATTTGGAAACACAAATAATTAGATTTACATCATTTTAACTCTCATATTAGCCTCGAAAAAATATTTTGAATGAGACTAAAATGCAAAAGGGACTTCAAAAATTATACAAGAAACTTCGAAAACTAATTCTTTGATGTTGATCTAATTGAGAAAAACAAATCTTAAAAACATTTCAAAATCATGAATGTGTATTTTATTTATGTATCAATTTATGAAATGAGTTCATTTAACTCTATAAGTCAATATTTCAAAATAAAGGTAAGATGTGTTCAATAGCAAGACTACATGTGTTAAAATTTTAAAAATACAAATTTGTCTTAATGTTATCTCAGGTTTATGTTCACTTTTCTAATTAAGGATATTTTCAATTGGAATCAGATTTTTGTCTCATTTATGGAAGTTAAAGTTATTTTTACTGTAGGTAAATATTAATATAATCTTGATAGATTTTGGACGAGAGTTTCAGCTCTCAGAAAGTTTTATTAAACTATTTATAAATAATGCATTTCAAGGTTACATTTTGGGAAAGTATATATTGTCACGTGTCAGCACAATAATAACTCTCCTTGAATAAATGTAAGATGTGTTTCGTAGCAAAACTAAATGTGTTAAAATTTGCTAAATACAAATTTGTCTTGATGTTATTTCAAATTTATATTCACTTTTCTAATTAAAGATATTTTCAGTTGGAATCAAATTTTTTTCTCATTTATGAAAGTTAAAGTTATTTTTACTGTAGTGTAAATATTAATATAATCTTGATATATTTTGGCCGAGAGTGTCAACTCTCAGAAAGTTTTATTAATCTATCTATAAATAATACTTCCTCCGTTCTTTTTTAGTTGCAACATTCCCTTTTTCACGCTTGCCAATGCACAACTTTGACCGCCATTATATTTAATTCTCTATTAGTAAAAAATATTTAAAAATCAGATTATGAAACTTCGTAATGAGACGAATTCAACAATATTTTTCGAAAAAAATAATTCACATACATTAGTAAATAAAATGTAGTCAAAGTAGAGTGCATGAATAGTGTGTAAATTCTAATGTTGCAATTATTATGATACGGAGGATACTACATTTGATGGTTACATTTTGAAAAAGTATTGTCACATGTCTACACAATAATAATTCTACTTGAATAATTCTTATGCTAATTTCTTAATTCAAATAAACAAAAACATTATAAGTATATGATGCTGCTTATGTAAACGTCATGCTTATTTGTAATTATTTTTTATTGAATTATGTTCAAACACAAATTCTCACAACTATTAACTCATGGGCTAATACCCTGTAACCCATGAAATTTCAGTCTAATTAAATCCTCTGGCAGCAAGACTTGGGCCGTGGTCGTTCGTACGGCTGCTTTTCGCTTGCAGGTCTGCACATGGGCTGTTTGAGTTGCAACTTTACCTCAAGGCAAAGAACTCGGACATGGGGCATTCTTCAAATTCAAAATTGCAGGTGCAACCTTTGGACGGTCAGATACAATTGGATCCAACTCACTTTCAAAATCATCAAACAGGTGTTGGGAAGAAGCTGGTTTTATTTGAAGGAAGTGAAAAACTTTTCTTCCTCCAGGATGGTTACGATTCAATTAACATTGAATCCAAAACCTTTAAAAAGAAGGCATTGAAGACTGAATTGTTTGTATTGCAAACTGAGTTGAAGAAGACAAAAGAAACTTATGTTTTTTTTGTTTTCAAAAGCAGGGCCGTTTTTTAGGGGTTCAATAGGTTATCCAGAACAGGGCCTCCGGATTTATAGGGCCCCAAAATTTTAAAAGTTTATTAGTATTATATAGTAATATTATATATTAATACTAAGCAGTAAAATGTAGTTAGCTAGTAAGGAAGAAAAATATAGATTCATCATTTTTTTCGTTGATCTTTTTACTCTTTTAGTTCTCTTTCAAGGAGTATTCAATTTATTTAATTATAAGTATTTGGTTTCTTGCAAAAAAAAAGTATAAGTATTTGGTTTGAGATATTTTTTTACTTTTTTTATATAAAGTGGGGCCCCGTTTATTAGTTTTGAACCGGGGCCTCCAAATTCATTAGACGGCCCTGTTAATCAAAAGAAACTTGTGTACCAAAGATAGAATTGAAAGTGTAGTAGCTAGATTTGTAGCTGTTGGATTTGTTTTAGTTGGTGTATTTGTGTTAATTGCCTCAATCATTGTAAGTAAAGTGTATTAGTTAGTTTATGGTGTGGTTTTTAAAGGGGATGTCCCCACTTGGGTTTGGAACTCTTATTTGAATTGGTCCTTTTGTGTTAATAAAGTGTGTGTGATGGTCATCATTTCAGAAGTGTATTTATCATTGTTAGATATTAGTTGCAGGTATTGATTTTATATTAGTTATTATGCATTAAACTGGTAAGTATAGTGACCTGAAATTCTGAAATCAGTTCTGAAATTTTAAGTGTAGTGCACTTTAAGCCTATACATTAAACTGTTATTGCATTAAACTGAAAATGTAAGTATAATGCAGTGTTAAATGTATGCATTAAACTGAGACCAGCTCTGAAATTTTACATTTCTTCTGATTCCAAAAGGAATCAGTTCATTGAAAATGTAAGAATGAAGTGTTAAGGCTATACATTTTCTAAATACAATGCTTTGGATGTGATTCTAACTTAAATCAATGCAGGGACTGTAATCTAACTTGAGTAACCTTTAAATCCCTTTCGGTGCACTGAAATCAGCACTTGAGTTGTTTTATAAACCAACCGTGATATAACTAAAATCAACACTTGAACCATATCTATCTGTAATCAACTGAAATCAACACTTGAACCATATCTAACTAATAACTATAATCAACTGAAATCAACATTTGAACCATAAATCACAGCATATCAACTGAAATCAACACCTGAACAAACACATGCATGCGCACTAAAATCTAGCCGTATTTATTTATGGTTGATTGAACAATATCTTGCTTCATCAAGTTCACCAGATACAAAAACTAGTTCACAGAATGAAAATCAGTTAATTCTTATTCACTACTTATACATTGTTTTTAGTAATTTCATACATCAACCATATATATATAATTGAACAACATTAGACTTCACACATAACAAAATGAGTAATAACAAAATCAGACTAATTACACAAGGAGAAATAAGGAACATGATAAAGTAAGAGTTAGTTTAATTGCCTTGCCATAGAGTTTGTCAGAACATAGCAATACATGACTTTTAGCAAACAAGGCCTGTACAGATAAGCAAAAAACACCTAATACAAAAAACATTGGCCTTCACAAAAAAAACAGTGGTCTGCAAAAAAACCAATACACTGGTTTGCACAAAAACTAATCTAACAGTGGCCTGCTGAGGTGCACTTTGTCACGGTGCGTCAAAATAATATTCGATACTAGCACTTATACGTAGTATAGGTGAAGTAGAGTTCGTATCCACAGGGAAAGGAATAATTCTCTTTTTAGTAAAACTAGTAAATAAGGGGGGTTTTGGGATTGAGTGATTTAATTTAATTAAATACGAAGATGAACGACTTATATGAGATTTAATTCAAAGATAAAAAGGACTTGGAATTGCAACTTTGCACTTGTTGATATATTTTAGTCGATCATTGTTATATCTATAAATTATTCCCTCTCGAATACTCAATCGAGTAGTATATCCAATTCATCGAGGGTAGTTATTAACAACGACCGTTCATTAATAACACTTACTATTAGTCAAGTATAGAACACCGCCATATACCGACTTGATAGTAGCATTTAATCTCTTAACTCCTTGATGAAATTAATTGAGATTGATAACCTCAACACAACGGTTTCGGTTTAACCAACAAAATTAATCCCTCTTAAGTTTATTAACCACGATCGCGCATTAATAAACCAAAGTTACTTACTTGTGAAACCATCAACGATTAACAAGCGTATTCGTCGATCGATTCTAGTAATAATTAATATATGAAACAAAACTAGTTGATCCTTTAAGTAATGTTCAAAATATTAATATGAAATATGAATAGGAATTAATTAATATTCAAGGAAGAATATTAAAGATGATAAATCCTACTATAACTAATGTCAAGATGTTAACTAATTGTCATCTTAGCAACACTCGCCAACATTAATATATAGATAGATTAAGGGAAGAATTAATATGCAAGGGAAGAAGTTAAGGAAATACTTTAATAATCAACAAGCTTCAAGAGCAACACCAAGAAATGGAAGTTTAGCTCCTCATTTGGAGACTAAACATGCTATAAAAATATAAAAGAAATACTATTCTAAACTGAGGTTAAGAGTATGGAAGAAGGAATGATTATTTGTGAAGGAAAGATGTGATATTTATAGGTGTTTTTCAACACAATGGGCCGGGTACCCGACCGGGTCAAGTGCCTACCCGACCGGGTGCATGTCAAAATCAGATAATCTTCCATGTTCTTGTGTTTCAGCACGTTAAAATGTCTCGGGTCAAATCGGACCCGACCAGGTGAAGTAGGGGACCCGACCAGGTCTAGCAGTTTCCTGAGCACTCTCGGTTTTCACTTCTTACCAGACCGGGTGTAAGGTCCTACCCGATCGGGTTTTAGCTCCTGAGCAATCAAATATCATTTTTCTTCACTTCAAAGTCCTCCTTTCCAACACCCTAACTCCTAACTCTACTTTACAACTTACAATTGAAGATTAAAATATAATTACAACTAAAATCACACGAATGTTTACAAACTAAATAAAAAGGTAAACAATCCACACAAATCAAACATAAAAACATACATTTATGCACTACTAATTAGTGCATATCACCTGCACTGAACAATCAGCCCCCATTGGTGTTCATCAAAAGAAAAATAGTAGTAAACCACAACTCTAAATAATAGTTGTCTTCATAAAGCCAAAAAACATTGCACCACATCTTCAAAATTAAGATCCAGATTGATGTGAAGTTGTAGGAGCAGAAGATGACTGGGACAGAATATTAGCATCCAATTGTCCCAGTTGCAATAAGTAGATTAACTAAATTAAGATTTAGCTAACATAATGGATTAATATTACATAAATGAGTACTACATAAGTGACGATAACTTACATTTATATACACTCTTGCATCTTCACCATAGAACACCCCCATCCATTGGGGACACCTGTTGTAGAATTTGTAGCCTTTAGTGGCCTTCCTCTAGGTCTTTTTGGTTGATTAGGATCAGTAGATTTTTTTTATGGTCCGCCATCCTTCCTTGGTCTTCCTCTTGATTTTGCCTACACATTAATAAGTTGTGAGTAAAAACAACTATAACATCCTGTCACCACTCACCACTAGTTTAAAATTTATTGCCACCACAAAATGAATGTCACCACTACTCACTGGAGGCTTTTGCAATGTAGTATATGATATGTTACCCTTTTGAGGGCACTTTCTTTTGTTATGGTCATTCCCCTTGCATATAGTAATTCATTTGCACACCATGCTTACTTAATTTCCCTTTCTTGTCAAACCTTTCATGTACCTCTTTTCTCTTATTTTTCTTTGGCCTGCCTGCACCTATTTTTATTGGTGGAGGATTTAAAGCATATTCTATCTTCTCCCAATGCCTTTCCCCATTTATTGGTTTTACAGAAATGTTATAGCTTTGGAGGTACTTCTCTTTCTTAAACCAGTCAAGGACAAAGCTTTCAGGAAGGACCCGTATTCAATTGCAACAGGAGATGACATGGAGGCACGGAATACCACTTAAATCCCACTTCCTGCATGTATATGTCCTCTCATTCAGATTCACACAGAACATGTCTAAACGATGCATAATCTGAAGCTCAAATTCACTAGTAGCAAAACAAATACATTTGCGTGCTTGTTCTTTTTCAATCTCTAGACATTTCCTCACTTTAGGACAGATTTTATCATGCCTAGAGATCATGACAGATCTATTCTCATGTCTCCTTTGCATAAGTTGCAACCGTATGTCCTCAAGCATGTGTATAAGAGGTTTGGATCTTGTTTCAATAATATATCCATTGAAAATCTCTGCCATATTGCTCGCAATCACATCACTCTTGCTCACTGTTTTCATGTAAGATCTAAAGAATGTGGCCGGGTTCTGGGAAATGAAGTCCTCAACAGCCTTGGCACTAACACCTTTCATTTCCTGAAATGCACTGTCAAAGTCAGCTCTAGTGTATGCTCTAACAGTCTTCCAGTATAGACTCCTCAGTTGCTCCCCCTTATGCTTCTTCAGCCAATTTGCAAATATGTCTTAGCACAATTCCTATGCTCTGCAGCTGGAAAGTGCTCTCTAACAGCATTACAAAGCCGCTTATGCTTATCAAACTAAATGGTAGAGTTCTCATCACCAAATCCAGGCAAATCATGTTTTAAAATATCTAAGAACCAACTCCAAGAATCATTGTTTTCAGCCTCCACCACTGCCCAAGAAACAGTGTACAAAAATGGTTATTTCAGTCTCTTCCTACAACACATAGCAACATCCCACCCAAAAATGTTTTTAGGAAGCATCCATCTAAACATAACACAAATCTGCATGCACTTACAAACCCATCTCTCAATCCTGGGAAGCTGACATAAAGTCTCTTAAATATACCCGGTTCTCTAGGAATATTGGGCTTATCAATGATGAGTACTGAAGTCATACTCAGAGCAACTCTCTTCAGCTCCCCCAAGTATGAAGCAAGTTTACTGTAGTGTCTCTTTATAGTCACATGTAACATCTCGTGAGCTTGTTTTCTTACACTATAGCAAGCAAGCCTCTGAATACACATGCCAAATCTCTCCATCACAGATTGTTGTAGACATTTCCTAGACCAATTAGGATTTTTCTGTACTCCTCCAAATACTCTTTAGCTAACCAACTAGGTTTGGCCTATATATTCTCATAATCTTGTCGGTTGCACGTATGGTTAGGATTCAAAGACTTCACAGCAAATGACTCTTTAAGTCCATCCCAAGAAGCATAAATTCTCCAAACACAACCCTCTTTACATTTGGCTGCAACCTTCACCTTTTCACTTTTACTAAACCCAATGTTCTAAAAGGTGCTAGCCGTTAGTCAGGCGCCAGCCTAGCGCCTAGCGCCTAGGCGGCTAGGCGGGCGCCTAGTCGGGGACTAGTCGGAGACAAAGAAATTGCAGTTTTATCTACATTTTTGCATAAATATAACAAGTAATATTGTAGTTCTGTGTATATAAAATACATATATACATATACATGAACAAATATGAATGATAGAATTATTACATTTAATCATACGTAGTATATGGTAACTAATCACTTAACTTCATTATGTTATAAATATAAATAATGATGAAATTTAGGTATATATAGAAACATATATAGTTTTATCTTAATTTAAAACTTCATTTCTTTATATCCATGGCTAAAGCTAAAGTATGTATATCGCTTAGAAAATTAAAAGTACAAAGTAAAGTCATGTTTGGCGAATCTAGGCGGCCTAGGCGGCCGATTAGGCACTCTAGGCGGGCAACTAGGCGCCATAGGCGGCCAACTAATTCACCTAAATGGCAAACCAATTAGTCGGAGCGCCTAGACGAAAATTGGGGCGTCTGACCACCGTCTAGCGCCTAGGCGGGGACTAGTCGGATGCCTAGAACGATTTTTAGAACAGAGACTAAACCTAATGCTATACCCTTCAATTACAGCATATCTCACAACTTGCTTTTTGAAAATTTCAGGTGAAGCAAACTTCATGCCCACTTTCCATACTAACATTTTGAGTGTAGCATCATTATCGACTTTGTATGTAACACTCTCCTTCTTCACACCACTCTCACCTTCATCCTCACTTCCAGTTGGTGTGAGCAAATAATTTTCAGAATTATCACTATCATAAAATGGTTCAAATCCATCAAATTGATTTTTAGCAAGCATATTCGAATTGTAGCAACTCAGCTTTTTTCTATTACCAATCCATTCCTCATCACTAGAAGAACCACCACTACAAATATCCTCTCTTTGAACAGTTTCAAACTCATTTTCTTCACTCCCTTCGATTTCTTCAATAAAATGGCTCACCTCCATATTCCACCACAATTATAACCCTAATCTATCAACAACAAGGTCGAAAGTAATCACAACATATCAACTTACTTTGAAACGCGACTCTCAGGTAGCAAACATTTTGTCTTAGCTCGCTTTGTCATCGTCTCTTCTATCCTCTGTGATCTCAAGAACGACGGTCTTCTAGGGGAATAGTTTATTTTTTGAAATTTCCCAGGTACAGGTTTTCCCTAATTAGAAGAACGACGGTCTTCTGGTGCCCATTTAAAAATGGGGTACCGTACCTACCATTCACTTGATTGGTCCACATCATTATATCATTTTTAATTTAGATTTAAATAATTTAACTGCAACATTCTCATAGGTCCACGTAGACAAAGATATGGTACCTTATGGCTACCATAGAATCTACCTTTAATATAATGTTTTCTCCAAATAGAAATTTCATGGCTCACGTGGATTATAAATGACAGCTAGATATTTTCTTGCCTGTTAACTCAACTTTCTCATTTTGAGGGTATTACTTTAACATTGACAAGTATAGGGTGTGGACCTCACTCTTATGTTAAGTTGGGGGTATTTTATTTATTTTCCCTTTTTGTAGAGATGAATTCTGATTTTGATCTAACATATAGTTTTATTGGAACAGAATTCTTAGGTAAGTGCTATAAAAAAAAAGAGGGCAGGAAGCAACGGCCGTCAATACTTATTCCCTCCGATCCTTTACTTGATGAGTGATATATATACGGAGCATTTAATTAAACAGCCCCAACACTGAGAATGATTCTTTGTAATTAAGGTCAGTCAATCAGGATTCAGGACCATGCATCAATCATATATAATAAACGGCCTTCAATCATCCCTACAAGATTCTCCACAACTTGGACCGCGTTAAATTCATTCCCAACCGATCGATATCTATTATAAGTACCACACCAGGGTACCCTCTCCTCACAGCCAAATTGAACCAGGAAAAAAAAACACTAAACACCCACATCCATCATCAGCTCCCATCAGATTAGAATTGAAGTTTTTTTTCTTTATCAAGAGTTAATGGGCAAGAAGTCAGGGTTTTCTCTATTCGGGCTGTTCAAATTGAAGAGAAAGAAGGCCCGGCGGGGCGAAGGAGATCACGACAGGGAAGCGGTTTTTGTGAAGAATGCGGCGTACAGAGTATATACGAGCGATGAAGACCGTCTCAATTGGGTGGCCGACCCCCAGATTGATGCCAAAGCCACTGCTTTCATCATGCAGTTTCGGAACAATAACGTCGACGCCACAGTCTCTGAATAACCATGCATCATCATATATTCATATCTTCCATATATGGCACCGATAAATATAGATACTAGTACATCCTAATTACGTATTATGAATTTATTTATTTTAATTACATAAAAGTACATATACATGTTCACTATGTTTTCTTCGGTTTCATTGTTAGCTAGCCTCTTCAACTTACCGGCAAGCTTAGCTTTGTTTCATTCCTTCTATGTGCATATAATGTTAATTACTTAGTACTCCTTAATTACTTACTCTGTATGTTATTTATTTCTTCTATTATTTCTTCTCGATACTTTATTATATATAGAATTTGGCGCAAATGAAAATAGAGAAAAGTGTTAAATAATCCGTTCTCCTACTCTATGGAATCAACCAAGTCCTCATAGTCTACTTTAAGTTTCTTCAATTACGTCCTCTACTTCGAAAATTTCATCACAACCCGCCCGTCAGTAAGTTACCTGCTAACGGGGTGCTCACGTGGCCTGACATGGCGCCTATGTGGCACCCCACATCACATTTTTTGCTTTCTATTTCCTTTTCCTTTTCCTCTCTCTCTCTCTCCATGTTCCCCTTTCTTCCTTGTGCAAACCAGTTGCCCTACTGCTGCACATTTCCGATGAGAGACTAATGAGAAAAACGTTCACAAATTACTCCGTCGGAGACCTTGTGACGGAATCCATAAACTTCTGTGAGCCATCTTCGATGAAAAGCATAGCGATTGGCTATGAACATAGTAGTAGAGATTCTTCATCGGAGCCGTCGGGGTCACGTAGAGTTCCCGTTAACATCGCTCTAGAGATAAACTCAAAAGGATGATCTAAACACGTTGGTGATAGAGATGTTGCAAACTCATGTCTTCCTTCTAATTCTCGGATCACATATATAATAGATGAGCCTATAGAAGTTCTCACATGGTCACAAAGACCATCAACTAACTCATAAAAGGTGTATGTGTCCTGAAGAATTGAAAAATCATTTGGGAGCTGATTTACAAGACACGAAGTGATCAATAATAGTTCAGTGCTTTGGATCTGTGGACCACTGTAGTCAATATCAGCCATCTCAGAGGAGACACTGATAATTGATGTGATTCCCCATGAAATGGGTATAATCATATGTATGTTGGGAGACAAATGAGTGTTCTAGGGTGGGGTTGTTCACGCGCCATTAGACTAGATGCAACGACTTCTACCTGAAATCATGTACGTATGAGGTTTGTTCGGTGTATTTTGAGTGATTGTGGATTGACATTCATGTAATTTCCATGTTTATGTTTGTGTTTTTAATTAGTTTAGATTGATTAATACTTTGGAAATTACACACTTTTGGTGTAATAGTTTAGTCTGTAAAATATTTGTAATTTGTTTAGATTAGGTTCATTCTGAGCTCACACAGGTCCAAGAACACTTTAGGGACCAATGGTGAACATCACAAGTGGAAAGAAGGTGCAAAAACCCCAAGAAAAAATGAAGATCCTGATTTTTGGTCTTGTACCCGGTCGGGTATGACCTATACCCGATCGGGTAAGTTGCTGAAAAATCAAATCGGATAAATCTGCGAACAAGGCAACGTGCAGGGAAGATTTTAACCACGATCGAGTGTCTATACCCGATCGGGTAGCCGACATACTCGATCGGGTATGTCCATGTTTTTCCAGCTTCCGCGAAGCAACTGAAGGCCCGGTCGAGTACCCTATATACCCGATCGGGTACACGACCCTGCAGGCCTAAAAAGCCTATAAATACACCACATTTCCTCCACAATAGAGGACCAATTCACATATACTTCTAAGCTCAGTTTAGATAAGTTATTTCTTTATATTTTCTTCATGTTTAGTCTCCAAATGAGGAGCTAAACTCTTCCATCTTGGTTTTGCTACTTTGAAGCTTAATGAATTTGTAAGTTGTGAGTTATCTTCTTTAATCTTCTTCCTTGAATATTAATTCTTCCTTTAAATACTATTTCTATATCAATGTTGGGGAGTGTTACTAAGATGACAATTAGTTAACATCTTGACATTAGTTATAGTAATAGCTATTTCTTCCTCTATGTTAATATTGGGGAGTGTTACTAAGATGACAATTAGTTAACATCTTGATATTAACTATAGTAGGATTCATCTTCTTTAATATTCTTCCTTGAGTATTAATTAATTCCTATTTATATTTCATATTAATATTTTGAACATTACTTAAAGGATCAACTAGTTTTGTTTCATATATTAATTATTACTAGAATCAATCGGTTAATACGCTTGTTATTAATTCGGTTCTTTCAATGGTAGTAAACTTGGGTTGTTAATGCATGCTTCTCATGGTTAATAAGCCAAGGGGAATTAATTTTATTGATTAAACCAATAAACCGCTTGTGTTGAGGTTATCAATCTCAATCGTTTTCATCTTAAGTTTATTGCTACTATCAAGTTAATATACGACGCTTGTTCTATATTGACTCGATAGTAAGTTTTATTAATGAACGCATCTCGTTATTAATAACTACCCTCGATGAACTGGATATACTCCTCGATTGAGTATTCGAGAGGAAGATAGTTAAAGATATAACCGGGATCGACAAACATTTCATTAAGTGGATAAAAGCAAGTCAAGTCTCCTTCTCATTAATTAAACCACATAACTCGTTCATCTTCGTGTTTTAATATAATTTAAAGTTCATCAACCAAACATAAATCCCCCCCTTTGTTACTTATTTAGTTCTATAAAAAGAGAAGTATTCCTTTCCCTGTGGATACGAACCTTACTACGCTATACTACGTATAAGTGTTGTATTGTATTATTATTTTGAGTGCACACTACGACAAAGTGCACGTCATGGATATCTCTGTTGCTTGCGCGATGGAGGAGGAAGATGTCATTAATTTTCGTGTTCTCCCTCACTTGAGCTTTCTGCTTCCTCACTCTGAGAATATTCACTCGTGTCTAGATTTGTCCATTGGGTAGGCTTAGTTGGGTTCAACTGAGCCATTGGGACTTATCTATCATTGCTCCGTCGCCTCAATAAGAGCACTCGGTAGGATACACATTGTGGATGTTTTTAATTGGGCAGAAATTTCTGGTTTGATCTGTCGGGTCTAGTCTGGTTTGGTCTGAACCGGTATGGTCTAGTCTTGTAAATTAAATGTCTGGTCTCTGTGTATTTTAAAATTGTTGAAGTTTTCTTTGTTTATGTATGGGGATATTTGGAATTGATTCTGCTTACACTTCTTTTTTAAAATCACAAGTAGAATCAGAATAAGTTTTTTAGAAGTGGGTCTCCTCCTGCTTCTAAAAAACTGCTTGCAGGAGTAATTTTGAGCACTCATCAGAAGCATTTATGCACTTTTAACCAAACACTCACATATATATCTAAACCAATTTTAAAAAGTAGATCCAAACACCCCCTTTGTTTGAGTCTGGTGTGGTATTCGGTTTGGTCAGGGACTAAAGTCAGTCCAAATAAGAACATTTTTACTATATTTGGCGGGTTGGGAGGAGAAAAATGAAACTCCCCCTCAAGACGTGCCTCCTTGAGTAGCTTTTACATTGTACGTTGTTCGGCACCGAGAGGAAAAAGAAATGCATCCTTCAGAAGTAGCAAGTGGCGTTGTTTTTCGACTAAGGAGAAAGCAAAAAACTATCCCTCAGAATGTGCTTTCATCGTTGTATGGCACCAAGAGGAGTGAAAAAGAAACATTGATAAATAAGAATGAGTAATTTAGTTCTATATAATAGTAAAATTCGTGGACATCTTACTCACATAGTGGTGCGAATTTGATTTATGCTTTATTAGTTTATTATGAATTTTGTTTGGGTAGATTAAACATAAGTATTTGGACAGATTATTTTCGGTAAATTAAGTATACTTTTTAAAATAAAATTTCCCACATCTAAACTTTAAGGAAGTTTTTGTGCCTATATATGGAACACCCCCTTTTTTATGATTAAAAGGATAAGGAGGAGTGACTGCACTAAAGTCGTTGTGTGCCTCAAAATAAAAAACAATACTCGCACTAATATCGTAGTATAACGTAGTAAGGTTCGTATCCGCAGGGAAATGAATACTTTTCTTTTTATTGAAACTAGTAAATAAAAATGGGGGTTTTGGGATTGAGTGATTTAATTTAAGTAAACACTAAGATGAACGACTTATGTGATTTGATAAAAGACTTGGCTTTGCTACTTTTCACTTGTTAATATGTTTGATGATCCTTGTATTATCTATAACTTATCTCCTCTCGAATACTCAATCGAGGAATATCTCCAATTCATCGAGGGTAGTTATTAACAATGACCGTTCATTAATAACCCATACTATTAGCCAAGTATAGAACACCACCATATACCGACTTGATAGTAGCATTTAATATCTTAACTCCTTGATGAAATCAATTGAGATTGATAACCTCAACACAACGGTTTTGGTTTAACCAACACAATTATTAATCCCTCTTAAGATTATTAACCACGACCATGCATTAATAACCCGAAGTTACTTACTTGTGAAACCATCAATGATTAACCATCGGTTCGTTGAACGCTTCTAGTAGTTATTAATGTCGAGATGTTAACTAATTATCATCTTACCGATACTCCCCAACATTAATATAGAGATAGATTAAGGGATGAATTAATATTCGAGGGAAGAAGTAAGAAAATAACTCACAACTTTAACATTCAAAAAGCTTCAAGAGCAAAACCAAGAAATGGAAGTTTAGCTCCTCATTTGGAGACTAAACATGCTAGAAAAATATAAAGAAAATACTATTCTAAGTTGAGCTTAAGTATATGGAAGAAGGGATGATTAAAAGTGAAGGAAAAGTGTACTATTTATACACCTTTGGCCGGATACCCGAGCGGGTAAAGTCAGAGCCGGCCATGAGGCCAGTTTGGCTAGGCATTTGCCTAGGGCCTCTCAATTTAGGAGGGCCTTACTTTATTTTTATATTAGTATTATTAACATTAATTTAATCCCCTTAGCCGTCGCCGAAAGCCCCCAAACTCCAAAGTCCCAACTACGCTGCCCATATTCCATTTGACCATTTGGGAAACCTTGCAATTCCAAATTCACTCTTTTTATCTGTTTCATTGCTTCCTTTGTGGCCCTATTCTTCTTGTCAGAGTTTGGGCAACCCAAGCATTAGTTTTACTTACTTAATTTGTATTACGCTTTGCATAGATAATAGCTTCAGACTTTGGCTAGCTTCTTCACTTGTGAAATTGGCCGGCGAATTAGGGATTTTGGTTATTAGGTTCGGGAGTTAACTCATATGCACTTTTAACAATAAATTAACCATAATTGATTGAATTTTAATTTCTGATAATGTTATTATCATTAGTTTATACATTAATACACCGTAATTTATAATTGTAATTGAGTTATTCATTTAGTTATTGTGTCACTGATATTTTATTTTACAATTTTAGATTTTAATTAAGTAATTGTTCATTTTAGGTTTTTTGATTGTTTTTTATTTATTACGTAGCATTATTTAAAAATATGTTAAATATGTAGGTATTGTCATGACAAAAGTTGGAATATACTTCGTACAAAGAGAAAAAATAAGTTGAGAAACCATTTGAAGCTTTGTTTCTCATATGGGGCATTTATTGTCATTTTACCTTAATTTTTTGGACTATTTCTTATATAAATCACATTAATATAATAGGTGACAACTCCGGCACCTATGTAAAAAACGGGGTACCATATCTACCATTCAAATAACCGGTCCAAATCATTATATCATTTTATATTTAGATTTAAATATCTCAACTGCAACATTCAGATTGGCTCATGTGAATAAATGTATGGTACCTTATGAGTATCATAGAATCTACCTAATATAAAAAGGATGACACCCCATCCCTGAGGGCCTCCAACACCGACCGGACGACACGATGGGAGGATGTAAATTGGACTATAATCACAATCTGACAGATAGAGAGTGGGGCTCTGTCCCCGGTACTTGCAGAAGCCCTATGCATTTTTCAGCATACTAACCCCTCATCGCATTTGCCGGGATTCGAACCCGAGACCTAACCCTTGTGGCACTCCCTCGCTACCAGTTGAGCTACGCCCACCGGTAGAATCTACCTAATTTAATATGTGAGAATTATGCAGTTTCCGCCTAGGGCCACTAATATCCTAAGGCCGCCCCTGGGTAAAGTACCATACCCGACCAGGTATCAGTCAAAATCAAATCGATCTTCCACATTCTTGTGTTTCAGCACCTCTTTTTGTCCAGGTCACTTCATATACCCGACCGGGTAAAGTGGCTTACCCGATCGGGTATGTGTGCAATTTCCCAGTAGCTTCCGTTTTCAACTCATACCCGACCGGGTAAGGAATATACCCGACCAAGTAAGTCACCTGTGCAGATTTCTTCACTTCAAAGTCCTCTTTTCCAACACCATAAATTCTAACACTACTTTAAAACTTACAAATGAAAGCTAAATATAATTACAACTAAAATCACACAAATGTTTACACACTAAATAATAAAGGTAGACAATCAACACAAAACAAATATAAAAACATACATTTATGAACTACTAATTAGTGTGCATCAAGGAGACTAGGAGAGGAGACTTCTCACGCACATCAGATTTTGATTATTTCAGAATAAAAAATTGCACCCGCTACATAGACGTCATGTGGACCCGGTAGACTAACGGGGTAGGGTTTAAGGTTCAACCCTTCTTCTAACAGTGGTTGATGTGTGTTTTCTCGCACTTAAAAATGTTGTAGTAAAGTGGTTGAAAGTACGAGTATCGTCTCCACAGGGACGGACAAAAGAGAATTAAAGATTAACTAAATTCAGCGGTTAAAAATAAAATAAAATAAAATAAAATGCAATTGTGCGAGATTGATTGGTGAATTAAAATTAAACTAATGCGAATGAACGATAAAATAAATGTGGTTTCTTCTTAATTAACGACGAAGGGAACATGGATTGATTCCGGGGTAACCAGAACTGCTGGGGGGCACGCACGGAACTCACGCACGGCGTGCGTCCCCCAGTGCAACCGACAGACAAATCGCGCAAAAATGGCCATGCACGGCGTGCCTCCCCCTACGCACGTCCGTGCGTGGCTGGCAGTAGCTGCCTTGCTTTCTCGCCTCGGACGCACAGTCATGCGTTCCACTACGCACGGTGTGTGTCAAACTTCTAAATTTGACAAAATTTCCTTCATGAAAGTTGTAGATAATGAGGTCCTCTATCCACCACAACTTGCGGAATTGGATTTGAATCATCCAATCAAGCGATATGATCAAAATGGTGGAAGGTCTCATTCTGAAATCTCAACAGCGATCATCCGACTTCATCGTCTGTTTTCACCTTTCTTGTAACGCCCCTCTCAGGGTTAAAGGAATCGTTACACTAACTTACTACTTTTAAAAAATAAATGCAATTGACGGCCGTCTATTTAAGAAAATAACCCTGATAAAATCTCAAATATAATTAAAATATAACTCTTGCTAAAAACTAAATAAAATATAGTTATCACCAGCAAATGTGATAACCACCTGGATCCAGGAATTTACTGAACTTCAAATCCTCAAATAAAAATAAAGTAATATTTATCACTTTATTATAACACTGAAATACTGAAAACTAAATAATATCTAGCTAGAAGTCGCCAAGGTCGTTCTCGTCAACTCATCTTGGCACACGTTCCACTCCCTCATCATCTTCCTAGGCCTTGGCCTTACCCTTAGTATCTGTACATGCGAAGAAAGAAAACTGATAAGCTTTACGCTTAGTAAGTCACTATGGATCCACAAAAATATCTAGAAGTCTATGCCAATTTATCAATAGATAAATTTAGGCTATAAGCATGCACTGAACAAATAACTAACACATAACTTCTCAATTACATTCTGAGGGAGATCTCAAAAGAAAATATTTTCTAAAATAATTTCTCAAAACTGCTGGAGAGATCTCAAAATTTCTTCTCAAAACATCTCTGTAAAACTTTCTGAAAGAGATCTCCAAAACAACTTTCTGTAAAACTTTCTGAAAGAGATCTCATTAAACTATCTGTAAAACTCTTTGTGGCTAATTTTACTCTGTGGGCCCGTGATATGTACTCAAAGGCGCCAATCCGACAGCTCAGGGGAGCGACCCACTAAACATATCGGACTCTCTGGAACTGATAACTGATAACTCTGTGGGAACTTGTTCCCGAGTACATATCACTTAATCTTTCACTTTAAGTATTAGTTCTTTTCTTTTCATGGTGACGTTTAGATAAAACATCATTAAGTCTGAAAATAAAAGTACTGACAAAATCCTATCTATGCCAGATACTACACATACTTAATACAACAAATAAAATAACTCATCAAATAATTCACCAAGTTCACATAATAGCAAATAGACTAAAATCATCTATTAAAAATCAACCAGACTTCTTTCTTTTATTTGGTTGAACAAACATGTACAGGTGGTAGTGAACTTACCTGTTAACAGCTGAACTCAAAATACTCAGATAAATGTGGCACCTTGATAACGTCTTCCGGTAAGCTCTCCTCTTACATCTTTAATCAAATATAATTATGAAATAAGAATTTGCTAATTATGAAAAATGACCATACTGCCCAAGTTTTAATTGTCTACAGGACATACCAAAACTTAGAAGTTACAAATCAACTCCCCAGACTCTCGATGTAATATATATATTTTAGAAAAATAATAATCAACTCTGAAACTTTCTGAAACAAGACTTTCATATGAAACTAAATTGGTGCCCATCCTTTAAGACAGAAATTCAAGCTATGAATCAAAATCGTCATCTCTTTCTTTTTTGTTCTTTTATGTATGACACAGATCATCAAACTAAAGCTTTATAAATCCTTTAGATGGCAATATAAAAATTATCCAGATAGTTAATAGGAAGCCAGGAAGCCATCTCACGTCTAACATATGAAATTTTAATAAAACAAATTATAATTATAAAAACATATGTATTGCTCAAAGAAAGAGTTTGATGTAATCGGTGACTAAGTATGATGAAGTGCTTGGACTGAAAATTAGCACTACCTCTATACTCATTGCATTAGTATATTTGAAACCATGAGATGTCAAATAGCAGGAAAATCAGAAAATTCGGATGGAGAGAGAAGAAGCTGAGGGTGCGGCTACTGTTGGTGGAAGAAAAAAAAATAAAATAAAAGGCCGTGTGTCTAATACTCCTTGTTAGGGTTTTTAACTAAAATACTGATTCGGGCCAACAAATCTGATTCGGAGTGTCTTTGCTTTCTTAATAAATTGAACCTGACCCAACCGAATTATTATATTCTGCCTTTTAATAGTATACTAATAAATATATATTATCAATTATTTCTTCACATAAAGTTGTTGGAGCTTACCGGTCAACGTTACCTGCCACAAACAAAACTTGAAAAAAAACAATATATCATATTATTCACACAAGTAATTTATTTAGCTGACCAAAATATATAATAATGATTAATATAACCAGCTCATAAAATTTGGGGTGTTACATTTCTCCTCTCAGATTCTCGGAATGGTGTCTTCATAAGATTTGTAGCCCTTGAAGTTGGATTTCATTTGAAACCTTATTTGTGTCCTTTGAATTTGTCTACAAAGAGATATGCTTGAACGATTGACAGAAGGTCATCCTGATCGTCGTTTTCAAGCTCTATTCGTCTTGTTTTGATCCTGTAGCCAATCCTAAAGCTCTTTTGTCATCAAATCTTCATCATGAACCTTCCGGTGACCTCCAAATCTCTCAATCCACTCTCGAATGCATCTCTAATCACCCCGGTTTCTTCTCAAGTACCGGTGCCGAATTCTAAATTCCTGACTTTGACTCCAAATGACATAAAACTCGAACCAACGCCTGGTAAACATAACTTGAGCTAAAATTGAGACTTGTGACACCTTAAATCTAGGAAAACCATCAAAAGCCGATAACAACACGCATCAAATACATGTCTAAATACGGACTTATCAGTGGTATACAGTCGTTTGATATGGCAACAATCACTCAGTATAGAACAAGAATAGAAACTGTTGGGATATTGGGTCCAGACCCAATATACCCGACCGAAAGTATGAAGGGACCCAGAGGAAACATAGGGCCCAAAGCGGTCCAGAACACCCGATCGGCATTCGGCACAATTTGTCTACTTGAAGTATTTCAGGAAACACTGGCATCTAAACGCCCACGAAGGGGTCCCGCAAACCGAACGCACTACCCTGACGGGTAGTCAGCGGGTGGAAGCAGCATTTAATGCCGAAGTATGGCAGTAGAAAGTGGAGGCATGGGTGCAAGGCCGCGTAGGTAGCAACCAACCAGGTCCAGCCACGTCATCATCCCACATACCCCCTCTTAGTATAAATACCTGCATTGAATACATTGTAAAGGGTTAGCATTTGGATACTCAGAGCGTAGCAATAAAATCATCTCTTGTGTTGTATTCAAACACACACTGACCTACCGTTCGGGCAGTTTCATTGTAATCACAGAATTACGTAATACAATTAGCTTCTGAGTTAGATCTTAAATTCACTGTTTTATATTTGATACACCTTTTTACACCAAGACCAAGATCCTTAAATATCCAAAGCGTGTGTTGGGCTTTCGGATCTACGGGACTAAACCTCAACATTGGCGCCGTCTGTGGGAAACTGGACAAAAATCACAATCAAAACTATTTGATCTAAGCACCACCTTCTTCAAGATGGCTAGAATCACTTCAGCAACACCAAGCTCTACTACCAGGGGCCGGAGGGGCTACGGATCCTCCGAAGACTGGTCTACACAGGGGCACGCCAGCGGAACTGTTTTTTCATGTTCCTTTATACTGTATGTATAAAAATCATTAGTCTTTAATATCATTTAGCAAGACTCATCATTTATCAGTGCACAACCCTTAGGAAACCAGTGTTACAGACACATATCACTTTATTTTTAATATGTTATCTGCTAGCAAGCATAGCAACTTGCAGACTGTATACACTTTAATATGGTTAGGGCACTCTTTAGCTGTGTGTACACTACATTATATTTTTACTTAGTTTTGTTTCTGTTTTATATCATACGTAGTATATTTTTGTCTGCGCTTTAGTACTCTCTTCTAGTGTCGGAGAGAATTTTAAGGTTAGATATAGTTTATCTGTTGTGTCCAAGACTCCAACATCATATTAAGCATTGCTGATTGGATGGTCTGCCATTTGCAGACACGTTGGTAAGGAAGTCCCAACTAAAGTACAAGAGTTGCCTTCACTTTTGAAACGGGTACATTTTCCATTGCAGGGTAAGGAAGTCCCAACTAAAGTGTAAGAATTGCCTTCACTTTTGAAGCAGGTACATTTGCCATTGTTCCTACTTTTGGTTCTTTCAATTCGTTTGGCAATGGAAATACTCATCTTTGGCTTAATTCTTGCATAATAAAAGTTAAGGCAATGCTATTCATATCTTATTTTATGATCATTAATTATGATATTAAATAAGTATAGGAGGGTATAATTCTTCTTTCTGCAGTATAAGAGGTCTCAAAAGCCATAGACAATGATATTTGTATGACTATGTTTTTATTTGTATGAACTATAGTTCGTAAGTCTTATTCACCTACATGTGCAATACTGTAGTATTATACTATTGTAGCTAGTTTGTTTTAACAATTGTTTATTTGTATGACGGTATGTCCAACTGTTTGTTACTTTGTATTTACTTGCCTAGTTCTTTTAACTAGTGTCATTAGCAAAATGTTCATAGAAAACATATACATGTAGATAACTAATGTCATTAGCTAAATATTTCTAAGTTAATGTTGATCACATATATAATCCTGAATTATCTGCGGCGGTGTTAATGGAGGATTTTTTAAATAAAGTAGCACATTTATTTCTACTTATTTATACATTAAAGTAGCTAATTCAGTTTTTGTTTCTTAATAGTTCTAGGCAATATAACATTCTGAACATGATACCTTCTTTCACTTGAGAAAGCCTCATTCCGTACTATCAATCTTATTGCTTCTCTGGTACTATCAATCAAAACATAAATACAAATATAACAATATTTCATTGTTATTGTAATTATTTTATTGCATACCTAATACAAAAAAAAAAAAAAAATATGCTAGGTGGATATGGAGCAAGACAAAAGGCAGGCAGATGGATGAAGATAAGCAAAATGCAGACAGAAGAAGACAACTGATTACATGAAGACTAATGATTATACTTTCTTCTATATTGTTAAGTCACATTGTTTCGTAGGCGATGAATTAGCTAGGGCTGCATACTAAGATTAGTTCACTAGTTGTGATTTATGAATTGTTCTGAATCGTTACAAATGTATTTTAGTTATTGAATGAAAAAAAGTCATTTCAATAATATATTGTTCGTAATAGAATATTGATTATAATGTGTATCATGATATCAATAATTCACACCAGTACATGCAATAACATATGATTGCCTCTAAAAGCTTTCATGACAAAAATGAGTTGCATCTAAAAAAAATTAGTGTCAAAATAGACATTGCCTTTAAAGGTGTTTTGGGTGCTATATTGTACTTGCCTCTAATTCTAATTTGTCACAATAGAATTTGGTTGCCTCCAATGACGTTTTGAGGCTTGATATCGTGGTTGCCTCTAATGATGTTTTGAGGCAAGTTATTATGGTTGCCTCTAATAGTTAACCTTTTGTGTCACATAATTGGTTGCCTCTAAATACAGATTTAGAGGCAACCATCAGTTAGGGACGGATTCTTTAGAGGCACCTTAGAGGCAACCAATAAATTGCCTCAAAAAGTCATTAAAGGCTACTTTCATATATTTAGAGGCAATTATGTCCCGCCTCTATAAACCCATTTTATTGTAGTGGCGCAGCGCGTGGCGAACGAACAGGAGAGGGGGGGATCCATCTCCACCGATAACACCCCCGACTCACTGTCCCCCATCCGCTCCATGTCATCACTAGACGAGGGGGCAGATGATACCCAAACAACTACCGCCTCAGCCCACTCTCAGGCACATCGGGGGGAATCATTGGAGAGCCCACACCCCCCGGCACAGGGAGTACACCCTGAGGGACCGAACCCCGATCAGGCCTAGAGGCGGGGCTCACTTCAAGGAGCCTACTCCCACGATAGACCCAGTGGGACAACATATCCAATATATGGAAAGGGATGGAGAAAGATTCATCCACCGAAGGAGGGGAACAACAGCTCCTCCACCAGCACAAACTCCGGAATTTCTTGACCTAAGGACTCCGCCTCCCCGAACGGCCCATGAAGAAGAAATGGCCAAAATGAGGAGGCAGATGGCCGAACTCAGAGAGCAGGTTAGCCACCCCCCCCCCCCCCCCCAACAGGCCCCACCAGCCCGAGTTGGGATCACTTCTCCCTTCACCAGGGAAATCATGAATGCAGAAATACTGACGGACTGCCGGCCCCCGAACGGCCTCACTTACGATGGGGTGGGAGATCCCCACGTACATTTGAGAAGTTACCAAGGTGGCCTCATGCTCTTCGGGGCTACTGATGCTGCAATTTGCAGATTGTTCTTCAGCACCCTTCGGGGGCCAGCACAGGAATGGTTCGGCACCTTGCAGCCGGGCTCGATCAGGAATTTTGTTGAACTGTCCACATTATTCTTGGATTAGTTCCCCTCCAGCACTACCCCCAAATTACACTTTGGTTACCTGACCAGTGTGAGCCAGGGACCAAAAGAATCCATCAATGGTTTCCTTACCAGGTGGAGGAGCGAAACCTTGAAGGTGACGAGCATGACGGATGAAACAACGATCCTCTTATTCATTGATGCCCTCCAGACCGGGGAACTGTACAGGGATTTAAAGAAGAACCCTAGTACGGGCTATGCAGATGTGCTGGAGAGGGATAGGAAGCATGCTGCCCTGGAGGAAGAAATCAGGATAAGGGACCAAACGGTCCAGCAACCTGCCCCTACAAGGGTGGCTGACCGGTTAGGTCCCATGCCGGCAATTGCACCGCCCCTTCCAAGGAACAAACGTTTTACTCCGCTTGTCATGACGATTGCGAGCGTATTCCAGAAGGAGAAGGGTACGATTCCCCCACTAACCGATACCAGACCTTTCATGGGAAATGACCCGAACGCTTTCTACAAGTATCATAAACGATACGGGCACATTACGGAGAACTGTCGGGCGTTGCAGGTTGCCATTGAAGAATTGATTCATCAGGGTTACTTGAAGAAAAACGTGAGTAAGAACCCGAACAGCTCTTCCCCGAATCAGCATCCAGTTGGGAAGTCAAACAGCTGGAAAAGGGACAGCCAGAGAGATGCTGAACCCCGAAATGATGTATATATCCCTCCCAGGGAAGAGGCTGAAGGATCTGAAAACCTAGGAAAGAAACCAAGGATGGAGGTAAAAGTGATCTTCAGTGGGGGAGAAACGGGAGACTCGGCTGCTGAAAGGAAAAAGTTCGAGCGAGGATTGTACGTGGCCACCATAGCTACCCCGCCCCAGAAAAAAGGAAGATTGGAGCCGATCACGTTCGGGGTGGCCGACTTGCCAAACTCACCAAGTCCGCACAGGGACGAGTTGGTGATTGGTATGTGTATTGACAATGCCCTGATCCGCCGAGTTCTGGTGGATACGAAAGCAGCGTGAACGTGCTATATTTACACACGTTCGAGAAGATGGGACTCTAGAGGAGTCAGCTGACGAATTTGAAAACACCACTTGCCAGCTTCACTGGGAATTGTATTGAGGCTGAAGGAACCATCTAGCTCCTGGTCGAGATTGGAGATGAAACTCACCGAGCAGCGGTCTGAATGACGTTCGTGGTGGTAGACATTAATTGTGCCCACAACGCCATAATGGGCCGACCGGGAATGGAAGATTTGGAAGCAATAGCTTCTGTTCGACACTCCTGCATCAAGTTCCCTACTGATACTGGTGTAGGAGTATCCCGAACAGACCCAGCAACAGCCCGAACATGTTATCGGGAAGCTCTGAAGAAGATGAATACTCGGGGAATGCGGGTAAATACCATTGAAGTGCAAACCAGAAGAATGGAGTTCGATGCACGTCCCGCACCGGCCACCATGTTGGAGTATATTCATATTGATTCACCCCCCCTATCGGAAGGTTGCGATCGAGGCTGGTCTGGAGAAAGAAATTCGGGAAGGGGTGATCACAGCCCTGAAGAGGTTTCAAATCTTGTTCGCTCGAGGACCCGAGGACATGCCTGGGATTGACCCTGAGCTCATATGCCATAAATTGGCCGTTCGACATGACGCAAAGCCGGTACAACAGAAAAAAAGATATCAGGCTGCCGAACGGTGAGAATTCACAAAGCAGGAGGTGGCAACCTTGTTGAAGATGGACGGGCTGATCCGTTGGGATAGACGTTCGTCTGGATAAAAAAGGGGGAGAATGGGCCGATCCTTTATTTGGGCCATTAACCCAACAGGCTTATTGTCATTGGTTTAGCGATAGCGGTAAATTTAATTAATTGTGATTTATCGCCATTGGTTTAGCGATAGCGGTAAAATTACAGAACTTGTAGCCTGTTAGCACTATCGCCATTTGAACCCTGAGCAGTATCAATATTCAAGAAGAGCGAACAGTTTAGAGCCATTCAGTATCTCCATTTGAACCTATTTATTGCCATTTGGAGTATCCTAATTAGGGTTTTGCCATTGACTGCAGTGTCGCGATTGGGTATCACCATTTGACTAGTTTGACCAGACTATCGTGATTGAGTATTGCTATTTGATTATATTATCGCAATCCAGTACCGCCATTCCATATCCTTATTGGTAAAACAAAAGATTGGGAACACTATTGCCATTTTGAAGCATTATTACCATTCCGAATATCACTATCCTACACTATCGCCATTGGAGACAGTATCGCTATTTCGCCATATTGTCTTTTTGGGAAACAGTCTTATTTCATGGCGCTCCAAGAAGCAACCAACGGTTTCCAAATCCTCCACAGAAGCTGAATATCGAGCCATTGCGTACATTGTTCAGGACATTCTCTTCATACGCTCCCCGCTGACCAACATGGATATTGTTATTTCAACCCCTGTTCATTACATTGTGATAATGTATTTGTTTCCTACAAGACCATCAATCCTATCCAGCATGACCGTAGCAAACACATCAAGATTCATTGCCACTTTGTTCGTGAATGAGTAGCACATTGTGATCTTTCTGTAAAACATATTCCTACTCAGTTGCAGTTAGCTGATATTTTCACTAAAATTTTTCTAGTTAACGTTTTGAATTTTTACGTTTCAATCTGCACGTTTTATCCCTTGCACATATTGAGGGGGTCTAATAATGTACTCCGTATATATTTAGGGGATTACTTTGTACTTACCTAGATTTGGTTTATTATAATTATACAGGGCCGCCCTGATAATTTCAAAGCCTAGGCGCAAATAATCATAATGGGCCTAATTTTTTTTCTAATCTAATGCATAACAATAATACTTCAAAAATTGTAATTATAAAAAAGAATTTATAATTCGCCGTATCAAACAAGTAAAATCACAGTTAGAGAACATTTTTATTACATTTCGAAATTAATTAAATTTATAAATTTAATGAAGATCCATTTTTTACGGAAGAAATTTTAAAACTATGATAAAATCACAATTTAATTATATAACAAATTTTAACTAAAAAAACTAAAAATTATTCCCAATTTCAGTACTTTAAAAAATAATATGTAGTACTTAATGCTGCATGCATACGTCCCAAAATGATTTACAAAGTCATCTTTTTTTTAGATAAAAATATTGATTAATACCCTTGATTTGTCCTCACTATTTCGGATTTATGGCTAATTATTGGGATGATTAGCATCTTTAGTTCCAAACTCATCATTTATCCAAGACTGAGAAAACCTCCATCTATGTAAGATATGTTTCCTCATTCGTTTTCTCACTTTTATAATTTTATATCAGCCGTGTAGATGGATGTGAAGATAGGGTAGGCTTGAGCTAGAGGATAGAGGGAAACTAAAGGTACTTTGTCACTAGATTCCCCCCATTATTCTAATATCATTCCACTATTGTCTTCGTTAAATGTTTGACACTGAAACAAAGTCTACAATAAGATGTTTGTTCAAGAAGCTAAGACGTATATGAATGTTATGATCGACTAAAATTGAATGATTTTTACAAAAAAACCGTCTTAAATTATAATGATTAAAACATTACCAAAGAACGTTGGTCAGGGTGCATGCGTGTGTAGGACATAGAGCCATTGTGGAGTGCAAATGGGGGTGGACCCAGTCCAAAACGGGGTCTAGCACTGTGGGACCGGACTCGGTCTGGAAAGTCCGGTTTGGGCCCGGGACCGCCCACAAGCTGCCCAAGCATGATACCCGATCCTGGTTCACCCATTTGGAGAACGAAATGGGTGGTTCAAGTCCCGGACCGGCCAATTTTGTTTTTGGCATGGAAATTAAGGAAAACGAAAAAACAATTGTTAGAGTATTTGTCCCACATGGGACTTTGGGCTATATAAGACTTTGGGCTACTCCTCCTATCAGGTTGACCTTTTAGGATGAAACTCCGGGTCTTAACATGGTATCAGGGCCAATTCCGATTGTGGTTTGACTGCTTGTTTAGCACCCTAAAAGGTCAACCCGATATTGTCCAGCCCGATTCGGGCTGAGGGGGCGTGTTAGAGTATTTGTCCCACACCGAAAAGCTACGAAAACAATAAACCACTATATAAGGTTGTGGACTACTCCTATCAGGTTGACCTTATAGGATGGAACCCCGGGTCTTAACAACAATAGAACGGGACTACGCCCAGACCGAGATTGGACTAGGAATGGACCGCCCGGGTGCCCGGAATCGGCCTAGACCCATATTTAACCAAATCAGACCCAGGCTTCTCCTACCAACGGTCGAGAATGGCCATCTGGGACCAGAATAGGGACCAGATAGTCCATGATCGGGACTCGGCCCACCCCTAGGTGAAAGCGCCAAGCGTCCCCTTCAAAATTGAAAGAAACATTAGTCATTTTATGATCAGGGTGTTGATTTTTTTGCTCTCGTAATCTTAGAGTTTATGAACTACCTTCCAGGACCATTAGACAGTTAGCAGGTCCGGATTTGATTATAGTAAGATTTCTTTGGTTGTGAAGATGGAATTATTATGAGAAAATTTCTCAATAGTTGAGATTATTTTGAGATAATTGATACTTTGAAATAATAGTTGAGATTATTCATGTCCATGTTTACCTCAATGTTAGGTAATGCTTAAAATATTCAAAAAAATCAAACTATACTAGAACTATTACCCTTCAAAATGAGAAGACTAAACTAGTGAAAAAGTGTAGATGCTCACCCAACAAGATGAGATTGGTGATCTTTTAAAAGAGATAAAGTTCTCGTGCCAGCATGACTAAGTATTGAGATATATTATCCCGGCCTACTAGTGTTCAGGGGCCCAAGGCATTACCCCAGTACGGAGCCCGAATGACAAGGGTCATTCCAGCCTATCCGGCCTGTTTCGGCCCTTTGGGCGCATCTCGGCCCACTTGGCCCATTAATGTGGTTTTGCACCCTAACCACATTTTTCTATAAATAGGAGGCTTTCCCCCATTTTTTTACAACCATTTTTTTAAAATAATTTTTTTTAAAGATAATTTGAAATATAATCAAAAAAATAAATTTTTTTAAAAATCAAAAAGTTTAGTCACGTGTTTTGTCAGGATCTTTCAACTAGTTTAGTCACGTGACAAGTGTTTTGTCAGGATCTTTCAACTATTATTTTGAAATTCTTTTAAAAATTAAAAAAAAATTATTTTCAAAATATGAAAAGTTAGTCACGGATAATGTCCGTGACAAATTGAAAAATTTGCAAATTCGAAACGAAAATTTGAAATCTGAAATTTTCAAAATTTGAAGGATTTTGAAAAATTTGAAAGTTTAGTCACGGACACATCCGTGACTAATATGGCGGATTTTAAAAAAATTAAACAACGTTAGTCACGAACATGTCCGTGACTAATATGGCGGATTTTAAAAAATTAAATAAAATGTAGTCACGGATGTATCCGTGACAAACATACCGGAATAGCAACTCCGGTCACGACTTAGTCACGGATCTTGGCCGTGACTAATTCTTGACTAACCTTAGTCACGGACAAAATTGCGTGACTAATTTTAGTCACGCCCATTTAGTCACGGATTCCGTCCGTGACTAAAGAAGTTAGTCACGGATTTTTAATACTACGGTGCGTGACTAAGTCCGGGACTATGATCCTGTTTTTTTGTAGTGCCCGCCCCTGCTACACCATCCTAGGGCCGTCCCTGTAAATATGTCATCAAGGCACCCTAGGGTAAGCCATGTAAATATGTAAAGTTAAGAACGTGTGTGAGGGTTGTGGGTTCAATAGTTCTATTCTATCTCGCATATACTATGTATTTGTTTAATTCTTATGGAATCAATTCTTCTCTTATGTTTTGATATAAAAAAATTGATTTATACCCTTGATTTGTCCTCACTATTTCGGATTTATGGCTAATTATTGGGATGATTAGCATCTGTAGTTCCAAACTCATCATTTATCCAAGACTGAGTAAACCTCCATCTATGTAAGATATGTTTCCTCATTCGTTTTCTCACTTTTATAATTTTAAATCAGCCGTGTAGATGGATGTGAAGATAGGGTAGGCTTGAGCTAGAGGATAGAGGGAAACTAAATTAAAGGTACTTTGTCACCAGATTCCCCCCATTATTCTAATATCATTGCATTGTCTTCGTTAAATGTTTGTAGTTTTGAACACTGACTGAAACAAAGTCTACAATAAGATGTTTGTTCAAGAAGCTAAGACATATGAATGTTATGACTTATGATTGACTAAAATTGAATGATTTTTACAAAAAATGCGTCCTAAATTATAATGATTAAAACATTACCAAAGAATGAATGCTAAGTTTTGCCATGACAACGAACGTTGGTCAGGGTGCATGCGTGCGTAGGACTTGGGTTGGTTTGCACCGAGTTTTTTCTTGAAATAATGTTAAATAAAAAATTATTTCCCAAATTATGGCCGAGTTAAAAGTATTTCCCAAAATGGTGTTGGGGATAACTCGGGTTAGAGAAGCGCCATTTCAATTGGTGGCTTAGGGGAGAAGCACGTGCTACGTAGCCCAGTTGTAGGCTCAGGCTAGAAGTATGTAGCGCATGAATGAATTATTATAGTCTTGGTTCCACCAATAAAAAATCTATTATTTTATTCAAAGTTCTATAACTTTTTTATTTATATTCCGATGCTTATAAAAAATATATCAAATTTTATAACTTTTTATTATCTTTCATATGACACTAATATTGAATATATAAAAATAAAATTAATTTTTACCTTAAAAGAACTTAGATCTTTTAAAATTTTACTCTGTATAACTTTGTTATTTGTACTCCGATTATTATAAAAAATATATCAAAATTAATTATTTTTTTATTATCTCTCATATGACTTCAATATTACATATATAAAATATAAAAAGCAATTCCAATATATTCTAGATGCGATAATACCAAACATGATTTATTATGTCATGGCAATAAATAAAAGTAAAAACAGTCTTATTGCTTGTTTGTGTATTGTTGAGAACCCCTATTTTTAGTCATTTTCAACTTTGGGGCTGTTTGTTATCCGGCCTTTTTAGCTCAAAATCTGCCATTACCAGCATTTGTAGCGTGAATAACAAAGCGTTTTTTCTCCACACGCTAATATCTGAACATAGCCTTTATGTGATTATGTGAAGAGTAATCATTGGTAAATCATATTGTATATATTTCATTTCACATCAAATTTTATTTTTGTACGAAGTAAATTCTTAACGATTTAATTAAAATTAAAAGTTTATTTTTTTCAAATTTAACTAAAAATTATTACATGGGTCAAACTTCACCAACCGTGCAACGCATGGGTGTTGTACGTACTACTTCTTTACTAAAACAAGAAAGACGAGTTTGTATTATATATGATGAACGAAAAAGGAAATAGTGAAAATAATATTGGGACGAATGAAGTATGACTTTTTTTATTAGTACCTGTGTGCTTACAAAATATATATAAAAAAATAAAACTTGTATTATCTTTTATGTGACACAAATATTGCGTATATAAAAGTATAAATTAATTATATTAGTTTGTGCACTTTTATTCAAAGCTAACACTCCAGAGTAATAATATTTTTTTATATTTAAAATATTGATGTCATATGAAAGATAATAAAAAGTTACGAATTTTAATATATTTTTTGTAAAAATCGAGGTAAAAATAAAACAATTATAGCACTTCAAAAATAAAAAGTTTTTTAAAGTGTTAATTTTTTTTATATATGCAACATTGGTGTCATATAAAAGATAATAAAAAATTATAAATTTTGATATATTTTTTATAACACTTGAAGTACAATTAAAAATGTTATAGGACTTTAAAAAATACAGACAATTTTTTATTGGCGGGGACTCATGATTATTACTCCGTATTAATCTCTTTTGTCCATGCTGGCTTGCTACGTTTCCTACACTTAACTTGGATAAGCCGTCAGTTGAGCTGGCCGTACAGTTAAGTTCTAACCCAACATTAATTTGGGAAATACTTTAAACCCAACCTTGATTTGGGAAATATTTTTTATTTAACATTATTCTGGGAAAAACTCGTTTGCAACACCTAAAAAAAGCACTTATCATCTTTTGGCTTAAAAAAGCACTTATTTAACAAACACTACCAATTTTTACTTTTCTCAGCTTTTGTGTGAAAAATGTTTTTCCCTTTTCAATTACACAAAAGCACTTATTTTAGCAAACACTACCAACTTTTACTTTTCAAAATCACTTTTTTCTCAAACACTATCAACTTTTACTACTAATCACTTTTTCCAAATCACTCCAAAAGTACTTTTTTAAGCAGAAGCTGTTGCAAACACTCCCTTAGAGCCATTGTGGAGTGCAAATAGGGGTGGACCCAATCTAAAACAGGGTCCAGCACTGTGGGACCAGACTCGGTCTGGAAAGCCTGGATCCCGGTTCACCCATTTGGAGACCGAAATGGGTGGTTCAAGTCCCAGACCGGGCAATTTTGTTTTTGGCTTGGAAATCGAGGAAAATGAAAAAAACAATTTTTAGAGTATTTGTCCCACACGGCCACACCGGAAAGCTACAAAAACAATAAACCACTATATAAGGCTTTGGGCTACTCCTCCAATCAGGTTGACCTTTTAGGATGGAACCCTGGGTCTTGACAACAATAGAACGGGACTACGCCTAGACCGAGACTGGACTGCCCGGGTACCTGGAATTGGCCTAGACCCAGATTTAACCGAATCAGACCCGGGCTTCTCCTACCAACGGTCGAGAATGGCCATCTGGGACCAGAATCGGGACCAGAATCGGGACCAGATAGTCTAGGATCAGGAGTCGGTCCACCCTTAGGTGAAAGCGCCAAACGTCCCCTTCAAAATTGAAAGAAACATTAGTCATTTTATGATTAGGGTGTTGATTTTTTTGCTCTCGTAATCTTATAGTGTATGAACTACCTTCCATGACCATTAGACAATTAGGTTCGAATTTGATTATAGTAAGCTTTCTTTGGTTCTCAAGATGGAATTATTTTGAGAAAATTTCGTAATAGTTGAGATCATTTTGAGATAATTGATACTTTGAAATAATAGTTGAGATTATTCATGTCAATGTTTACCTCAATGTTAGGTAATGCTTAGAATATTCAAAAAAATCAAACTATACTAGAACTATTACCCTTCAAAATGAGAAGATTATACTAGTGAAAAAGTGTAGATGCTCACCCAACAAGATGGGATTGGTGATCTTTTAAAAGAGATAAAGTTCTCGTGCGAGCATGGCTAAGTATTGAGATATATTATTCCGGCTTACTAGTGTTCAGGGGTCCAAGGCATTACCCCAGTACGGAGCCCGAATGACAAGGGTCATTCCAGCCTATCGGGCCTGTTTCGGCCCTTTGGGCGCATCTCGGCCCACTTGGCCCATTAATGTGGTTTTGCACCCTAACCCCATTTTTCTATAAATAGGAGGCTTTCCCCATGTTAAGGGTTGGTCTCTTCTTCCCCACTTCTACTCATCTCTCTAGAATTGCTTAGAACTCCGTTAATGGGAGCTTGTATTTAGACTTTCCCTTATGCTTTGTATAGTAATGGTGAGGAGAGTATTAATGAGAATGAGAGGGCTTGTACATTAGCCTAAAAAGTCCTGTGATTTTCTCCCTTTCGGGTTTCCACGTAAAGATCGAGTGTTCATACCAAATTATATTTATACTACGTATTTATTATATTGTGTTGGATGAAACTCAACACTAAGAAAGTCAATACTAAAATATTTTTTGATAGTGCCTAAATTGGTTCTCGAGGGTTTAATAATTCATTATTGATGTTTGAATTTAAGAATGAGATGAAACTAAATGGGGAAAACTGTCAAATATGTCCTCGTACTATAATCAAAAAGTCAATTAAGTCCTCGTACTATGAGATCTTTCAATCGAGGCCTTGAACTATAGAAAAACAACCCATTAAGTTTTGGTGGATTCTATGGTACCCATAAGCTAAGATATCATATCTTTGTCCACATGGACCAATGAGAATGTTGCAGTTGAGTTATTTAAATCTAAATTACAAATGATATAATGATGTGGACTAATCAAGTGAATGGAAGGTATATATGGTACCCATTTTTTAAATGGTTACCGGAATTGTTACCTTAGAGCATCTCCAATGCTAAAAGGTTAACGGTGCATACGTGACATGTAAAATAACCAATTAAAAACAATCAATACAATATCTCTCTCCTTATTTGAAGGATCTTACATCATTTTGGTAAGTTTTTCTTCACAATGTCAAGCACAATGTCTAGATGTAGACATTGTGATTGACATTGCAGACAAAAACTTACCATAAACACATAAGACCGTGGAAAGAAGGAGAGAGATATTGTATTTATTGTTTTTTAATTGGTTATTTCTCATGCCACGTATGCACCGTTAACGTTTTAGCATTGGAGATGCTCTTATGTTTTTTAGCCGGTTGGGCACAGGCTTTGACGGTAGGTGCTGACATGGCCCGCCAGGTGGCATTAATAACGTCGCCTCCCCCTTCTTCCGGATGCTCCGATCCTATTTTCTCCTGTGACATCTTTGATTCTCTTAAGCAAGGAACAAACATTCACGTTTAATGGTATTATTACAAAAAAAAAAAACATAATGTTTTGCATAATTTTTAGAGATGAGAGCAGAAATTAAATTCCTAATTATAAGTCTTCCGCAAAAAAGACCAGTGAGCTCTCTCCATCAACAATGTACTTCCCATACTCAGTTCTTCAAAAGGGCACCTTCTCTGGTTCCGGCGCTTGCTCTGGAGGATTTTGCTGCACCATCTCCTAAAGTTTCCGACGCATCAAGTTCGTCTCTGGTAGATGGGTCAGCTCCCTTTCCCCCGCCCGTCCGATCTCATCTCCCGGGGCGGCGGCGCTCCGACGGACAGCCCAATTGATGATGCCAAGAACATCAACTCCAACCAGAATGATGTCGGCCACTTTGAGATTGGTGTTGCGGCTCGCTTTCTTGTGTTTTCTAAGCCGCCATTGTAGAGTAGCTCCGACTCCTGCGAGTAGTTTCAGTGCTTTTGGGGAAGACTGTGACGACGATGAACAGTTTTTCAACATAAGGGCAAGATTTTTTTAAGGTTAGGGAGGATATTTTAAGAAATATGGAGTTAAAAATGGGAAAAAAAAAACAAAAAAGTGACATGGATAGCTAGACAAGCAAAGTAACCGGAACCGTTTGGTAACCTCTAAAATAGAAATTTTAAACCATTTTGAGGGTGTGATTGAGTGATTAAATTGTACGAGGACTTAATTGAGAAGAAAGCTCGTAAGAGTGAACTGGATAAATAAATTTGTTCTTACATACGCTATCTATTTTACAATTTATACCATGGTGTGAAATAGCGGCCCACTACCGCTATAGCGGCCGCTATATAACGGTCGCGGTAGGGGCCGCTACCGCTACGGCCCGCTATTCATGTGTGATTTCCAAATCACGAGAAAAATCCGCTACGCCGCCTGCTACGGCCGCTACAACCCTCTATTGACATTTCCGGCAGTACATCACGAACTGTTTGATGTGTAAATGTGTAAATGTTGTGTGAATGATGTGAAAAAATACATTAATGGTGATGCATGGAGTGAAACACAAAATTAAATGTTGCGTGAATGATGTGAAAAAATACATTTATGTTTTGCGCAATTGAAAATATTTCACGCCGCTGCAACCGCTACATTCGGCTACAGGCCGCTACCGCGATGACCGCAAACCGCTGTACTGAGGTGTTCTGGTCGAGCCCTTCTGTCCGGAGCGTCTTAAATTGAAATTATCCATGAAAACGTTGTAGCATAATAATAGTAAAATGAACTTCGACCGGGTCGGGTACTATCGTCTTCAATTGAAATTATCCATTAAAAGCCGCTTAGCCCATTAGGAATTAGGCCCACGATAGGAACCCACAGCCAGGCCGGGCTGGACAGCAGACCTCGAGCCTGGGCGGAGTTCTAGTGAGGTCGGGATATTCCTAGGGCTTATGTGGCGAGCTATCATTCGTTGATAGATATTTGGCATCAGGCAGAACTCATCCGGAGGATGGAAACTAAAAGAAGAAAGCAATCATGTGGGAATCAAGCATCGGAGTTCCATTTCGAGAAAGAATATAGTTCTTTTTTTTTTAACCCGAAAGGTAAACCACCCATCGGTGGGGCAAATGCCGGGGAACATTTGCTATGTTTTATTAGAATGAATCAAAAAGTACAAAAAGAGAGGGGGACTAAGCCGATGCCTCTCCTTTTTTTAATACAAAGAAACAACAAGCTATCGAAAGTAAGGTAAGCCCATCATGTCACAAGAATATAGTTCATTAATGAAGCATTAATTGTATTAGATTCCTCCTAAAATACTATCTCCCAATATCTATAAATATAAGATGTAAACACCCGAGATGGGGATTCCCGATCAAGTTCTAAACTGACGCTAGACAACTGCTGGTTCTCCGGAATAAAGAGTAAAAACTGCCTTACGCTGCCATATTATTCTCATACGTATATTTAGCTCTCGTAGTTGGATTTAACTCCATCACTGAGATTAGATCCTAATTGAACTGAATTTCTCAACAAGCTAAGTTGCTCAAGTAGACAATTTGGCCAAATAAAAACAAATCTTAATATATATTCCGTATAAATAACGAAATGGCATGAGCCAATTATTTAGTGTGTAGGTGCGACATCTTCACTTATTCATGGCGTACCATATCATTCACCAAAAAAACAACAATTGCGTTGATTTATTGGAAATTAAAAACATAGAAAAAACAAAGTTAGTTTTCATGAATCAATGAGTTCCGCAAATTAAATAAAGGTAAAACAGTAGTAAAAAGGATGTAGGACAGTAGGAGGACATTGAAAGATTTTGATGGCCTGGGAGGGATGTCAGTGAAGATCTTATTTTGTTCCTTAAAATTTTGTCTAATTGTCTCACTAATTTTGTAATTTTTCGTTATGAAGTAAAAATTTTGACGTTCAAGTTAATTTTCATACTTCTGCACAAATCTCAATCACGCAGTTTTTATTTTATTAATCCTTGTACCGATCATACTTCACCAAGTTTTAAGAGGAGGGAGTAATACTATCATATCTAGTAGGGTAAGGTGAAAATGAAAAAGTACATGTTAGCGTGTTAGTGGATTAAGGGCTTAGCCCATTTTATATTTGTTTGTATTTACTTGTATATTACTATGGGCTAAGGGCTTGAATCATTACGGAACATCTTGTATATATATTACTTCAAGGGTAATTCTATTTGCAGCCACATATTTTTCATAATGCCTATTATGTCCGCAAGCACCTTAATACAGCTTCCCCTCTAGGTAAATCACGTCCTACCCCCTGCTGTGATATTCAAAGAAGAAAGGAACCATACTATGAATATCACCTGCAACTTCCTAACCCTTCTTGCCCAAATAAATTTCTTAAGCTGAATTCTGACTGCAATTTTCATCACCTCTGCCCACCGAATGATCTGAATCTCTAACATCAATTTATCCGCTTTTGCAACCACCCATGAATTCTATTGCTTCCCCAAAATTTACTTTTGTCTTCCGATTTTGACTTCCAGTTACTTTTTTTCCACGGCTTCCCAAAGACACCCACCGGGAGCTTCAATGTTACTTTTGTCTCTAGCCAGTGTTGCTTATTTAGTTATTTTCCTGAGAAAGCTAAAAAAACAGGAGCATAAAGATGTCTCTACTAACAGAGAGTGTAATGGATCAAACCTTAGAGTGTTTGACACTTATGCCTCTGTTGTGCATACGGTCGAATACTAATATAAAAAAAAGCAAAGCAGTAGAAGAAAGTATATAGGTAATAGAGGATTGGAGCTCTCTCGATCAATCTAAGTGTGTTCTTAAAAGTTGCACAGTTTGGTCTGAATTAAGAACGATAAATTTTATGCCCAGCCCGGCCATCACAAAAAGGTTGTCAATGAGCGGCAGTCCTGTGATAAAGAAGATGAAAATAAGGAAGAGTTGGAAGGATCAATTTCACCACAGGAATAACTTCTCGTTGGCAGTCCAGCTTTCTCCTAGTTATGATCGACAACAGACTTAAAGACGTGATTTGTCGGGCTATGGGAAAGCTACATTAAGTTGCTATCATTAAGGACATAATAGGAACAATAGAAAATATGTGGCTGTATTTAGCAAAAAGATGACTGTGAATAGAATTTCCCTTACTTCAATCTTGATCAATAGAGATATACGAGTTTATACCCTATGATTATTCTAATACATACTGCCTCAGTTTATAGCATGGTATCAGAGCTGCCAAGGGGGGTTACGCATCTTTCTTCTTCTTCGTACCCTGCTTCTTCCTCAATTTAAAGCCGCGCAGTGTGCGCGTCTTCGAGTGCAGAAGAAAATCTGTCGTCTTCGATCTTCGTCGTTTGGCTCGGCACCAGCGTGTCCTAGTAGCCGGCGAATATGGGGGATACTACATCGCCCTATTACCTTGACTCCGGTGATCAACCGGGCAACCTTATAGCACATATGATTTTCAAGGGGGTTCGAACACACGCTGTGGCGACCTCTCTGCTACCAGCGGCCGAAGGCTCGAGTTCATTTAATACGGACAATATCGGTTTGGCTAATTTAAGCAATGAGCAGGTTAAGGCTATTTTGAATTTAATTAAAGAAGATGCTCGAACTTGTGACCGAAAATCAGGTAAATATTCTTGTGTCAAGTGGATTATTGATACCGGGGCCTCTCAACATGTTACGGGTGATGTGACGTGTCTTGTTGATCCCGTGACTATTCCTGCTTGTTCGGTTGGATTGCCGGATGGGCGTACTGTGAGTGCGGTCTTGACCGGCCGTGTACCATTATCTCGGGAGCTGATTCTTGATCATGTTCTCTATGTGCCTGGACTGAATTGCCATCTCATTTCTGTTTCACAATTGGCAGATCAATCTAATTGCCTTGTCACTTTTACTAACAATTTTTGTGCTATACAGGACCTACGCTCGAGGAACCTGATTGGAGCCGGTGAAAGACGGGATGGGCTCTTTTATTTTAGAGGAGTGACGACACTGCATACTGTTCAGACATTAGCATTCTCAGAGTTTGAACTGTGGCATCGTCGAATGGGTCATCCTTCTGATCGGGTCCTGAAATTATTACCTGTTATTGCTTCCAGTTCTTCTCAGAAAAAGTTGAATAAAGCTTGTGAGGTGTGTCCACAAGCCAAACAAGTTCGTGATTCTTTTCCTGCTAGTAATAATAAAGCAAGTAGGATACTTGAACTTATTCACTGTGATCTGTGGGGACCCTATAAAACCCCGTCCACTTGTGATGCTGTTTACTTTCTTACTATTGTGGATGATTTTTCACGCGCTGTGTGGCTATATTTATTGCGTGATAAAAAGGAGGTTCATCAATATTTTCTCTCATTTATCGCTATGGTTGAAAAACAATTTTCACTTTCTATCAAAATTGTGCGTAGCGATAATGGGACTGAGTTCAAATGCATGCAACCATATTTTGACACTCATGGAATTTTATTTCAAACTTCCTGCGTCCATACACCCCAGCAAAATGGGAGAGTGGAGCGCAAACTCCGACACATCTTAAATGTTGCACGTGCCTTGATGTTTCAAGCTAGTCTGCCTATTACATTATGGGGTGAATGTGTACTTACAGCTGTGCATTTAATTAATCGCACTCCGTCTGGAGTTTTGGGTGGGAAGACACCCTATGAACTTTTGCATGGTGTTCCGCCCAATTTCTCTCACTTGCGCGTATTTGGCTGTCTTTGCTTTGCTCATAATGCTTACTCACGAGGAAATAAATTCTCTCCACGGAGTTGTCGTGGTGTTTTTGTTGGCTATCCACATGGTAAAAAGGGGTGGAAGATATTTGATTGGCACACAGGTGAAATTTTTGTGTCCCGAGACGTGATTTTTCATGAGGATGATTTTCCTTTCTCGACACCTATGCATGAGCCCCAGGTAGTTTTGGCGCCGGACAGTACAACTACACCTATGGTGGTTGATCCTGATCCTGTAGTTGTGACCCCGGCAGCGGCAGAACCTCCTCCGACAGCCCCTACAAACGCCACAACTGTGCCTGCTCAATCTGAAACTGAATCACTCGGCCGTGGTCTACGCTCGAGGCGTCCGTCTATTTTGCTACGTGATTTTGTCACACATCACGTCCAAAGATTGAGCCCATCCCCGTCAGCCACCTCCTCCGTTAGTTCCTCAGGTACGCCGTATCCTATAGCTAACTTTATAAAATGTGACAAGTTCTCTATACGCCATCGTTGTTTTCTTGGAGCAACACTTGCAGGGCATGAACCCCGATCATTTAAAGAGGCAATGACCGATGTCGGTTGGCGTCAGGCTATGCAAAGTGAGATTCAGGCACTAGAAAATAATCATACTTGGGTTATGGAGCCGCTTCCGCCAGGTAAAAAGGCTCTTGGATGCAAATGGGTGTACAAAATTAAGTATCACTCTGATGGCACTGTTGAACGTCTTAAGGCCCGTCTTGTTGTGTTCGGTAATCACCAGCAAGAAGGTATTGATTATACTGAGACATTCGCCCCCTGATATTCATGTAATTTCCGATTGTATGTTTGTATTTTTAACTAGTTTTTATTAGTTGTAGTTGTGGAAATTACACACTTTTGGTGTAATATTTTATTTTCATTTTTATTTGTAATTTGTTTAGATTAGGATTATTCTGAGCTAAACAGGTCAAAGATCATCGAAGGGATCAAGATTGGACCTTAAAAGATCAAGGAAAGTGCAAGGAGACAAGAAAGATTTCGATTTGGAAAAAATACTCATGTACCCGGTCGGGTATTGCCTATACCCGATCGGGTATTCACTTGATTCGATTGTCCAAATCAAATCCGGGAACAAATGATCGTGGGAGCAAATTTTTGTGAAGATTTGTCGCATACCCGATCGGGTATGCCGACATACCCGATCGGGTATGCCCAGAAAAGTGACTTTATGGGCAATTTCCTAAGATACCCGATCGGGTATCCTATATACCCGATCAGGTATCAGACCCTGCAGCTCCCAAAAGCCTATAAATACACCCCTTTCCTTCACAATAAAATCACCAATTCACATATACTTCTTAGCTCAGTTTAGACAAGTTCTTTCTTTATATTTTTCATCATGTTTAGTCTCCAAATGAGGAGCTAAACTCTTCCATCTTGGTTTTGCTACTTTGAAGCTTAATGAATTTGTAAGTTGTGAGTTATTATCTTTAATCTTCCTCCTTGAATATTAATTCTTTCTTTAAATACTATTTCTATATCAATGTTGGGGAGTGTTACTAAGATGACAATTAGTTAACATCTTGACATTAGTTATAGTAATAGTTATTTCTTCCTCTACGTTAATATCGGGGAGTGTTACTAAGATGACAATTAGTTAACATCTTGATATTAACTATAGTAGGATTCATCTTCTTTAATATTCTTCCTTGAGTATTAATTAATTCCTATTCATATTTCATATTAATATTTTGAACATTACTTAAAGGATCAACTAGTTTTGTTTCATATATTAATTATTACTAGAATCGGTCGACTAATACGCTTGTTATTAATTCGGTCCTTTCGCGGTAGTAAACTTGGGTTATTAATGCATGCGTTTCATGGTTAATAAACCAAGGGGAATTAATTATATTGATTAAACCAATAAACCACTTGTGTTGAGGTTATCAATCTCAATCGTTTTCATCTTGATTTTATTGCTACTATCGAGTGAATATACGGCGCGTGTTCTATATTAACTCGGTAGTAAGTTTTATTAATGAACGCGTCTCGTTATTAATAACTACCCTCGATGAATTGGATATACTCCTCGATTGAGTATTCGAGAGGAAGATAGTTAAAGATATAACCGGGATCGACGAACATTTCATTAAGTGGATAAAAGCAAAGCCAAGTCTTCTTCTCATTAATTAAAACACATAACTCGTTCATCTTCGTATTTAAATATAATTTAAAGTTCATCAACGAAATATAAACCCCCCTTATTGTTACTTATCTATTTCTGTAAGAAGAAAAGTATTCCTTTCCCTGTGGATACGAACCTTACTACACTATACTACGTATTAGTGTCGTATTGTATTATTACTTTGAGTGCACCTCACGATAAAGTGCACGTCAAATTTGGCGCCGTTGCCGGGGAAAGGCAATTATTTTTCTTTTTATTTTATCTCATAAAAATAAAAAAAATAAAAATCTTAGTTTTCTATTTTCTGAGCTTTCATGAGTATATGGATACCAACACATCATCCCTAGAGAGTCAAATTTCCGACTTGACTTCTCTAATAAAGGAGTTTAATTCATGTTCAAAATCTCAAGATGTCCATACATGCAACATTTGCATGTCACACAGACATCTTACGGATTTTTGCCCAGAGCTTCAAAAAGAATACTTTGAACAAAGGAATGATGTTGGTTTCCAAGAGAGGTATGATTCATTCTCCAACACATATAACCCATACTCAAGTTCTTATTCCAGCATGTCCACTGAAGACATGATCCGAGCTCTCACTATCAATGTGACGAATATGCAACAAAATATGTCACAATGCCCGCAAGAAACAGTGTCCAACGAACAGAACTTGGACAATCAGTTGAAACAAATGCCAAGCATTGTGAACCACATGGGCAAGGAGGAGGAAGAAGAGGAGCTTACGGAGAAAGCTCAACTGGAGGAGGAACCTCAAAACTCAACTCCACCACCGGCCATTCCTGAAATCATGCCACCATTTTCTGAGACTCTAAGGGAAACTCAAAGGGTGGAGAACGACAAAGACATCTACGAAATCTTCAGCAATTGTGAGTATCATTTAGATTTCTCTTCGTTCACAAATATGCAGGGAATAACGGTGGAGTTACGCAAACATTTCATACTCCCTCTTATACCACCCAGATCAAAACCCCTTCGATTGACCATGCTAAGTGAAAATCATGGACCCTCACTCTTACAATATGAAGTGATAGAAATCCGGATATTTGATCCTGGAAAGATTGTCAAAATAAAGGGTCGACAAATTGAGCCTTTCTATAAGAGTCACTCGGGTGAAAATGTGAAGAAGAGGGATCATCACGATCCAAGCCTAAACGACTGAAATTAAAAAAGATGGTGTCGTGCCACGACGTTAAATAAGGCGCTTTTTGGGAGGCAACCCAAGTGAGGTACATCATTGTGTGTTTATTTTATTTTTTTTCTTTTTCTTTCCCCTACACAACCTCTTTTTCACCTCTTTTCATCTTTAATCTTTCAAAACACCATCCAATTCCACCCCAATCACCCCAACCCTCATAACCATATCCTTCTTTCTTTAAAAATCTATCCAAATCCTCCACCAAACCCCACACACAAAACAATCATAATCTTGTTCTCATCACTTTCCTCTTACTCCACATACCCTCTAATCCATAAACTCTTACATTCACCCCTCTCCCAAACCACAATTTTATATCTTCAAAAAAACCCAAAAAAAAAAAGTGATGGCAAAAACAAGCACTGGGGACAGTGCTCCGAGCTAAGTGAGGGGGAGTCACTCATTGGTACGCAATTAATTTTTCTACCTTGTAACTTGCATTATTTTTTTTCACAAAAAAAAAAGAAAAAAAAGAAATGCTAGTTAGGTTGAAAACCCAAAAATAGGCAATCTAAGCAAAAAGGGCTTATAAAAAATGAGTGAGATGGAAAGGATGGAAAAACAAAAAGAGATGCTAGGATGAAAACCTGAAAAGGCTCCTAGGCAAAATGAGAGATATGAGAGATATATTTGTTTTTGCAGAACATCATTTAATCTCTTGACGGAAAAGAAGAATAAAAGAGGTGAAGAAAAAAATGAGCATAGAAGGCCATGAAACCCAAGAAGATGTTTTTTTTATTGAGCTAAAAACTCAATGTAAAAAAATAATGTTTTATCCTTGGTGGTCTTTTGCCTTTTCTTGTTGATTGTTGAACTTTTGAGGATTTGGAAGTGTTAAACATTTGACTTTACTCGAGGACGAGTAAAGAAGCTAACTGTGGGGGAGTTGATATTCATGTAATTTCCGATTGTATGTTTGTATTTTTAACTAGTTTTTATTAGTTGTAGTTGTGGAAATTACACACTTTTGGTGTAATATTTTATTTTCATTTTTATTTGTAATTTGTTTAGATTAGGATTATTCTGAGCTAAACAAGTCAAAGATCATCGAAGGGATCAAGATTGGACCTTAAAAGATCAAGGAAAGTGCAAGGAGACAAGAAAGATTTCGATTTGGAAAAAATACTCATGTACCCAGTCGGGTATTGCCTATACCCGATCGGGTATTCACTTGATTCGATTGTCCAAATCAAATCCAGGAACAAATGATCGTGGGAGCAAATTTTTGTGAAGATTTGTCGCATACCCGATCGGGTATGCCGACATACCCGATCGGGTATGCCCAGAAAAGTGACTTTATGGGCAATTTCCTAAGATACCCGATCGGGTATCCTATATACCCGATCAGGTATCAGACCCTGCAGCTCCCAAAAGCCTATAAATACACCCCTTTCCTTCACAATAAAATCACCAATTCACATATACTTCTTAGCTCAGTTTAGACAAGTTCTTTCTTTATATTTTTCATCATGTTTAGTCTCCAAATGAGGAGCTAAACTCTTCCATCTTGGTTTTGCTACTTTGAAGCTTAATGAATTTGTAAGTTGTGAGTTATTATCTTTAATCTTCCTCCTTGAATATTAATTCTTTCTTTAAATACTATTTCTATATCAATGTTGGGGAGTGTTACTAAGATGACAATTAGTTAACATCTTGACATTAGTTATAGTAATAGTTATTTCTTCCTCTACGTTAATATCGGGGAGTGTTACTAAGATGACAATTAGTTAACATCTTGATATTAACTATAGTAGGATTCATCTTCTTTAATATTCTTCCTTGAGTATTAATTAATTCCTATTCATATTTCATATTAATATTTTGAACATTACTTAAAGGATCAACTAGTTTTGTTTCATATATTAATTATTACTAGAATCGGTCGACTAATACACTTGTTATTAATTCGGTCCTTTCGCGGTAGTAAACTTGGGTTATTAATGCATGCGTTTCATGGTTAATAAACCAAGGGGAATTAATTATATTGATTAAACCAATAAACCACTTGTGTTGAGGTTATCAATCTCAATCGTTTTCATCTTGATTTTATTGCTACTATCGAGTGAATATACGGCGCGTGTTCTATATTAACTCGGTAGTAAGTTTTATTAATGAACGCGTCTCGTTATTAATAACTACCCTCGATGAATTGGATATACTCCTCGATTGAGTATTCGAGAGGAAGATAGTTAAAGATATAACCGGGATCGACGAACATTTCATTAAGTGGATAAAAGCAAAGCCAAGTCTTCTTCTCATTAATTAAAACACATAACTCGTTCATCTTCGTATTTAAATATAATTTAAAGTTCATCAACCAAATATAAACCCCCCTTATTGTTACTTATCTATTTCTGTAAGAAGAAAAGTATTCCTTTCCCTGTGGATACGAACCTTACTACACTATACTACGTATTAGTGTCGTATTGTATTATTACTTTGAGTGCACCTCACGATAAAGTGCACGTCACCCCCCTGGCGAAAATGGTTACTGTTCGCATGGTTTTAGCTGCTGCTGCCGCTAAAAACTGGGAATTACATCAACTGGACGTTCATAACGCTTTTCTTCACGGGGACTTGGATGAGGAGGTCTACATGAAACCTCCTCCCGGATTTCTTTCTTCTCGGCCTGGGCAGGTGTGCCGACTGAAGAAGTCATTATATGGCTTACGTCAGGCACCTCGATGTTGGTTTGCAAAATTGACTGCTTCTTTGAAGCAATATGGATTTCGGCAATCTTATTCTGATTATTCTCTCTTCACTATGCATCAGGGGTCGGCTCAATTATATGTCCTCATTTATGTTGATGACTTAATTATCGCAGGCAATGATTGTGGTGCAATCTCTCGCTTTAAATCTTATCTGCATAAATGTTTTCATATGAAAGATCTTGGTATTCTTAAGTATTTTCTTGGGATTGAAGTGGCTCGAAGCACTGATGGTCTTTTCCTTTGTCAGCGCAAATATACACTGGACATTATTTCTGAAGCCGGTCTTCTTGGGGCAAAACCTGTGGCCTTCCCTATTGAACAAAATCATGGCTTGGCTCTATCTCAGAGCGCTCTTTTGGCTGATCCGGAATCATATCGCCGGCTTGTTGGTCGTCTTATTTACTTATCCTTTACCCGACCAGACCTGGCCTATGCTTTTCATATTTTATCTCAGTTTATGCAGGCTCCCCGACAAGATCATTGGATGGCAGCCTTAAGGGTTGTTCGGTACCTTAATGGCTCCCCGGGTCAGGGCATTCTTCTCAGCTCTACTTGTGATTTGACTCTTACAGGCTGGTGTGATTCGGATTGGGCCAGCTGTCCCCTTACGCGCCGTTCTCTTACAGGCTGGATAATTTTTCTGGAAGATTCTCCCATCTCGTGGAAGACAAAGAAACAACACATTGTGTCTCGCTCCTCAACCGAGGCCGAGTATAGGTCCATGGCGGATACCACGGCCGAACTAAAATGGGCTAAGGGTCTTCTTCTTAGTCTTGGCATTGATCATTCGAGTTCTATGTCCTTATTTTGTGATAGTCGTTCCGCTCTTTATATTGCACATAACCCGGTATTCCATGAGCGCACCAAGCACATTGAAGTTGATTGCCACTATGTTCGCGATGCTATTCTGAATGGGTTGCTCGTTGCTCGTCATGTTTCTACTACGGATCAACTTGCTGACATCTTCACTAAAGCTTTAGGCAAGCGTCAATTTCTCTACCTTCTTGGCAAGTTGGGCATTTTTGAACCCCATGCTCCAACTTGAGGGGGGGTGTTAGCGTGTTAGTGGATTAAGGGCTTAGCCCATTTTATATTTGTTTGTATTTACTTGTATATTACTATGGGTTAAGGGCTTGAATCATTACGGAACATCTTGTATATATATTACTTCAATCTTGATCAATAGAGATATACGAGTTTATACCCTATGATTATTCTAATACATACTGCCTCAGTTTATAGCAGTACATAGAAATACATTATTTAATTCAAATGTAATAATAATTCGTTAATCTAATAGCAATATAATAAATACAGATAAGTAAGTAAAAAAATCAATATTGTTCACCTATGAAATACCCCAACCAATAGTGTACCTAAATACAAAGTATGCTAGTACATAGTAGTAAAATAAATTGCTAGCTTAGCTAATTTAACATATAAAAAATGCATATTATATAGATATATCCATGCGTTGGATAATTAATCTGAGGCGTTGGGATGATCAGCGGCGGCGTCCCGGAGCTGCTGTCTCATGGCGTTGAGGAAAGCGGTGGCTTTGGCATCGATCTGGGGGTCGGCCACCCAATTGAGGCGGTCCTCGTCGCTCGGCCACACTCTGTACGCCTGCTTCCTCCCAACCTGCATCTCCTCCTCGTAGTAATTCCGACGTTCCTTCCTTCTCTTCCCTTTGAACAGCCCCAGTAGAGAAAACCCAAACTTCATCCCCATACTTTTTCGATCTAATAATGTATCTGTATCTGTCACTAAACTCGATCAAAAGAAAGCCAGCTAGCTTCTTTCAAGCTTCTAATAATGTATCTGTATCTGTATATTTTCCCTGGCTATATTATGCTAGTTAAGGACGGGAGGGTGGTTGCTTTTATAGGGTCGTAAAACGCGGTCTAACTCAGTACTTGCATCGAATCTCCAAGGAATGATTCACTGCTGAAGGCCGTCTAGCTGTTGCTTTAAATCGACGGTCCGGATTGAGTGCAGTGAGACTAATTAATTAATGAATTAATCACATTTTTTCTTTTTCCCCTACTCATTTTATTGTACAATTACAATATTGCGGAGCAGTATTTTCGAGGAAACAAATCTCGGGGAGTGTTTATTCATGACATTTTTTTCAGAAATATTACTAAAATAAAATTTATTTACACAAATTAAATATGATTAATAGTTGCTACTAACAAAAGTTACCAATTTACTATTATTCAATTATTCAATTACTAAGGAATCTTTATTTTAGTTATAAATATGTAATTATTTCTTTATTCATAGTTATATATGTTTTATTTATCATCTACTACCTATTTCTTGATAGATTGTCTCATCTTTTTATTTTCGATCCGTCTCATTAAGATTGTACTTGTATATACTAAGGGTATGTTTGGCACAACTAGCTAAAAAGATACTTTTACGAGCTTTTTAGTAACTGTTAGCTTTTAGTGACTGAAAAGATCTTAAAAAGAAAATGTGATGGCTGTTTGGTAAAAAGCTGACTGTTTGATTTAGTTTGGTTTGGTATACAAGCTGTTAGGACTAATTTAAACTAAAAGTCACGAGCTTTTCTCAGATGCTACACCTGATAGCATCTCAAAAAAGATCTTTTAATTTTTGAAAAGTTCTTAAAAAATGTCATGCCAAACATACAACTAGAGTCTTTTAAGATCTTTTTAAAGAATAGAGAAACTAGAAGCTAGAGTCTTTTGTGTGCCAAACATAGCCTAAATTTGATATGTTTGTATGGTTCTAAATCATTCTTACTTTAATCTTACTCTATGAATTCAATATTAATCACATAAATCCACTTTTTTTTAATAATGTAATGTAATCACTTCACCTTCTCATGTCTCAATGTTAATGGAGCGGGGTAGTAGTTCGTAATTATTCTCGTTATATCATAATCGGGGATCCGGAGTCTCTGCCTTGCTTTAAAGAAGCTAAGACAGTGTGTCTGGCTCTTCCAGGCCGTTCAATCGGAAATTGGACGGTCGAAGATCTTGGGCTCTACCCCTTCACTGATGATCTCGAGGTCCTCCTCGTCGCTTCCCCGCCGTCGGATGCCGCAAGGCATTGGATCCTGATCCCATACTCGGTATATGTGAAAACATCCTGCAGATTAATCGAGATGTTTTCACTTTCAGCAAAAAAATGCATAATATCCTGTAATATCCGGACTGGTTTGATTATGCAACAATTGTAGAAATTAAAGATCCTGATCAATTTATATGGGTTAGCTACATATAAACAGTGGCGGTGCTAGGGGGGAGCGATCCGGTGCTGCCGCCCCCGTTTGCCGGAGGTTCTTGTGTATATATATGTATATGTTTATGTTCAGCCCCGACTTAAGAATAGCAAAAAATATTAACTGTCCCGTAATCTGGCATACATTTCGAGTAGCACGGACGGTTGAAGTGCCTACATCTTGTTGGGTGACGCGGGTTTGAATCCCGCCCTGCCCTTGTTTTTTTAACATCAAATAAAACTTGCTCTTCTCTTCTTTTTTAACGACGTACTACCGTATTAAACTTTCTCTACTTTCTCAGTTTACGGGATGTTAGGATGTTTTTACTTGGACTGTAATTTGTCCCAGACCAGACCAGTTCAGACTAGACCAGACCAGACCAGACTTGGGTAGTTATAAAAATACAAAGAAACCAGACCTTACCAGACCAGTTCAGACCAGATCAGACCAGACCAGACCAGACCAGACCAGCAAATTACAGTCCAAGTAAAAACATCCTTATTAGTTTTAAAAATGTTCCTACTTGCATGGTTTCTTGCACTTTTATGTTACATTTTTAATTTTTTCAATTCAAAATATTTAGTTTTTGGCTTATTGCTATTTCGAATATTAACATGTTATATACGTTTTCTTTTTAGTACAAAAACAGTAAAAAATGACTTTTAACTATTTCTTTCCTCTTCAAAGACCTATATTATTTTATAAGGAGTTTATCAAGACCTATATATCCTTTTAAAAAATAAATAACCTAAAAGTAACGTTGTTTTGAAAAGAGAATAATAACATAATACTACATAATTTTCTTGATAAGTTAGTAACTTATACTAGTATATATTATTAATTTATCTTCCTCTACTTGTTTAACTATATTTCTATTTAAACCTTGTTATTGTAAAGTAAAAGGACAAGCGTATTAAATCGAAATAAACTCGTTAGATAAACAAATTCTAATATTTTGTTTAGGCACTAACAAAACGAGTATAAAAATGAATAAATGTCTATATTTAACCAAAAAAAGGTACAAATTATAGATCTTTCTAACCAACGGTTCGATTTTTTTCGCCCCCCTTAAATTTTGTTTTGTTCCGCCACTGCATATAAATATACTCCGTATTACATATCAGGAGGGCCGGTGATTGTTCGTTAAACGAATTTGTCAAACAATAGCTTTGAGAATTTGAGCCCCATAGCTTGAAGGAACTTTTGAGATGCATGATAGCTTGAGTTAAAAAGATACGGAGTAAGAGATAATGATTTAAGTATTCACTCTTTCTCGCTAGACATTGTGTATTACGGTCGTTGCAGCGTGAAATATTTTCAAATTCGCACATGGTCGGAATGCGGTCGTTGTGTATCCGGTAGCAGCGTGATGAAGGCTGATGTGGTCCCGTTGCGGCCAGTTGCCGTGTAATGCGCCGCCGTTGCGGTTTCGTTGATGTTACGTTCCTGGTTTTGGTCGTGATGAGGTTGCGGCGCCGAGTATGATTATGCTCAATTTTATGTTGAATCGATTCTCACTCGCATACATAACCCAACCCCGGACTAGACCATTCCACCCCTAGACATGTGCAATAACATAACCTTAGGCTAATCATTAGCACAACCAAACTAGCTAGGTTATACGAGTATAATTTTTCCTTAACTTTTTGGTTTTATGCTTGGCGTTTTTATCATTTGAGATTTAGCTCAATCATTCTACGAATACTTTGTCTAATGTAATCACTTTTCATGCTAAGCTAGCCCAGCGTTGTAGTGGAATGGGGATGCCTTTTGAAAGAAAAAGAGAATTTTCTTGCAATTTGAACTTGAGGGACCGGAAGAGTACTACGTCTGGGCAAATGAACGAACAGTTGAAAAGGCAGGGAGGGACAATACATCAAGTGGGTACCCTTAATAACTACATCCAGCTTTACAGCTGTGTGCAAAAATATAAGGTGCTCTTGTACGGTGTACCTCACATATCAGGAATTGAAGAGTATCAACACATGCGGCATAATCTTCTATTTATCGCTCTGGCATGGCCTCATCATTGATTTATTCGTCTCAAGAGCGAATTTTGTTGCGATTTGATGCTCGAACGATTTTGACATCACATGAATTGAAATCATGAGGAATAAGCTTAACGTATAAGAAATCAAATGGCTGCGCACCCTTCAAATCTTCAATACATTTTACAGTTGTATCTACTTTTGGAATAAGTACTTCATTTCAATAAATCCTTTAATGACTACTTACTTTTAATATAATTCATCAAATATAGAGCCTATTTAGCAAGCATGTATTTCGGCTTATCACACTTATTAGTCATTTTTTTCACTAAACACTTAACTTTTGATTTCGCGCGCTGAATTGTGTAATAATAAGAAAACGTAATGCTAGATATATTTTTCTTGTTGTATTGGCTGTTTTTCATATAATTTTATTTTATTATACTAATAAAATATATTTTAAATATAATGTTTAATTACATAAATGAACGAAATCAGCCAATCTAGTCATTTCAACAAGAATTTCATATGTTTCAGCAGAATCAGTCCATTCATACGTGGTATTATCAACGGGCTCTTAATCATCTTCAACAATCATAAGTATCATCCTAGATCCTACCCCATTCCTCACTCCTCAATAAAGAGGCACATGTATAATAAAAAAAGTATCATGAAGAGATTATTAAAGACAAAATTTCGATGATCACGACTTGCTTCAGTCGTCAGCAAAAGGGGATGGCAGCCAGTGGTACAAGAGCATCTAAAGTATTCTTAGTCGTCTAATAATTTGGTCTCTTAAACTATCTGAAATCCAGCTCAATCAATAAACTTAGGGTAAATTACCATAAATACAACTATCAATTCTTGGTAATACTAAAACTATAATCCCTTTTTTATCTTTCCTTTATAGAACTAGAACTAGAAAGGGTACATTTCTTTTTTACCCTTAGAGCTTCCAAACATTTCCCTAGATATTTAATTTCCTTGATCACATCCTTTTTTCTTCAATCCTCTCGACATTGCGCTTCTCTTGGGAAAGTGGATTGAATTTTCATGTTTCATAGGATTAAAAATGCATTGGCATGATAAATTACCGCTAATAAAATTCTAAGTGAGTTTGTACTTGAACTAAAAAAAATCAAAAACACTTTCTCACAACCATAGCCGCCACCTTTTCAGTATACGCGTAATTACCATAAATTCCTTGTTCTAAGAATATCCCCGAAACTCCCAAATACATTAAGTCGCTGTCAGTCGCTATCAGGTTGTTCCAAACTCTCCAAGAAATTCTCCAAACCTTTTCAGTATATGCGTAATGACAATTAATTTTTTTTATGTCAATTCTATTGATTCTTCAATTATGAATTGTGAGTAGTTTTAATTAGAGATTTGGGATTGATGAAGAGGTTGATCATGATGTACGGCTAGATTCTTGATGGGTTAATTGCATGAATACCGTTTAATTTGTGTTTGAATAATTTAATTGATATCTTTTGTAACCTGGAACCGCGGCTAGAATTACAATTGCTTGTAGAATAAATTAAAAGAGATCTAATTTATTCTAGGACACATTCACACATACTTAATCGTTCGCTAAGAGATTAGTAGCGATTAAGGGGCCGTAAGCTCGCTCGTATTGGCAATAAGTTAGGATCCTGTCGCATGAGAGATCAGCCTGGTCCCCTAATTTATTGTACTCTACACCGCGAGAGCGGTAAGAACTTAGTAATGATTAGCTAGGCTCAATTAATTTAATTTCATGTAATTAGGCCTGATCAGCCAGAAATCTGGTTACCCCGGAATCAATCCTTATTCCCTTCGTCATTAATTAGAAAGAACCCCCTAGTTTAATCGTTTTATTCGCATTTTTATTTTCCAACAACCAATCTTGCACGATTCATTTTTATTTATTTCTTTTTAATCGCTGAATTTGGTTAATCTTTGATTCCCTTTTGTCCGTCCCTGTGGAGACGATACTCGTACTTACACCACTATATTACAATCTATTTTAAGTGCGAGAAAATTTACATCATTTTTTGGCGCTTGTTTAGTCTAAAGCGCCTCCAAACCAATTTCGTTGTCAATTTTATTTTAAAATTTGGGACACGTGCGGCGCTTCTGCGGAACAAGCGCCTCCAAGTTTTTTTAATTTTTACGAATTAATCACGTGTGCGGCGATTCCCGGAAGAAATGCCTCTGAATAAAAAATCGGATCCGCCATTTTCTTAAAAGTAGTGCGGCGCTTCTATCAAATAAGCGCCTCCGATCCGACGCTTTTCAATTAGCTAACCCTAGGCCCTTTTCAAAACAATCGAATATAGATCATCGTAACTCCATAGTCCAGCCTTGCTGCGCAGACCGAAAAGAAACTCTAGCCTTGTCGACTGACGCTGTGCTTGCTGCCGACTGCTGCGCCAACGTCCACTGGTCTCCTGGCCGCTGCCACCTATTGCTCTGCTTGCCGCCGCCGCCTCGACAAGTATCTTTGTGGTTGCTGATTGCTCTGATTGTCGCCGCCGCTGTGAATTTCAATCGCCGTCGAGTGCTCTCGGACTTCAGTAGATCCGTAGATGCCCAACGCTCTCTAGGCCGCAAGCTAAAGGTCAGTATATTTTCATTTATTTTTTTTAGAATATTTTACTTTTTATACGAAGTACTACACATTACTTTTTGGAGATTTTTGATTTAGCGAAATAGTGAATATAATAATGTGAATGTGTTTATTTTCGGATTAAAAGGTTCACATCAAATTGTTGGTTGGAATATGAATGATTATTAGTTGTATTATGGTATAATTATATATATATATATATAAAGTAAATATGCTAACTATGTTGTTGAATTTTAGCATTCTCTCTTTTGTTAATAACTGGTCTCGCACCTTGCTCCTCTTCACTAGTGGAAAAACGTCAAATAGAGGTACTATGAAAATCATGATGTTGGACAGGTATGAATAAATTGTGAGCTTGCAAAGCTATTTATTATATGAATATTGTATTGTAGTTAAGTTTGAATATGTTTGTGATCATTTTTCAAAATACATTTCAGGTATGACGTTCAAGAAGTGAACCATACACATTAGCAGAACCCATTGTAATCAGAAATGTATGGTCAAGATATTGTCTTGATGTAGTATTGCAAATTTGAGAAAAAACTACATAGCGAAACAATTTGTACTTTGTATTCATGTATGAATGTTGATTGGATGTTTAATGAAAACACGTACTGCATTATGCGTTTGATACATGATATGATACTATTTTTATTGGATATGTTTGATTGTATGAATTAGTTTTACGTATTATAAAACTGAGAATCAATCTGAATTTTTAATACAAATGCTTGTAATTTAATAACATTTCAGAGGCACTTCACCTGATAAAGCGCCTCTAAATGGCGTTTTTGCACATGTGTTATTTAATTCTTGATTCCCTTTTCCCGTCGCTGTGGAGACGATACTCGTACTAAAACCTTTTACTACTACATCTTTTTATTAGTGCGAGAAAACTCAAATCAAGGGGTGACTCCCTGAAATTTTTCTCAGGGGTGCGCATGAGTGAGAACAAAGATTTAGGGCTTCATTGATATTAGCTTGCACGTTTAACGACGACGTTGCATTCCTAAGTGGGGCGATTGTAATACCCGAAATTAGCTTAAAACAATTAATAGTACATACTAGTCATAGCAACAACAAAGGAGCACCTTCTTTTAAGGAGCTCATCTACTAAGAACTCCGTAATTGATTGTGTCTGCACGAGAGCAGTCTTAGGATGGTGACCCCTTCGAAAACTTCTTAGGCCGCTCAATCATCTACTAAGAACTTCGTAATTAAGCGTGCTTGTACGAGATTAGTCTTAGGATGGGTGATTGTGACACCGCACCCGGATGTACTTGAATTTGAAACTTAAAATGTACTTGAACTTCCTAGCGAATAAAATTCGTGTAATTGGTTGGCATATTTAATTAATGTGCGATTAATTAAATTGTTTATCGGGTCCAGTATATGTGACCGGGCTACCAAATATTTAGTTGGGTCATCGTGATAATTATAGAAACCCAAATAAAGTGTCAACTAAAGTTGATAAAAATATTTGGACCACCCGAGTACCATTTTGGCCCAACCTGCCAAAAATATCAGGAATAATTGGGGGAGACTTCCTACACCCACTTGGGGGTATTCTACACATCACTTGGCCTCAAATAATGAGGGAAGGGGGACAACTAAATGTGCTTGTGCGTGCAAGGAGGAGAAGAAGTCTCCTAAAGACAAATTGGCCATACCTACTACTCTTGGCATCATTCCTAATTGATTGAGCAAGAGCATCCCCCTACCATTGCAATCACTCGACCGACACAAAGAAGAGGAGAGCTCTAGGAAACACTCTCATAGAGTCCAAGGTTGAAGGAAGAATCAACAAGGGAAAATCCAAGGAGGAGAAGAGTGGTTCTTGAGGTAAGAACACAACTAGTATTTCTTTAACTAGTTTTATGGTGTATGATTTTTAGGAAATCATATGGTGGATTAAACCATGAGTTGTACACGTTTAAAAGTGTATTATATGGTTATAAAGTGATGATAATTAACTTAGAAGAGTTGGTGAATCGATAGGAGTCGGAATCGCCGGAAACCGCCACTTATAGGGAGCTGTTCGTAGCTGCAGACCACGAAAGCCGCCCACCTTTGGCAAAAGCCGCCCGGCTTTCGTCTGCTGGTCAGATTTTCCACTTCTATTCGGTTTAGAACGGGGATTGATCGGAGGGCTTAACAAAGGCAACTATTGCAGCACTTCATAAGGTGAGGATGGCTGACTATGTTGCTTATAATCTTTGGGTTAATTTCGTAGGATTACCTAAAGTAATTAAATGTGATTTTCATGGATTATTAATGATTAATAATGCCTAAATGAAATTATTGTTGTCAATGAATAAAGGAGCATAATATACAAATTTAAGGATAAATTGTGTATGATTATGTAATATGAGCATATTGGCTTGATGAAGGGATTAATTATAAATATTGTGTTGAAATATAACTCAAACTTCATATAAGGATATATGAGTGATTAAAGGTTATATTTTGTATATTGATATGAACTATATTTTCAAATGGAAAATTAGTTTGGAAATTGTCTATATGACTATGAATTGAAAATGAGTTTTGTTGGAATTTATCCGACTAGTATTATGATACTAGTCGGGGTTTTGGAATGAAATATGTTAGAATTGATCCAAGGTTTGGATTGTAAATTGTTGAGCCTTAAGTAGTCTTAAGAGATACTAAGGTGGATAAGTGATGCTAGGGGTAGGCCTTAAGGGATACCCAAGATAAAGTGAATAATAAATTGATCCTAGGAATAGGATTGGCCTACGGGCGTATTCGGTAGTCTTAAGGATTAGCCGATAGAGTATTGGTAATTAGTAAGGACCATGGCCCTTCCCGACTCTAGAGAGCGGGGTTGGATAGCATGGACTTACATCGTGATCACGGGTTAGGGTGGAATCCGAACCGGAGACCTTACGAGGCTCCCGACAGCGGTAACACATAAGATAGGACCCCGAATGGACCTTACCTTCCTACGGGATGATGGGTATGAGTTCAGGGGCGGGATGTTGGACTCCGGCCCGAGAGCCCGGTGAGGCCTCGGAGAGCGGTGACAAGTCTCGTAAAGGATGATAAGACCTACGGGCGGTGTCGTGTTAACGACGGATATAATGAAATATATGAAATGGGCCGTGTGCCGACAAATAAATAAATTTACTTATTATAGAGATAATAAGTGGGAAATATAAATTATTATTTATATTATGATATCACTGTATTTTGAGGGTCTTAGAAATTGAAACATTGATTATACTTGGTATAGTTGTCATTGTACTTGTCAAATGCTTCCAAGTACTGACCTCCCCTTCACGGGGGAGGCCACCTCACAGTTTCAGGTAGGGAGTAGAGCTTGCTACCAGTGCCCGTTGCCTCGGGAAGATCTAGGAAGGAAGACGTGGTTCGTGCTTCCTCCGTCTCTATTTTAAAAACATTTCAATTAATGCTCATGGATATTTTTGAATGATTATTGGGGCTTGTATGCCCATGTTTGCCGGAGTGTGGCATAAACACTTGTATTAAACGTTTCCGCTGATTTCAATTGATTATTTTACATTATGTTTGTTTATGGATGTACTATTGTGAATGATATTCAAGACACCTAGTATAGTATGGATGAGTTGGACTGCGGTTGACTATTCGTACTGTACGGCGGGTTGTTGACGTGTCCGGTAGGTCCGGGGCGTGACAATTAAGTTGGTATCAGAGCCTTAGTCCGTAAACTTCGTAATGAAGCTTCGAAATTCTTTTGAAAATGATTTTGAAAACCATGAGCATAAAGTTTTGTACTTATAGAACTTTTGGTACTTGAGTTGCAAGGTCTCTAATTGTTAAGATGGTACCCTTAACAATTGGTATGGCGGTGATTTGAGCCAAAAGATGTCTTTAAGTACCTATCCGTCGCTTGACATTTGATACGAGTCTAATGGCTCATTCTAAACTTCTTTCAGAAATGGAGCCAATTGGAAGAATCACTAGGAGGAACCCGACGGGCCGTGTACTGGGTGGATCCGAACGCGGCAGCCGGGGGTCCACTAGGGTGACAAGGGGAAGGGGCCGTGGAGGCCAGCAACAAACCGTGAGCGACGGTCACGTTGACACGGAGAATGAAACTTATTGGTCCTATGAGGACTCAACTTATAGGCCGGAAACCGAGCCGGTGGAAACCCCATATGATGGGGAGGATGACGACATGAGCGGGGAGAGTGACGATAATGGCACTCTTGGGAGGATTGAGGCGCTACTCGAACAATACCATCGGGAGCGTGAAGAGAGGAGGCAACGCCGAAGGCGCCGAACGGGGCAACCTTCGGGTATGGCTTCAAGAGGAGGAAGCCACAATGCATCTAGAGTCCATGTGGAACCACATGGAGGCCGAAATGATGGAGGTCCAACCATAAGGATCTCCAAGTTTATCAAGGAAGCAAGAGACTTGGGGTGCAAACCCTTTGACGGGACCGGAGATATTTCGGTTGCCGCCCAATGGATCAAGAGGTTGAATGAAGCAGCCCTTGACATGCAAATCACGCCCAACCTTAAACTGAGAATCGCAGTAAGGTTGCTTGAGGGGATGGCGTCCAAATGGTGGGATGGGACCAAGACCAAGTATGGGGAGGACGTCGTTTGGGAGGACTTCCAACGGGAGTTCTTTGCCCAATATTACTCCGACTTCGAGGTGAACAAGAAGGTGAGGGAATATACCCTCCTAACTCAAGGGGGTAACATGACGGTGAAGGAACTTGAGTACAAGTTTCGGGACCTTGCCGACTACATACCGGAGTACGCTTGTGATGAGAACCGGATGGTGAACCACTTCTGGGATGCCCTAGACTTGGAGATACGTGATAGGGCAACACAATTGCCTAACATGACCTTCGCCCAAGTGGTAGACCAAGCCTTGAAGGGCGAAAAACAGTGGGAGGAGAGGAAGAAAAGAGACGCCGAGGAGGCGAAGAAAAGAAAATGGGAGAACCATGGCCCCCAAGGTTCTAACAAGAAGGGGAACCACGGGGGAGGTGGCTCATTCAAGGCCCCTGCACCACCATCGAGGGCGAATCAAGGCCCAAGCGGGCAAGCCTCGAGGTCTCAAAACTCGGGAGTACCAAGGTGCAGCAACTGCAAGAAGCTTCACCACGGCAAGTGTCGTGATCCCCCGAGATGCTACCAATGCGGGGAGGTCGGGCACATGAAGGTGAGTTGCCCACAGCTTGGGCGAGGTACAGGTTCCGGACCGAGTAGTGGGACCATGGTGAGCAGGAACCGAACGGGAGCACCGAGTGCAAGTATGGGGCACGGTGGAGCTAGCACAAGCAATGCACCGTCCGTTAATCAAGGGAGGACCCAAGCGAGGGTCTATGCGATTACGGAGGCCGATGCACGTGCTAACCCGGACTCCGTTGCGGGTAAATTCATGAACTTTTGATGTTAATTTCTTGTAAACCTTTTAAATGTTGAGATGTATAAGTTATATGGCCAACCCCGCCTGTTTAAAGTTCAAAGGAGTGGACAGATATCTGCCTGGGGCGAAAGCCGCCCGGCTTTGATGAACGTCGCCCGACGTTTGTCTATGGTTTATTACATAAATCCTACGGCGACCATAGGCCGCCCGACGTTGACGAAAGCCGCCCGGCTTTCGTGCTTGATTTTTGGTTAAATCATTCGGCGTATAAAAACCGGCCGCGTTTCGTAAAAACCGGCCGGCTTGTGTTCATGAATTCCGGTATGGGGCGCTGCTAACGAAAACCGGCCGGCATTCGTAAGAACCGGCCGGCTTTTACAATTAAAAAGTTGGAATTCTTTCGGCGACCGAAAACCGGCCGGCTTTGGCAAAAACCGGCCGGCTTACGTAACCAGCCATTCCGGGCTGAAGGCCAAAGTACGAAAACCGGCCGGCTTTCATGAAAAGCGGCCGGCTTTCCCTCATTGGTACACGGTGTTGATTTTAGGTGGGAACCGGGATGGAATCGGGATGGGGCGTTAGCTGACGATCATCCAAACCATAGCCGGGGTACTCTATAACCTAAGAAATGAGTCTAATAAGTGGGGAGTGTGTCTTACATTGCTTATGAATGTAGGAACACTAAAGATTAACGGGAGAGACGCAAGAATCCTCATTGACACCGGGGCGCAACGATCATTCGTGAGTGAGGCGTTTGCCGGGGGATTCGAAGAACCACTTGTACCGATGGCTCAAGCCCTATTGGTATCCACACCTCTAGGGGAAGACATCGAGAGAGATAGCCACTATCCATCGTGTGAGGTGGAAGTGGAGGGCCAAAACTTGACGTGTGATTTCGTACCGCTGAGTATGATTGAATTCGATGCAATCCTGGGGATGGATTGGCTTGAGAAACATCATGCTAGGGTCGATTGCTACACAAAGATACTTGAACTCGAAGGCGATGAAGGGGTAACCTTACGCTTCGAGGGGGATCGGGCCAAATCCAATAGTTGTATCATATCCGCCGTAAGAGCTAGGAGTATGATGAGAAAGGGTTGCCACGCATATCTAGCATACGTGGTAGACAAAACAAAGGAAGAGACGAGCATTGATGATGTGAGGGTGGTATGCAAGTATCCGGATGTCTTTCCAAAGGACTTACCGGGACTTCCACCCGATAGGGAGATTGAATTTGTGATCGAGGTCGAGCCCGGCACCAAACCAATCTCCATACCGCCATACCGCATGGCACCCGCAGAACTTAACGAGTTGAAAACCCAATTGCAAGAGCTTTTGGATAACGGTTTCATTAGACCAAGTCACTCCCCGTGGGGAGCACCAGTCCTTTTTGTGAAGAAGAAGGATGGAACACTTCGAATGTGCATTGACTATCGTCAACTGAACAAGGTCACAATCAAGAATAGGTATCCTTTGCCTAGGATTGATGACTTGTTTGATCAACTACGAGGAGCAACCGTGTTTTCAAAGATTGACTTGAGGTCGGGGTACCATCAATTGAAGATCAAAGAGGATGACATACCGAAGAGTGCCTTCCGCACTAGGTATGGACATTTTGAGTTCCTTGTTATGTCGTTTGGGTTAACAAACGCCCCGGCGGCATTCATGGACTTGATGAACCGAGTATTCCACAAATACTTGGACCGATTCGTGATAGTGTTTATAGATGACATCTTGATCTACTCAAAGAGTGAGGAAGAGCATGAGGAACACTTGATACTCGTTCTTGAGACACTACGAGAGAAACAACTCTATGCCAAATTTTCCAAATGTGAATTTTGGCTTAAGGAGATTGGCTTTCTCGGGCACGTGGTTTCGGGATCGGGAATTGCGGTTGATAACAAGAAGATAGAAGCCATTACAGAATGGGAAAGGCCAAAGAATGTCAAGGAAATTCGTAGTTTCCTTGGTTTGGCAGGTTACTACAGAAAGTTCGTGGAGAAGTTCTCTGTTTTGGCATCACCGTTGACGAAGCTCACTCGTAAAGGAGCTAAGTTTGTATGGGATGACAAATGTGAGAAAGGTTTCATTGAACTAAAGAGGAGATTGACCGAGGCACCGGTACTCGCATTACCCAAACAAGGTATGGGGTACGATGTCTATAGCGATGCTAGCATCCAAGGACTTGGATGTGTGTTGATGCAGAATGGGAGGGTAATTGCCTATGCTTCACGACAGTTGAAGAAGCATGAGGTAAACTATCCTACTCACGATTTAGAACTGGGGGCAGTGGTATTTGCACTGAAGATTTGGAGACATTATCTCTACGGGGAGACATGTCATATATACACTGACCATAAGAGCTTGAAATACGTGTTTACTCAGAAAGAGTTGAACATGAGACAGAGGCGATGGATGGAGTTGATAAAAGACTACCATCTTATCATTGAGTACCACCCCGGTAAAGCCAACGTGGTGGCGGATGCCTTGAGCCGAAAGAGTTCGTCTGGGGCATTGTTGACTAGTTTGAGGGCATTGAGGGCCCAATTGGAGATATCTAGCGATGGTGCCTTGTTAGCTAGATTCGAGGTGAGACCTACATTACTTGATGAGATCAAGAAGGGTCAAGAAACTGACGAAGAGCTGATGAAGGTCCGGGAACGCATGCAAGCGGGACCAGTTGAGGATTTCAGGGAAAGAGATGATGGTCTCTTATTATTTCGTGACCGAGTGTGTGTACCGTCAGATAGTGAGCTCCGAAAGTCCATCCTAGAGGAAGCCCATTCATCGGCGTATGCCATGCACCCGGGGGGCACGAAGATGTATCGTGACTTGAAAGAAAGTTACTGGTGGTCTGGTATGAAGAGGGAAATAGCCGAGTACATCAGTCGATGCCTTACTTGTCAGCAAGTCAAGGCAGAACATCAGCATCCAGCTGGGTTATTGCAGCCACTTTCCATTCCCGAGTGGAAATGGGAGCATGTGACTATGGATTTCGTGGTAGGGCTACCACGGACAGTGAAGAATTATGATGCCGTATGGGTTGTGGTTGATAGGCTTACAAAGAGTGCACATTTTCTACCTATCAACACTACCTATGCACTCGAGAGGTTAGCCAAGTTGTATGTGGATGAGATCGTGAGGCTACATGGCGTTCCTATAACCATTGTGTCCGACAGGGATCCACGATTCACATCACGATTTTGGCCGAAGTTCCAAGAGTCTATGGGAACGAAATTGAAGTTTAGCACTGCTTTTCATCCACAGACGGATGGACAATCTGAGAGGGTCATACAGATATTAGAAGACATGTTGAGAGCTTGTGCATTGGAGTTCCAAGGGAGTTGGGACAACCATTTAGCACTCGTGGAGTTTGCCTATAACAACAGTTATCAGGCGAGTATTGGCATGCCTCCATACGAGGCATTGTATGGGAGGAGATGTCGTACACCTTTGTGTTGGGATGAGGTTGGCATGGCCAAGCTCGAGAGCACGGAATTGGTGGAGATCACCAAGTCAAAGGTGAAAATGATTCGAGAGAGACTTAAGGCGGCCCAAGATAGACAGAAGAGCTATGCCGACAAGCGCCGGAGGGCCTTAGAGTTTGAGGTGGGAGATGAGGTATTCTTGAAAGTTTCACCTTGGAAAGGAATCATCCGATTTCAAAGCCGAGGGAAACTTAACCCACGCTACATAGGGCCATTTGTGATTCTTGAAAGAATTGGGGCCGTAGCATACCGATTACAGTTGACTCCAGAATTGGAGAAGATACATAACGTGTTCCACGTGTCTATGCTAAAGAAATATGTGCCGGATCCGTCTCACGTGTTAGAGAAACCACCCGTGGAAATACGTGAGGATTTGAACTATGCCGTTCGACCGGTAAGGATACTCGATAGGCAAGTGAAGAAATTGAGGAGCAAAAAAGTTCCAATGGTTAAAATCCTTTGGAAAAGTGACCGAGTTGAAGAAGAAACTTGGGAAACGGAAGCCTTGATGAAGGAACAATACGCATTTCTTTTTGAATGAGCATTGTGAATTTCGGGGACGAAATTCCCGTTAAGGGGGGGGTGAACTTGTGACACCGCACCCGGATGTACTTGAATTTGAAACTTAAAATGTACTTGAACTTCCTAGCGAATAAAATTCGTGTAATTGGTTGGCATATTTAATTAATGTGCGATTAATTAAATTGTTTATCGGGTCCAGTATATGTGACCGGGCTACCAAATATTTAGTTGGGTCATCGTGATAATTATAGAAACCCAAATAAAGTGTCAACTAAAGTTGATAAAAATATTTGGACCACCCGAGTACCATTTTGGCCCAACCTGCCAAAAATATCAGGAATAATTGGGGGAGACTTCCTACACCCACTTGGGGGTATTCTACACATCACTTGGCCTCAAATAATGAGGGAAGGGGGACAACTAAATGTGCTTGTGCGTGCAAGGAGGAGAAGAAGTCTCCTAAAGACAAATTGGCCATACCTACTACTCTTGGCATCATTCCTAATTGATTGAGCAAGAGCATCCCCCTACCATTGCAATCACTCGACCGACACAAAGAAGAGGAGAGCTCTAGGAAACACTCTCATAGAGTCCAAGGTTGAAGGAAGAATCAACAAGGGAAAATCCAAGGAGGAGAAGAGTGGTTCTTGAGGTAAGAACACAACTAGTATTTCTTTAACTAGTTTTATGGTGTATGATTTTTAGGAAATCATATGGTGGATTAAACCATGAGTTGTACACGTTTAAAAGTGTATTATATGGTTATAAAGTGATGATAATTAACTTAGAAGAGTTGGTGAATCGATAGGAGTCGGAATCGCCGGAAACCGCCACTTATAGGGAGCTGTTCGTAGCTGCAGACCACGAAAGCCGCCCACCTTTGGCAAAAGCCGCCCGGCTTTCGTCTGCTGGTCAGATTTTCCACTTCTATTCGGTTTAGAACGGGGATTGATCGGAGGGCTTAACAAAGGCAACTATTGCAGCACTTCATAAGGTGAGGATGGCTGACTATGTTGCTTATAATCTTTGGGTTAATTTCGTAGGATTACCTAAAGTAATTAAATGTGATTTTCATGGATTATTAATGATTAATAATGCCTAAATGAAATTATTGTTGTCAATGAATAAAGGAGCATAATATACAAATTTAAGGATAAATTGTGTATGATTATGTAATATGAGCATATTGGCTTGATGAAGGGATTAATTATAAATATTGTGTTGAAATATAACTCAAACTTCATATAAGGATATATGAGTGATTAAAGGTTATATTTTGTATATTGATATGAACTATATTTTCAAATGGAAAATTAGTTTGGAAATTGTCTATATGACTATGAATTGAAAATGAGTTTTGTTGGAATTTATCCGACTAGTATTATGATACTAGTCGGGGTTTTGGAATGAAATATGTTAGAATTGATCCAAGGTTTGGATTGTAAATTGTTGAGCCTTAAGTAGTCTTAAGAGATACTAAGGTGGATAAGTGATGCTAGGGGTAGGCCTTAAGGGATACCCAAGATAAAGTGAATAATAAATTGATCCTAGGAATAGGATTGGCCTACGGGCGTATTCGGTAGTCTTAAGGATTAGCCGATAGAGTATTGGTAATTAGTAAGGACCATGGCCCTTCCCGACTCTAGAGAGCGGGGTTGGATAGCATGGACTTACATCGTGATCACGGGTTAGGGTGGAATCCGAACCGGAGACCTTACGAGGCTCCCGACAGCGGTAACACATAAGATAGGACCCCGAATGGACCTTACCTTCCTACGGGATGATGGGTATGAGTTCAGGGGCGGGATGTTGGACTCCGGCCCGAGAGCCCGGTGAGGCCTCGGAGAGCGGTGACAAGTCTCGTAAAGGATGATAAGACCTACGGGCGGTGTCGTGTTAACGACGGATATAATGAAATATATGAAATGGGCCGTGTGCCGACAAATAAATAAATTTACTTATTATAGAGATAATAAGTGGGAAATATAAATTATTATTTATATTATGATATCACTCTATTTTGAGGGTCTTAGAAATTGAAACATTGATTATACTTGGTATAGTTGTCATTGTACTTGTCAAATGCTTCCAAGTACTGACCTCCCCTTCACGGGGGAGGCCACCTCACAGTTTCAGGTAGGGAGTAGAGCTTGCTACCAGTGCCCGTTGCCTCGGGAAGATCTAGGAAGGAAGACGTGGTTCGTGCTTCCTCCGTCTCTATTTTAAAAACATTTCAATTAATGCTCATGGATATTTTTGAATGATTATTGGGGCTTGTATGCCCATGTTTGCCGGAGTGTGGCATAAACACTTGTATTAAACGTTTCCGCTGATTTCAATTGATTATTTTACATTATGTTTGTTTATGGATGTACTATTGTGAATGATATTCAAGACGCCTAGTATAGTATGGATGAGTTGGACTGCGGTTGACTATTCGTACTGTACGGCGGGTTGTTGACGTGTCCGGTAGGTCCGGGGCGTGACAGTGATCCCCTGAGTAGTTTCTCGGGGAGACGCAAGAGTGAGGATAATATGTGCGGTAAAGGCTCTTTTTGGTTTGTGAGGACGTGTTGCATTCATACATACACACACTCATGCATACACACACTCATACATTGAATATGATTATCTCGGTTGATGAAGTCCATGCTCATTTATATTCCTTATAAACGCAATATAAATAAATCGCTTTAAGGCCTCCCGCTTTTTCACTCCCCTCACGCTGTGTTTTGATGGAGTTCAGATCTGTGTTTGGCGAGGCACAAAGTTGTAACTCGCCTCCTTCCTATGTTTTGCTCGGGCATGCTCTACCTCCATTTCCTCGATGTAAGAGTGACCTCCTGATTCCTCCGCAAGCATGCACTTCTGTTCAAGCTTCCCACCTCATTTCCTAGAGTCCCGCCCTCCAAAGTGCCCACCTGCTTGTCGTTAGCGATGCCACCGAGGCTGGCCTAGCCGTTCTTATTGTGCCCTTTGCCCACTGGAATGAGCCATTTGTTCTCCCTCAGATCCATTCCCTCTTTTGCTACCAAATCCACGGACCGAATGGCCTCTCTCCGGATTTCTCACTTCCTACCCTTTTACGAGGACAATGGCTCTCTGCATGTCCTATTATCCCACATAGAAAACAAAAACTTGACAATTTCTCATATCAAAACTTGACAAAATCGTTGATTCCCTCTTTCTTTTGCCAAAACAGTTTCCATTTAATGATTTTCCCTTATCAAGACTGACACAAATTCTTATAAAAGGATTCCATTCTACCGAAAAAATTTGCTCATCCATTTTTATGAAATGTCCTAAAACTTCCCAATTCGCTCAGCATTAGTTATGGTAAAGTAACCTACCAAAATATCTCTGTCTTTCAATTTACTCGAGAAAATTAAATTTTGATCAAAAATCCATGGACCCTCATCAGCTACCCTGTTATATCATCCTCATCATAAAATTGAAACATATAACTTCTAGGTCCTATCTCCGTTATGGTGACGCCCTTCGCAGGTTTCCAAACAGTTGCCATAATATCCCGAAAGCTATTGAAATGTACCGATTTTTCTAACGTAATCATTCCTACATGGGCAAGGTTGTGATGAGAAGTGCTCTGCGCCTTAGCTTCCACAACCAAAAATTCATCCCATTCTTCCATCTCCATTTGTCCATACGCCTACGCCAGAGCATTGATCTCTTACTCATTGTACGTCTCTGCCATCTTGACCAACTGATTTTCGGACCTCACAATCTGCTGAGCGACGGTCTGAGTTGACAACGTCGTCTCTTCCATTCCATTGAGAGCTGCTGGTCGGAGTTGCCTGCCGTGAACTAGCAGGACAAAGCCGCTGCCTTGGAAGTCGGCGCAAGCGTGCTGCGCTCACAAACTAAAACCCTAGCAAAATCGCTAGGTCCTTCCGCGGTTCACTGAATACATTAATATATATACTGCATTGTTTCCTTTTCTTTACTTCTTTTGTCCTTTTCCTTTTTTCTTTTATTTCTACTTTGTTCGCATTGTACTTTTTTTCTCAAATCATTAAAAAAAATTGTTTCCTTAAGTATATATATATATATATATATAGACACTACATAAAAGTTTTTTTTGAAGGAAAACTAACATATTATATTAAATCAAACTCTGAGTGTGTAACTGAAAGACAATACAATCAGAAGAATGACACTCAATATAATAACCATCCGACACTAACCTCCCTCTAACCAACAATAACCATAAGCCCAACGGTACCCTCATTCCCTGATCAGACATAGAGTAGTCTACCCCAAAAGGAGTGAGGCGAATCACTGAACATATGAAAGCGTTGAGGCTATTAGCAGCTGAGTCAGCCAGATTGCCTCCCTACAGAAATCTAGCAACTAAAATAAACCAAACTACGAAACTATCACCCTTATTTTTTGACATAATAAAAAAAATTAGAAAAAAGAAAATAGGAAGAGTAATTAAACATCAATTGATGGAACAGTTGAATCCAAACTTCAAGTGTCTTCTTCCAAAACCTAGACACACAGTTCCTCCGATCCAAGGCGGCGGTTCAGGAGGGGGCGGATCATCCCCATTCCATCTTCCTCCTCCATCACCTGAATCTAGAATTTCCCATACCACATAAGCAGTCAGTCCCTTGTAAGAAAATCTTCGACCCAAACAACTACACTGATCCCCCAAACAACCGAATGGAGCCCGAATTCGCCCCTTTCACCGGGCCCCAAACCGCTAATGTACGTTTCATCCGAATCAAACACAGCTGGTACAGCTTCCGGATCCATCTCAATCACCACCTAAGCCAAAATAGCCAAACCAAGTATCGAAAACATAGGCCTCGCACCCCTAGTCGATGCAGGGCCACTGCTATCTCCGAAACCGTTGAACACCATTAACATGAATCATGAAGACGCCAACGATGAAACTGTTACCGCTTCGCTGGGATCCTCCTCGCATTGCCGGCCGCTACTTGACGCAGCCAAGGCCTCGCCTGCTTATCGTTAACCACAAACTTGTAAAACTCCGTGACAAAGCCACCCATGGAGAGCCCACGCCGCCGGCCGACAAAAAACCTCGATTACACCGCATAATAGATATATACTCCCCTTTATATTTAGCCACACAAGTTTTCAAGTCAATAATGTTAAACCTTGATCGATTATATATTTATACACGGTAATATTGATAATATGAAAATCATATAAAAATGTTCTTTGTTAAAAAATACTCCGTACTATTATATAAGTATAAATTTATTTAGTTTCACATAAATATATTAATTAAAATAGTCCGGGTCAAAGTTTATCATTTTTGACTTTTCCCGTCAAAAATAGCTAGAGTATGCATGATGGAACATATGTAAGATAATTAATATGTATACTAGAACGTATGTAGGTGTGACTACTGTGTGAGTACAACATATACATAGAATATAATGAAGTCTGTCAATTGGAGAGGTGGGTGGCGTCCGCAGTATGATCAGCAGCTTCGTCGGCGGTGGCGGTGGTGGCGGCAGTGCTCCGATAGAGCTGTCGCTTGGCATTGATGAACTCAGCGGCTTTGTTATCAATATCCGGGTCTGCCATCCAGTCGTAATAGTAATCGTCGTCTTCCTCCCTCGCCCGGACCCTGTTCGCCTTACTCTGTCCCATCACCTCCTCCCTTTGACTTGTTACCTTCTTCTTCCTCTTCCATTTCAGCAGCCCAAAGCAACAAAACCCAGACTTCTTTCCCATTCCGATCTTGCGATAATATGTATCTCTGTTGATATCTCGAAGATGTCGATTGATCTTTCTGATAGATGCTTAAGGCCAAGAGGGGTGGGGGACTGGGTACTACTTATAGTGGCAGCTAGGCGATCCAAGGGCGGAGAATCTATACTTGTAGGGATTGGATTATACAACGCCGTTGATTTTGATTGATGGTGGAGATGCAATGGAATGGAATAGAATCTATGTAATTACGTCGCAAGCTAATTATTACTCCGTAATTAGATAAGCGCGCTACAGCATTGCGTGCTGTAAAGCAGTGCATGTTGCGCAAATTAATTAATTACAGCTACTATATGCAAGTATTAGACCCCTCCACTGAACAAAATCTGTCCTAACAATAGTTGTTAATTGACTTTTCTTTGGCAAACAAAATCAATTTTGACTTATGATATTTTTTAATACAAACATTTTCAATCAAGTAAATTCAATATGACAAACATTTTCGGGACAGAGCTAGACAGCTAGTACATCCGGAAACTTGATTGAGATTAATTATGAGCCCGCTTGGTAACATTGAAATTGGCTAAATCAGCTGATTGTGGTTAAATTTATGAAGTTCGGGTTGAAATGACTAGATTGGCTGATTCTGCTGATTTATGAAAAAATTATATTTAAAATATATTTTATTAATACTATAAAAGAAAAATTATACTCCGTATGAAAAATAGTTAAAATGATCATCTACCGTAATTTCAGCCAAAACAGTCACAAAAGTAACTTCAACCTTACTTTTTCTAATTATTACAAAATTTAGACCGTGAAATCAAAACTTACTTGTTTTGTTAAAATTTTGGATGATAAACCTGATAAGCCAAACAACAGAGTCACTAAAAGGGCTCAAAAGTTACGTGTTTGGTGAAAAAAATGACTAATAAGGCTAATAAGCTGAAACACTTGAGATTACCAAATGAGCTCTATGTGTTTCAAAGAAAAGATCGAATAATTGAAATTAAGGAGTATACATAATTCTTCGAGCAAACACAAGCATAGGACTAAGGAGGGCTCTTCTCATCAGGCCGGCCTGACGGGCTGCCCCGTCCGGCCGAGCCCGTTTGGGCACCTTCCCGGTGGCATTTTTTGATGAAATTTTTTGATCATGTTCCTCATCAAGTCTAGTTTGTCCATACCAGATTTTAGCTCAAAATTCGATCGGGAAGGTTGTCAAATGATTTTTTCAAGTTAACTGGTCCGGAAAATACATATTCCGATCGAATTTTGACGACCTTCCCGATCGAATTTTGAGCTAAAATCATTTGACGACCTTCCCGATCGAATTTTGAGCTGAAATTTGGTATGGACAAACTAGACTTGATGAGGAACATGCTCAAAAAATTTCATCAAAAAATTCCACCGGGAAGGTGCCCAAACGGGCTCGGCCGGACGGGGCAGCCCATCAGGCCGGCCTGACATGAAGTTTTCTCTAGGACTAAGTATGTTTTATTCTCTAAAAAAACTTAATCACTTAATTACTTCTATTCTTGAATTTTGTGTATGTTTTAGTCTTATATTAAGGAATTTTTATAATACATAGTTACATACTAATTTCATACTCTCACTGTTTAAATTGTAGAATTTGCTCATTATAGGATAACAAATAGATAAAATTCAATAATATGACTAAATATGTTGTATTCCTCAAATATGACTTATTTAGTTCTATTAAAAGAATAACTTGGAATAAAGGTTTCCAAAATAGGAGGGGTTAGTTGAGTCATATTTTGATAATAACATAATGATTATCCTGTTTATGATTTTTGTCTTTGTTTTAGTCTTATTCAGAGTACGGTATTTCCTTTTTAAATATATAAGCATGTGTTTTTTTGTTAATTATATGCTCTAATCTCTTGTAGAGACTTTGCTTACGTGAAAACTTTGTTGATGCTCTCTTCTTCTATTTGAAATTTTACAAAAAGATATTAAATTATTAATGCAAATATATTTTGTAAATTACATTTTTATTGAGCGTGTGTACATGTTTTTGCCTAGCTTCTGAGGGACTTCTTCCAATTAAGTTCCAACATTTGACCAACTATCATCCTTAATTCCTTTTAATAATTGCTATTTCTATCTCCGTGTTCTTTGATACGATATATATTAGCGTGTTGCTAGTTTTGTTAGTGGGACGAAAGTCACGAAACAAGAGAAGAATAGAACCTTACTTCACGAGGAACATGTATACGTACAGACAATGAGCATTCCGCCGTGTTAACTGTATATGAGTGTTTAATGAAAAATTAAACCTTATTCCAGAAACAAGAGAAGAATAGAACCTTATTTCACTTTTTTTTGTTGTACTTTCTCACATTTATATTATTTGTTTTTCTTAACGCTAACATTCTTGATCGGGATGAATTTGGAACATGTAAGCACTTTGTTTTGGAGAGTGTCACACTAATGTCACCAAATCACAAAATATTTACCATTTAAAATTCCACTTTTTACGAATCTTCTCAATTCTAATAACAGTTTCACCTAATTGTAATTCTAACATAATGTACCTTATATTTACTTCATTTTCTTTCTCCAATTTGTGACTGAATTTTTTTTCTTTGAAAACCGTTAAATCAAATATATACTCCCTCCGTCCCAAACTCCCAATATAAAGAGCACATTTGTGTTTTCAAACATTTTTAGGAGGAACACGGTACGTTTCTCACTATTTAGACACTGTTTGCCCCCTGTTTGGACACTGTTTGACACAGTTTAGACATTGTTTGACACTTTTTGGTACTATTTAATTTCTTGCACTGTTTTGTTTGTCAAAAAAGGAAATGTGTCTTTTATATTGGGATAGCCCAAAAACAAGTATTTGTCTTTTATTTTGGGACGGAGGAAGTATATAAACTTTTGTTGATCTTTTCAAAATCGTCTCATATATCACTTTTCTTTTTTCCATTTTGAAGTTTTTTTTGTGTTTATTTTTATCCTCTGGACACTTTTTATTTGTTTATTTTCATCTTGTTATTTTTATTTATTCTCCATCTTTATATGTATTCACTTTTCCGCATAATCGAATGATTTTGTTTTTTGAGTTTCCTCTCCATAGTTTTTTTGTATTTTTCTTCTTCCCCACTTTTATTTATGTTTCCCATTTCATGAAATCTCGTCAGCTTAATTCTTCTTTATAAAGACTTTATTCCGGCCCTACGCGTTCATGATCATTTTTCTTTACTTTCTTTTCTCCTCTATTTAGTTGTTCTTCTCGTTTTATTTTCATTTCTTTCTCATCTTCTTCCCCTTTTTGCCACATCCTTTTTTGATAGTTCCTAAGGTCTTGTTTCGTTCAAAGGAAGGGGGGAAGGGGAGAATCAAGGAGGGAAGGGAAGGGGAAGGAAGGATTTTGATAAAAATTTGTGTTTGGTTGGAGGAAATAGGAGGAAAGGTTTAATAAAAATATTTTCCCAATTTACCTATACTTAATAGCTTACTTAAAAAAATAGATACATCTCTAACTATGTTGAATATTACTCATATGATCATGAGTTGTAATATTTTTTTATTTTTATTTTTTAACTTTTTTAATTTTATAATTTTTTTTAATTTTTAGTTTTTTTAGTTTTTTTTTTAATTTAATTTTTTAATTTTTTAATTTTAACATTTTTTAATTTTTAATTTTTTTAATTTTTAAATTTTTTTTAATTTTTTTTATTTTGAAATTTTTAAATTTTTTAATTTTTCAAAACTTTTAATTTTTTACCTTTGTATATTACAACGTTTTGTCCATTCAAGTAGGAGATGGATATAGTTTGTGGTTATCAACATGTTTCCTCCGAAATATCCCGATTTGGAGGGTTTAGAATGGGAGGAAGTGGAGGATTTTGGAAGTCTTCCACTTTTCTTCCCTTCCCCCCTATTTCCTTCAACCAAACACACACAAATCCCTCACTTCCCTTCCCTCACCTCCGAAAACCTCCAACCAAACAGGGCTTAAATGGTTAGTGATTTCTAATAACTTGCTGCTCTAGGGTTTTTCTTTTTTCGATCTTCTCCTTTTAACTAATCCCTTCCGCCCTATCCAATTTCGTGTAAAGAGTACATATCGATCAATTTTTCTCTCTTTTATCTTCAATTCCTTTTCGCCGATTTTTGTGTTTTTCTTTTTCTTCATTTTCATTCATCCCAAGTGTTCATCAAAATAGGTTTTCCCATATTAACTTGAATTAAATAATGATGGATTCACTTAGGTCTTGTGTGGTTCAACGGAGGAGGGGAAAGGGGAGAGTCAAGGAGGGAAGGGAAGGGAAGAGGAAGGCCGGAAGGATTTTGATAAAAATTTGTTTTTGGTTGGAGGAAATAGGAGGAAATTAAAGGTTTAATGAAAATATTTTCGCAATTTACCTTTATTTGATAGCTTACTTAAAAAATAGATACATGTCTAACTATTGTAAATATTACTCCTATGGTCATGAGTCATAATTTTATTTTATTTTTTATTTTTTGATTTTTTACTTTTTTAATTTATAATTTTTATTTTTTATTTTTATTTTTATTTATTTTTTATTTTTTAAATTTTTAATTTTTAAAATTTTTTATTTTTAAATTTTAAAATTTATATTTTTTAATTTTTAAAATTTTTAATCTTTAAATTTTTTATTTTTAGGTTTTTTAATTTTTCAAAACTTTTTGTTTTTTTACTTTTTTTGTATTATAACATTTTGTCCATTCACGTAGGAGATGGATAATTTGTGGTTATCAACACGTTTCCTCCGAAATACCCCGATTTGGAGGGTTTAGAATGAGAGGGAGTGGAGGATTTTGGAAGACTTCCATTTTCCTCCTCTTCCCTTCGATTTCCTTCAACCAAACACACACAAATCCCTCAATTCCCTCCTCTCCCCTCCGAAACCCTCCAACCAAACAGGGCCTCAGAAAATATGATTTTATATGCGAAATCGTTTTGAAGAGATTCAAGAGAAGTGAAAAAGTACAAACTTGTGGGATTTAAATCTTATGTCTTGTCAAGTTTTTCTCTCTCTAGGGTTATCGGCCGATAACCCTTAGCCTTGTTTTGTCCGCCTTCGTGTTTATCGAAGGGCGAGATTGATTGGTGGAGTTGGGCGGTGCTGTTGGAGGTCGGGACAGTAGCGCGATTAGGATTGGAGGAGAGGGCGGTGGTCTTGAATATTTATTTGGGCCATTCGGAAGCTAGGGAAGGCACGACGAAACCGAGAGAACGGTTTCGTGTTGGTGGTTGCTGTTATCACGACTCACAGTAGAAGGGATATCGGCGGGGGAATTAGGAAGGTAGATGGAAATTTTAGTTGATCGTTACAAGCAGATGGTGATTGGTGATGATGAAGAAGAGCTAAACCTCGATGAATGAGAGGTTGAAGAAGGCTCGATAGAGGCGGCGGCGACGAGTTTCCCAGTGATCGGCCAAGTACTGACAGACCGCAAAGTCAAATTCCCGGATCTCAAAGAAACGATGCTTACACTTTGGAGGTCGGGGAAAGGTATGTCAGTGAAAGAAATTGGCGATAAAAGGTATATGTTTTCGTTTAACCATCATTTTGATATGAAGCGTGTGCTTGATATGAAGGAGGTCCTTGGCAGTTTGAGCGTAGTCTATTAATGTTAAAAGAGGTTTTGCCTGATGATATTCCACACGAAATTATTTTAAATGAGACTGAATTTTGGGTTCAGATTCATAATGTCCCCTACAGTCTTGTTAATTTAGGCACTGCCAGACGTGTTGGAAATTTCATAGGGGGATTTATTAAATATGATGATAACCAGAAAAGTGATAGATTAGAGCCATATATGAGAGTTAGGGTTCTTATGAAGATGGATAAATCGCTCAAGAAGGGGACAAATCTGAAAAAATATGGTAAAAGTTTTTGGGTAGATTTTAAATATGAAGGATTACCCAACTTTTGCTTTATCTGTGGTTTAATTGGACATTCAGATAATTTCTGTCCCTTAAATTATGAGGAAGGATTAGTTTTAGAAAAAAAAATGGAACCCAGCTTAGAGCAGGTAGCGGGGTGAAGACAAGCCCAACAGGAGGGCTCTTGGGGGGTTCATCGAGCTCTGGCAGAACGGGTGGGGGTCTAAGGGCATCCAAATCAGAAGGAAAGATGGCAGAAAAGGAGAATGTGATAATGATTGAATCAGCCCAAAGTTTTACACAAGGAGGGGAGGAGCTTAAAGAAGAGGTTTCTAAGAGGAGGAAGATCTAGGAGACCCAGACAGAGAAGGGGCAAGTGGAGGACACCATGGCTATGGATGGGGCAAAAAATGGGGAGGAGGGGGGCTTTGCTTCTTAAGTCCGCCGAAGATGCTGGTTGGAGGCTGCAAATCAGAGGGATGGTTCAAGTTTTCTGGCTGCGACAGGAGTGTTTTTTATTTCGTTTTATTTGCTACTTTAGCAATTGTTGCTTTTTTTTTGTGTTTGTTTTTTCGTTTATCTCCCCGTTTGTAAGACGTTGACTTTGGATATGGGAGATAAGAGGAATAACGTAACCGTTTTTGGCTTTTTGTATATCATTTATGGATCAGCGAATTATATTGCTACGGCTGTCAAATTTATTTTTGTCATTTGACCCATACTCTGGATTATATGTTATCAATATAAGCCAAATTCTTCCAAAAAAAAAAAGAGAAAGTGAGATTTTTTTTTTGCGATTTCTTACGAAAAAATTAGAATAACGTGGCATAAACTCCGATCCAATTAGGGACCAAATAAACTCCAAGATTTCTTACGAAGAAAGATATGAGGTGCAAATAGTAGTGATTATAGTAATGAATAAAATAATTTCATATCATCATGCACTTTATAAAATAAGGCATTATAATGTTAAGAGCACGTTTGGTAGCACGAAAATCGGCCGATTTGGTTGATTCTGCTGAAATTTATAAAGTTCTGGCTAAAATGGCTGCATTGACTGATTTAAGAAAAAACTACTTTTAAAATATATTTTATCAATAAAATAAAGAAAAAATTATATGTAAAATAGCTAAAATGGTCATCTACAGTAACTTCAGTCAATACTGCCAGAAAAGTAACTTCAACCTTACTTTTTCTGCTTATTACACAACTCAGCGCGCGAAAGCAAAAGTTACGTGTTTGGTGAAAAAATTGGCTGATAAGCTTCATAAGTCGAAAAATAGTGATTCCAAAGGGCCTCTAAATGTTTTTGAATTTTTGAAGCTAAAAGCTTAGGGCCTGTTTACTAACAGAAATATTTTCTGTTTTTCCAAAAATTTGGAAAACTGGAAATAGAAAAGTCAGAAAACATGTTTACCAAACTGTTTTCTAGAAAAAAAACGAAACAGGTTTCACTTTTTACGCGTGAATAGGAAAACTGGCTTATATGCGTTTTCTAGGTTTAGAAAACGCGGTGCTACAGTACTTTCATTTACTCGCTCGACTTGTTCCTCCTACCACCATTACTGCCTTTCATTTCTCCCTTACCTTCCTCGCCTAACTTCATTACTGGGCTTCAACTAATCTCACCTTCCTCCTCCTTTCAAGCTTAAAAGTCGGACGTGAGCTTCGCCAACCACGACACCTCTTCTCCAACACGCCACAGCTTCGGATTCATGTGACCAGAGCTCCCCTACCTCTTCCTCACATGGCTACCACGCTCCAGGTTCACAAATCAGGCCTTCGCTGCTAGGAGCTGAGCCCCGACATCACGACATCTCCCTGTTCTTCCGTTGGCTCTTGTTCTGCCAACGATTTGAAGGTAAGCTCTGAAACCCAATAAATTTTTCAACTTTGCTGATTCAAAATTGAAATCCGATTTGGAATTTGAAAACCAGTTCAGTTTCTTAAGTCTGAACTTCATGGTTAGGGTTTGTTTTTCTTAATTTTACTTTTAGCTTTGTAGCTTCTTTTGGAATCCTTAAAACCTATTCACTCTTAGCTTCAGTTTTTTTCATTTCTGTTAATTGTTGTTGTACTAGTCTATGATAAAGGCTTAGTTGAGTTTGTAATTTATATACTACGTATATACCTTTGTATTCTTGTTTTATGCTTTGAGATGTGTAGTCCAGGTTAGTAGTTACTTCGTATTTGATTTTGTACTTTATTTGTGTAGTTTAGTTAGTTTTATCAAGTTTGTAGTTAATGGAGATTGGGGAAAAATATGTTGTAGTTAAATGGCATTTTCACTTTACATTTTTCAAAAATCGGATGCAATTGGTAACCTGGTGATTGAGATATTCGGTAGTGCATTGGGGCTCTTTGGAGTTATAGTAGGAATAATCATGTCGGCTCAAGCAACTTGGCCATCTAAGGCTTAGTGAGTTGTACTTGACGTTGCATTAAGATCATTTTACTTCATATCTTCTGTGTTCTACTGTTCTGTATCATATTGGTCTCAATGAATTTCAGAATCTTTAATTTACTCTTCGTCTGAAAGAATTGCAATAATAATTTTTGTGTGTTTTTGTCTCTTTCCTTTGAATGTTTTATTTTAAGAGAAGAGACGTCGATCTCGAGATGAAGATGTTAGCACCACATCTACAGGTGCAGCGGGAAATTTTTCTATGACTCGATGCGTTGAAGTCATAAATGCCATGCCGAATGTGTCAACCCGTGCTTATAATGATTCCATTGATGCACTTACAGATGTTGTCCGACGTGAGGCCTTTATGGCTATGCCCGCAGACCGTCAATTGGATTGGGTTATGAGATTTGATTCTAACTAGTTAAAGTGTGTTTGGATTTCGTAATCTATGTTATATGTTTTATGTATGTGCACTTGAACACTTTGGTAGAACAATATTTATGTATGGTTTTGGTGGGATAAAAAACTTGGCAGAAGCTCCTCCTCGTGGTAGAAAACAAAACCATAGAACTTGCACTTCTTTTTGGTGTATATGAGTGTATCAGGTCCTTGTTACACGTGGTTTCCTTTATATTTATAATTGTCAGTTTACAGAATCCCTTGCATTAAAATAAGAAACTAATGTTGTGACACAGGGAATAGTATTATGAGTTATCTATTGCTTTGCGTAAAAATAATATGCTAATGAAAATACAGAACACTATCACAAAAAAAATTGAAAATACAGAACACTAGGTAATGATGACCAGAAATTGTGCAGGGTAATTAATGAAAGTGTTTGTTTGTCTATGTATTGGTTGTGGAAATTATTGAAAGTGATTGTTACGTATTGTGTGATTTTGCATTTGTCTTGCACCTGAAGCATGAATGTTATATGTTATTGCAGATACACAATGTCACATAATGGCAGTGGTGATGATCTTTCAGACTCTGCAAGTGATGAAGATGATGAGTTCGGGGCCCTATTGTTAATGGCTACATGTGTTTTAGTTGACGTCGAAAGAATTCCATGTCGAACGTCTATACTCACAGGTAACGCTTATATCGATGAGTTAATGACAGGTCATCCACTTAGATGCTATGAAAATTTTAGGATGAACCCACCCGTATTCCTGCGTTTATGTGAAAGGCTTAAGAATTTGGATGTTCTACACGATTCAAGGTATTTAAGGGCTGAAGAGCAATTAGGAATAGGTCTTTTAGTGTTATGTACAGGGGCGGGGCAACGTACATGTGCAGAGCGTTTTCAGCATTCAATGCGAACTGTTCACTTATGTGTGAAGCGTGTGGTGAGAGCGCTTGCACGATTGGGCAATGAAGTTATAAAGCCGGTTAATAGGGGCCCTGTTCAACCAGAAATTTTAGAAAAACCGAAATGGTATCCTTATTTTGAGGTATGTGTAAGTTTAATTACCTATATCAATACTTAGCTTAAATAACTCATACTAATAATGGTGTACAAATTTTGTAGAAATGTGTAGGTGCCATTGATGGTACTCATGTAGCAGCCTCAGCACCCGCTTCCAAACAAAAGACGTTTCGCGGTAGACATTCAACGGTCACTCAAAATGTCATGGCAGCTTGTAGTCATGACATGTTGTTTACGTACGTATACGCGGGTTGGGAGGGAACATGCAACGACTCTCGAGTATTTTTAGATGCAATTACAAGAAGCGAAAACGGGTTGCCCATGCCTCCTATCGGTAATACAATAATTATGCAATTTGTGTTAATAAAGTCACTATTTTACGAAAATGGGTTCCCATTGTAGTTGTTATTGACTTCATTATAGGTTATTACTATGTGGTTGATGCTGGCTATCCAAATGTTCTGGGGTTTTTAGCCCCATACCGTGGAGAGAGTTATCACTTAAACGATTTTCGAGGCAGAGGACGAATCCGCAATAAGCAAGCTTTATTTAACTACCGACACTCGTTCGTGCGTAATGTCATCGAGAGGTGTTTCGGAGTACTGAAGGAAAGATTTCCCATTCTAGACATGTCACGTGGTTACCCATTGAGAAGACAAGTTCAAATTCCCATAGCTTGTTGCGCATTGCATAACTTCATTCGCATGCAAGACAGAAACGATGATTTGTTTTTGGTGTACGAGGAAGATGATATGATATTTAACACAGAGGAAAGTACAAGTGAAAATGGATCACTTGAATTTGATATGTCTCAACAACAACAAATGCACGAAATTCGAGAAAGTATTGCAAATGCAATATGGGATGATTATAATGTTTGAGATGTCCGCGTACAACTTGTTCTGATTAACATGTCACTTATTGAACTTTCAATGTTGGGGAACCTTTATGTTATTTTTTGTTGTGTTATTTCAAATGTTTGTGAATGTGCATTTCTTTTTCCAAATATTAAGTCAACGTTGCTTGCTAAAAACGAAGTGAAAAACTGAAAACCATAGGTAAACATGTTTTCTGATTTGGAAAACAAAAAACTGGAAAACGAAAACAGAAAACTGAAGGCTTGAAAACAGAAAATGAAAACAGAAAAATATTTCCGTTAGTAAACAGGCCCTTAGTATCCCTAGTAGAACAATCCTTATTTGTTTTGATTATTTTGGTTTATTTGAGGCGCACGATGTTTACGAGCAGCAAATTGAACAATAAAAATAGCAAATATCATTCGTTGTGATTGTCCATTAGACCATTAATTACTGCATAAAAACAATCTTTATACAGACAAGATGTTTACTCTGGTTATAGAACAGTCGCATAAAAAAAGAATGTATTTATTTGAAACAAAAAACTTTCAAAAGAATAAAAACAAAAAAAAAAAAAAAAACTCCGATCCTCCACCACTATATTCTCTCTTAACCCTTCGCTATGAGATCCAAATCTGTCACCTTGAACCAACACCGTACCGTCCGTATACAAATTAAACCGTGGGATTGTAAGGTGTTAGAGACAATTTCTTAATTTATTTTTGGAAACACGTTTCTTAATTTATTTTAAGAAACGTATCGTAGATGCCTTGGGGTTAGGATTTACTTCTCTATAAATACAAGCTCTCTCCCTTGTAATCATTGTGTGTGGATCCGAAAATAGCAATAATATTCTTGGCTTGGTAGCGCAGCGCCCCCAGACGTAGTCATTCGTGGCGAACTGGGTTACCAAATTTTTGTGTGTTCTTCTTATTATTCATCGCGTGCAGTTCGAAGGAAGATCTCACGATGGCAGACAATTCGAAGACATCAGTGATGCAGTTTGACGGAACGGATTACGGATTCTGGAAGTTGCAGATCAAAGATTACCTGTACGGTAGAGATCTGTATCAACCTCTGGATGATAAGCTGGAAGACGTGAAGGAGAGCGATTGGAAGTTGCTGGACAGAAAAGCGATGAGCGTGGTGCGATTATCGCTGTCCAGAAACATCGCCCTACACACCGTCAAAGCAAAAACGACGAAGAAGATGTTGCAAATTTTGTCGGATATGTACGAGATACCTTCCACTGTGAACAAAGTTCATCTGATGTGGCGTCTTTTTAACCTAAAGATGTCAGAAGGTACGGGAGTGGTGGATCATCTCAACGAGTTCAATGTGATCACCACACAGTTGAGCACGGTTAAGATAAAATTCGACGATGAAATTCATGCCATTATTATGTTGTCTTCTCTCCCAGAAAGCTGGAACGGAACGGTGACTGCATTTAGTGCTTCGGCAGGGAAAGAGAAACTGAAATTCGATGAAGTCAGAAATCTGATGGTCAGCGAAGAAATTCGCAGGAAGGAATCAGGCCTGGCTTCTGGATTGGCATTGACTATAGAGAACCGGGGCATAACGAAGTCGAAGTCCAAGTCAAATCGGGATAGATCAAGATTCAAATCCAAGTCAAACACCAAGGGCAAGAAGGACAGAAGTCAGATCAAGTGCTGGAATTGTGAGGAGTACAGACACTTCAAGAGCCCGTGCAAGGAGCAGATCAAGGATCAGAAGGAGAAGACATCTGCCAATGCAGCGGCAGAATCATATGGCGATGATCTCCTGATCCTGAGCATGAGCAGTCCGTTGGAGTCATAGGTTTTGGATTCTGGTGCCTCGTTCCATTCATGTGGTTATTCTGAAGTGATGGAACAGTATGCTTCCGACAATTTTGGAGAGGTGTATCTTGCTGATGATGAGCCTCTTAAAATTGTCGGGAAGGGGACAGTCCACGTGAAGACTCCGAACGGATGCATGCTGAAACTGAATGGCGTCCGACACATTCCTGGTTTGAGGAGGAATCTTCTTTCAATTGGGAAGCTGGATGAGGAAGGTTATGCAGTTACATTCGGCAGCAGAAATTGGAAGATCACCAAGGGAGCCTTGCTGGTTGCTAAGAGGAAGAAGGAGGGTACGTTGTACATGACAACGAACTCAAAGGATTGCATCGATGTTGCTGCCGCTGCAACAAACGATGTAAATTTGTGGCACTGTCGGCTCGGTCACATGAGCGAAAAGGGGATGAAGGAGTTGTGCTCGAAAGGCAAACTGCCTGGCCTGAAGACTGTTGAGGTTGGATTATGCGAGCGCTGCATATTCGGGAAAAAGAAACGTGTCAGTTTCTCAAAGGGAAGGCAAACCGGAGAAGCTGGAACTAGTTCACACCGACCTTTGGAGGCCTGCAGAAGTTACATCCTTGGGAGGATCCGCCTACTACATGACCTTCATTGATGACGCCACAAGAAAGGTATGGTTTTATTTTCTCAAAAATAAATCTGATGCCTTTGATGCTTTCAATAGGTGGAAAACTCGTGTTGAGACAAAGACAGGTCTGAAGTTGAAGTGCCTTCGGTCAGATAATGGAGGTGAGTATGAACTGCATGAGTTCAAGATTTTTTGTGATGAGAATGGGGTTCGTATGGAGAAGACAACAAAGGTGACTCCGCAGCATAATGGCGTTGTTGAACGCATGAACAGAAGACTGATTGAGCGGGCAAGATGCATAAGGTTGAAGAGTGGCTTACCGAAGATGTTTTGGGCGGATGCAGTGAACACCGCGGCTTTTCTCATCAACAGAAGTCCAACAATCTCGTTGGAGAATGGCAATCCTAAAGAAAGGTGGACGGGTAAAGAGGTAAATCTGTCCTATCTCCGTATATTCGGTTGTGTTGCTTATGTTCATATCAGTTCCGTTGACCGAAGCAAGTTAGACGCAAAATCTATTAAGTGTACGTTCGTTGGATATGGTGGTGATGACTATGGATACAGATTCTGGGATGACCAGAATAGGAAGATTATTCGTAGCCGAGATGTGGTGTTCAACGAACATATTATGTACAAGGACAGATTGAGTGCATCTGATTCTGAGCAAGAATGTCCGAATATCATAGAGTTGGATATCTCTAATTCGGGTGGGAGCAAGCAGGATCAGAATGAAGAGTTGAGCAGTGATGAGGATCCATCAACCCCACCAAGGCAGCGGCCTGCAAGAAACCGGAGAGCACCAAATAGGTATTCATCTTCTAATTTCTATTTGTTGTTTACTGATGGTGGTGAACCGGAGTCCTATGAAGAGGCAGTTTGGGTTGATGACAAGGGCAAGTGGAAACTTGCAATGGATGATGAGATGACATCTCTCACATCCAATGATACTTGGAGGTTAGTTGAGCTACTGAAAGGAAAGAAGGTTTTGCACTGCAAGTGGGTCTACCGCATCAAGAAGAAGGCAGATGGTAGCAAACGCTACAAAGCTAGGCTGGTTGTGAAGGGGTTTGAGCAACGTTATGGTATTGATTACACCGACATATTCTCTCCAGTTGTGAAACTTACTACTATTCGGTTAGTGTTGGGGTTAGTTGCTGTAGAGAATTTGTTGTTACATCAGATGGATGTGAAGACTGCATTCCTTCATGGTGATCTGAATGATGAGATTTACATGGTGCAACCGGAGGGCTATGTGGCGGAAGGCAGTGAGAATCTCGTATGTAAGCTAGTGAAGTGCTTATACGGGTTGAAGCAGGCACCAAATTAGTGGTACAAGAAATTTGATGGTTTCATGCGTGAAATCAGTTTCTTGAGATGTCACACCGACAATTGCTGCTATATATTGATGATATGTTGACTGCAGGAGCTAGTTCAAAGGAGATTGAGAAGCTGAAGAAACAATTGTCAGAACGTTTTTCCATGAACAATCTTGGAGAGGTGAAGCAGATTTTGGGCATGCGAATCGAGAGGGATGAGACAGCGGGCAGATTGTATCTTTCATAGGAAGAGTACATTCAGAAGGTCTTGGAAAGATTCAGAATGCAAGATGCAAAGGCAGTGTTGGGATATATTATCCCGGCCTATTACTGTTCAGGAGCCCAAGACATTATCCAGTACGGAGCCCGAGCAGCTAGGCCCATTTCGGCCCATCCGGCCCACTTTGACCACCAGGCCTGATATCGGCCCGTTTGGCCCATTAGGGTGGAGAGCCCCTTCTCTCCTTCCCCTATAAATACGGAGCTTAGCCTCCATGTAAAGGATCCCTTTTTCCTTTCTTCTTCTCCCTCCTTAGCTAGATTAGAACTCCATTAATGGGAGCTTCAAACAAATTGTACTATGTAATGGTGAGGAGAGTCCTAATGAGAAAGAGAGGGCTTGGACATTAGCCTAAAAAGTCCCGTGGTTTTCTCCCTTTCGAGTTTCCACGTAAAAACTGAGTTGTTCATACACATTTATACATATATTTACTATATCGTGTTGGATTAAACTCAACACTGGCGCCGTCTGTGGGAATCTGTCCAAAAAGATTCATGTGTTCTACTGTTCTTGAGTTTCTACGAAAAATTCATACCAAAATGGACTGATTTCAGCAAAAAAGGAAGAAAAAATTATTCGGGAAATCTGGGCTGTCTGGATCTTTCTCTGTGTAGCTGCCGCCGCCGGAGCATCGCCGCCGCCGCGTAACGTCGGAAGCTCCCTGAGTCAGCCGCAGTTCGCTGCACCAGCGGAAGCTCAAAGATTGTGGTCACTCCTCTGTCTGGCCGGTCGCTGCTCGGGGCTCAACCTCGATGCCAACACAACTCGAGGATTGTCCAGCCAACACATCCTTGATTTCCGCCATTAATGGTGTTTTAAAGCTCAAGGGAGGTACACCCGAGGCTCAGTAGATCTCCCGCTGGAGACCAAACCTTGTAACCACCTTCATTCCGCGGCAGCCGTCCGCACCGCGTCGGCAAGCGGCCGGCGTATGCAGTTCGGCCTTGAGTCAGCCAGCGGGTATTCATCCATTCCTTCCAAAGATGCGGAGCACTGCTGACCGAGGAGTTACCTTTGGTTCTCAGAAGACCACGTCCGCAAGACTTGGGCCAAGTAAAAGGCTGAAGAGTTTTGACCAAGTCAAAATTGGAGATTCCCAATAAACCGAGGTCCTCTTAGCTTGGACGTACGTCGACTTGGGATTTAGGGGTGGCTGAATTATTGAGGCTCTTGGGCAAGGTTGTGAAGAATATTGACCAGGTCAAAGCAAAAAAGGAATCAAAACAGTTTCTCTGATTCTGAGTGTCCCAGCTAGCCGAACCTTCATAAAGCTAAGTACCTATCGTACAATTGATTATTAATACGGAGTAGTTTAAACTATTAATAATGCTATTAATTATTATCACATTATTTAATAGGGATAAAAGTATCCCGAACTTAAATAATGTGGAGCATGGCTCAAGTGAGTAACGCTCTTGTGGTAATAATTAGTTTTCACCGTCATTTTAATTAATGATTGGTTGTTATGGGCCCGACGGCCCGCTCCTGATCGGCTTTAATTAGCGAACGGAGCATACTTGAATGGCCTTTGATAGGAAAGTATCATTGCTATTACCGGTTATATCACTATTATTTATTAGGGATAAAATGTCCCGAATTAAATAATGCAGAGCGAAGCTCTAGTGATAATCAGTCAGCCAACTTTTTTATTAAATATTTAATTGTTGGTGGGTTCGATTAGCCCACTCTCGATCGGCTTTGATTAGCGACCTGAGCGTCTCCAGAGGGTAGTGCCCCGATGACGCGTTTTAATTTGGGGGGTTACGCATTAGTCCGCACGGCACCAAGTGCTCAAGCGACGATCGTACCCCAGTATCATCTACGCCATTAGGCGAGAAGTGACTCTTGCCAGACGCGGCCTGTGGGGCCCCGAGGGCACCAAAGCGCTCGGCCTCGTGTTTCCGAGGGCGGTGCGACCAACTTGGGTCTGAGTTTGAAAACTCACAGACCGATGAATATTCCTATGTGACGTCCGGCGGGCTGCTAATTGGCCCCGCCGCGGGCTGTTACGTCCTTTAAACTCGCACGATGAGCCGGGCCGAGGGTCACGATGACCCATAGGCCGGTAATCGTGGGTGTTAGAGAGAAGGCCATGCAGATGGTTATGTGTGCATATTTATTGTCGGGCCGTGCGGCCTGTTACCATGCTTATTGCGCAGCTGAAATCACTCGACGCGCTCGAGCGAAATGGTTAAAAGAAGCTCGGCCCGAGTCTTGAAGACGTTCAGGGCCAGCTAAAGAGGAGACCATCGCGGCTGAGGACCGTGAGACGAGCATCTCCACCCCAGAGACCGATGGCCTAGGAGAGAACACCTAGAGGCCGAGGGTCTAGAGTGGACTACCACGGCGGAGGACCGTGAGACGATCATCCATCATTCAGAGCCGGTGGCCTAGAGGAGACCACTACGGCCGAGAGTCGTGGGACCATCCTTACATCACGCCGACCTCACGGTACGGCGTGTTTATCCTTTGAAGACCGGCCTCGTCCCCACACCTCGCGGACGAGGACCGCTGCTTGTTTCTTTCAGGTCGACCTATCATTGCCGACACCATTATATCACGACCGGCCTCCCGGCTCGGCGTGCTTTCCACATTTGAAGACCGGCCTTGTCCCTGCACTGCGCGGATAAGGACCGTTGCTTGGATTTCAGGTCGGCCTATCATTGCCGACATCATTATATCACGACCGGCCTCTCGGCACGGCGTGATTATCTTATTTGAAGACCGGCCTCGTCCCCGCGATGCGCGGATGAGGACTGTTGCTTGATTTCAGATCGGTCTCCCGTTGCCGACATCATTATATCATGACCGGCCTCTCGGCTCGGCGTGTTTATCTTTTGAAGACCAGCCTCATCCCCGCACTGCGCGGATGAGAGCCGTTGCTGGATTGCAGGTCGGCCCCTCAGTGCCGACACTATCACATCATGCTCGGCCTCTCATCGCCGACATCATCATACCACGACCGGCCTCTCGGCTCGGCGTGCTTATCTTTTGAAGACCGGCCTCGTCCCCACCACATCGCGGACGAGGACCGTTGTTTGATTCTTTCAGGTCAGCCTCTCGCTGCCGACACTATCATGTTATGTTCGGCCTCTCGTGTCACGCCCCGGACCTACCGGACGCGTCAACAACCCGCCGTACAGTACGAATAGTCAACCGCAGTCCAACTCATCCATACTATACTAGGCGTCTTGAATATCATTCACAATAGTACATCCATAAACAAACATAATGTAAAATAATCAATTGAAATCAGCGGAAACGTTTAATACCAGTGTTTATGCCACACTCCGGCAAACATGGGCATACAAGCCCCAATAATCATTCAAAAATATCCATGAGCATTAATTGAAATGTTTTTAAAATAGAGACGGAGGAAGCACGAACCACGTCTTCCTTCCTAGATCTTCCCGAGGCAACGGGCACTGGTAGCAAGCTCTACTCCCTACCTGAAACTGTGAGGTGGCCTCCCCCGTGAAGGGGAGGTCAGTACTTGGAAGCATTTGACAAGTACAATGACAACTATACCAAGTATAATCAATGTTTCAATTTCTAAGACCCTCAAAATAGGGTGATATCATAATATAAATAATAATTTATATTTCCCACTTATTATCTCTATAATAAGTAAATTTATTTATCTGTCGGCACACGGCCCATTTCATATATTTCATTATACCCGTCGTTAGCACGACACCGCCCGTAGGTCTTATCATCCTTTACGAGACTTGTCACCGCTCTCCGAGGCCTCACCGGGTCCCCGGGCCGGAGTCCAACATCCCGCCCCTGAACTCATACCCATCGTCCCGTAGGAAGGTAAGGTCCATTCGGGGTCCTATCTTATGTGTTACCGCTGTCGGGAGCCTCGTAAGGTCTCCGGTTCGGATTCCACCCTAACCCGTGATCACGATGTAAGTCCATGCTATCCAACCCCGCTCTCTAGAGTCGGGAAGGGCCATGGTCCTTACTAATTACCAATACTCTATCGGCTAATCCTTAAAGACTACCGAATACACCCGTAGGCCAATCCTATTCCTAGGATCAATTTATTATTCACTTTATCTTGGGTATCCCTTAAGGCCTACCCCTAGCATCACTTATCCACCTTAGTATCTCTTAAGACTACTTAAGGCTCAACAATTTACAATCCAAACCTTGGATCAATTCTAACATATTTCATTCCAAAACCCCGACTAGTATCATAATACTAGTCGGATAAATTCCAACAAAACTCATTTTCAATTCATAGTCATATATACAATTTCCAAACTAATTTTCCATTTAAAATATAGTTCATATCAATATACAAAATATAACCTTTAATCACTCATATATCCTTATATGAAGTTAAAGTTATATTTCAACACAATATTCATAATTAATCCTTTCATCAAGCCAATATGCTCATATTACATAATCATACACAATTTACCCTTAAATTTGTATATTATGCTCCTTTATTCATTGACAACAATATTTTCATTTAGGCATTATTAATCATTAATAATCCATGAAAATCACATTTAATTACTTTAGGTAATCCTACGAAATTAACCCAAAGATTATAAGCAACATAGTCAGCCATCCTCACCTTATGAAGTGCTGGATTAGTTGCCTTTGATAAGCCCTTTGATCAATCCCCGTTCTAAACCGATCAAAAGCTAAATCTGGTCTGCCTGGACAAAAGCCGGCCGGCTTTGGCAAAAGCCGGGCGATGTTCGTCAGTCTGCTGCGCAGGCAGCTCCTCCTTCTTGGCAGTTTCCGGTGGTTTCAACTCCTATCGGTTCCACGACTCTTCTAAGTTAAATACCACCATTTTATAACATTATTCTACACTCTTAAACGTGTAGAACTTCATGTTTAACCCATCGTATGATTTCTTAAAAATCATACAAGAATAAACTAGTTAAAGGGTATAAGTGAGTTCTCACCTTCTTCCTTGCTAGCTTTCTCCTCTTTTGTTGCTTCCTCCAAGCCAAAATGATGTGAGGACTCTCCCTTGCTCTCTCTCTCTCTGGTTGGTTCGAATGAATGCTAGAGATGGGAGGCAACTCCTCAATCAAATGGAAAGATAGTCCAAGGAGTAGGACATGGGGGTATGGGCATTTGTCTCAATGAGACCTCCCTCATGTCTAGCTCGCCCCCTCCCCTCATTTCCTTGTCCCCTCCCCATTATTTGGGATCAAATGGGGTGTGAAAATACCCCAAGTGGGTGTAGGAAGTCCCTCCCAATTATTCCCGCTATTTCGGGCCGGTCGGGTCAAAATAGCACTTGGGTTGTCCAAATATTTTTATCAACTTCGGTTGGCGTTTTATTGGACCCCTATGATTATTATGATAGCTCCACTAAATATTTGGTAGCCCATTCACATATAATGGACCCGATAAATAATTTGATTAATCGCACATTAATTAGATGTGCCAATTAATTACACGAATTTTATTCGCTAGGAAATTCAATACATATCCACTTTCAAATTCAAGTACATTCGGGTGCGGTGTCACAAGTTCACCCCCCCTTAACGGGAATTTCGTCCCCGAAATTCACAAATGCTTACTCAAACAGAAATGCGTATTGTCCCTTCATCAAGGCTTCTGTTTCCCAAGTTTCTTCTTCGACTCGGTCACTTTTCCAAAGGATTTTAACCATTGGAACTTTCTTGCTTCTCAGCTTCTTTACTTGCCTATCAAGTATCCTCACCGGTCGTACGGCATAGTTCAAATCCTCACGTATTTCCACAGGGGGTTTCTCTAACACGTGAGACGGATCCGGCACATATTTCTTTAGCATAGACACGTGGAACACATTATGTATCTTCTCCAATTCTGGAGTCAACTGCAATCGGTATGCTACGGCCCCAATTCGTTCAAGAATCACAAATGGCCCTATGTAGCGTGGGTTAAGTTTCCCTCGGCTTTGAAATCGGATGATTCCTTTCCAGGGTGAAACTTTCAAGAATACCTCATCTCCCACCTTAAACTCTAAGGCCCTCCGGCGCTTGTCGGCATAGCTCTTCTGTCTATCCTGGGCCGCCTTAAGCCTTTCGCGAATCATCTTCACTTTAGACTTGGTGATCTCCACCAATTCCGTGCTCTCGAGTTTGGCCATGCCAACCTCATCCCAACACAAGGGTGTACGACATCTCCTCCCATACAATGCCTCGTATGGAGGCATGCCAATACTCGCCTGATAACTGTTGTTATAGGCAAACTCCACGAGTGCTAAATGGTTGTCCCAACTCCCTTGGAACTCCAATGCACAAGCTCTCAACATATCCTCCAAAATCTGTATAACTCTCTCGGATTGCCCATCCGTCTGTGGATGAAAAGCAGTGCTGAATTTCAATTTCGTTCCCATAGACTCTTGGAACTTCGGCCAAAATCGTGATGTGAATCGTGGATCCCTGTCGGACACAATGGTTATGGGAACCCCATGTAGCCTCACGATCTCATCCACATACAATTTGGCTAACCTCTCAAGTGCATAGGTAGTGTTAATAGGTAGAAAATGTGCACTCTTCGTGAGCCTATCAACCACAACCCATACGGCGTCGTAGTTTCTCACAGTCCGTGGTAGTCCTACCACGAAATCCATAGTCACGTGCTCCCATTTCCATTCTGGAATGGAAAGTGGCTGCAATAATCCAGCTGGATGCTGATGTTCTGCCTTAACTTGCTGGCAAGTAAGGCATCTACTGATGTACTCGGCTATTTCCCTCTTCATACCAGACCACCAGTAACTCTCCTTCAAGTCACGGTACATCTTCGTGCCCCCCGGGTGCATGGCATAAGCCGACGAATGAGCTTCCTCTAAGATGGACTTTCGGAGCTCATCATCTGCCGGTACACACACTCGGTCACGAAATAATAGGAGACCATCGTCTCTTTCCCTGAAATCTTCAACCGGTCCCGCTAGCATGCGCTCCCGGATCTTCATAATTTCCTCGTCAGTTTCCTGACCCTTCTGGATCTCATCAAGCAAAGTAGGTCTCACCTCAAACCGTGCCAACAAGGCACCATTGCTAGATACCTCCAGTTGGGCTCTTAATGCCCTCAAATTTGCTATCAATGCCCCAGATGAGCTCTTCCGGCTCAAGGCATCTGCCACCACATTGGCCTTGCCTGGATGGTACTCAATCACCAGGTGGTAGTCTTTTATCAACTCCATCCACCGTCTCTGCCTCATGTTTAACTCTTTCTGAGTAAACACGTACTTCAAGCTCTTGTGGTCAGTGTATATGTGGCATGTCTCCCCGTAAAGATAATGTCTCCATATCTTGAGTGCAAACACCACTGCCCCGAGCTCTAAATCATGAGTAGGATAATTTACCTCATGCTTCTTCAACTGTCGTGAAGCATAGGCAATTACCCTCCCCATTTGCATCAACACACATCCAAACCCTTGGATGCTAGCATCACTATAGACATCGTACCCCATACCCTGTTTGGGTAAGGCAAGTACCGGTGCCTCGGTCAATCTCTTCTTTAATTCCGTGAATCCCTTCTCACATTTGTCATCCCATGCAAACTTAGCTCCTTTTCGAGTGAGCTTCGTCAATGGCGATGCCAAAACGGAGAACTTCTCCACGAACTTTCTGTAGTAGCCTGCCAATCCAAGGAAACTACGAATTTCCTTGACATTCTTTGGCCTCTCCCATTCGGTAATGGCTTCTATCTTCTTGTTATCCACAGCAATTCCCGATCCCGAAACCACATGCCCGAGAAAGCCAATCTCCTTAAGCCAAAATTCACATTTAGAAAACTTGGCATAGAGTTGCTTCTCCCGTAGCGTCTCAAGAACGAGTATCAAGTGCTCCTCATGCTCCTCCTCACTTTTTGAGTAGATCAAGATGTCATCTATGAACACTATCACGAATCGGTCCAAGTATTTGTGGAATACTCGGTTCATCAAGTCCATGAATGCCGCCGGGGCGTTTGTCAACCCAAACGACATAACAAGGAACTCAAAATGTCCATACCTAGTGCGGAAAGCACTCTTCGGTATGTCATCCTCTTTGATCTTCAATTGGTGGTACCCCGACCTCAAGTCAATCTTCGAGAACACAGTTGCTCCTCGTAGTTGATCAAACAAGTCATCAATCCTAGGCAAAGGATACCTATTCTTGATTGTGACCTTGTTCAGTTGACGATAGTCAATGCACATTCGAAGTGTCCCATCCTTCTTCTTCACAAAAAGGACCGGTGCTCCCCACGGGGAGTGGCTTGGTCTAATGAAACCGTTATCCAAAAGCTCTTGCAATTGGGTTTTCAATTCGTTAAGTTCTGCGGGTGCCATTCGGTATGGCGGTATGGAGATTGGTTTGGTGCCGGGCTCGACCTCGATCACAAATTCAATCTCCCTATCGGGTGGAAGTCCCGGTAAGTCCTTTGGAAAGACATCCGGATACTTGCATACCACCCTCACATCATCAATGCTCGTCTCTTCTTTTGTTTTGTCTACCACGTATGCTAGATATGCGTGGCAACCCTTTCTCATCATACTCCTAGCTCTTACGGCGGATATGATACAACTATTGGATTTGGCCCGATCCCCCTCGAAGCGTAAGGTTACCCCTTTATCGCCTTCGAGTTCAAGTATCTTTGTGTAGCAATCGACCCTAGCATGATGTTTCTCAAGCCAATCCATCCCCAGGATTGCATCGAATTCAATCATACTCAGCGGTACGAAATCACACGTCAAGTTTTGGCCCTCCACTTCCACCTCACACGATGGATAGTGGCTATCTCTCTCGATGTCTTCCCCTAGAGGTGTGGATACCAATAGGGCTTGAGCCATCGGTACAAGCGGTTCTTTGAATCCCCCGGCAAACGCCTCACTCACGAATGATCGTTGCGCCCCGGTGTCAATGAGGATTCTTGCGTCTCTCCCGTTAATCTTTAGTGTTCCTACATTCATAAGCAATGTAAGACACACTCCCCACTCATTAGACTCATTTCTTAGGTAAAAGAGTACCCCGGCTATGGTTTGGATGATCGTCATCTAACGCCCCATCCCGATTCCATCCCGGTTCCCACCCAAAACCAACATCGTGCACCAATAAGTGAAAGCCGGCCGCTTTTCGTGAAAGCCGGCCGGTTTTCGTACCTTGGTATTCGGCTCGGCAAGAAGGGTTACGTAAGCCGGCCGCTTTTTGCCAAAGCCGGCCGGTTTTCGGTCGCCGAAGGAATTCCAAATTTTAATTCCTAAAAGCCGGCCGGTTCTTACGAATGCCGGCCGGTTTTCGTTAACAGTGCCTCACACCGGAATGCCTGAACACAAGCCGGCCGGTTTTTACAAAACTCGGCCGGTTTTTATACGCCGAAGGATTTTAACAAAAATCCTTTACGAAAGCCGGGCGGCTTTCGTCAATCGTCGGGCGGCTTATGGTCGCCGTAGGATTTATGGAATAGATCATAGACAAACGTCGGGCGACGTTCGTCAAAGCCGGGCGGTTTTCGCCCCAGGCAGATATCTGTCCACTCCTTTGAACTTTAAACAGGCGGGGTTGGCCATATAACTTATACATCTCAACATTTAAAAGGTTTACAAGAAATTAACATCAAAAGTTCATGAATTTACCCGCAACGGAGTCCGGGTTAGCACGTGCATCGGCCTCCGTAATCGCATAGACCCTCGCTTGGGTCCTCCCTTGATTAACGGACGGTGCATTGCTTGTGCTAGCTCCACCGTGCCCCATACTTGCACTCGGTGCTCCCGTTCGGTTCCTGCTCACCATGGTCCCACTACTCGGTCCGGAACCTGTACCTCGCCCAAGCTGTGGGCAACTCACCTTCATGTGCCCGACCTCCCCGCATTGGTAGCATCTCGGGGGATCACGACACTTGCCGTGGTGAAGCTTCTTGCAGTTGCTGCACCTTGGTACTCCCGAGTTTTGAGACCTCGAGGCTGGCCCGCTTGGGCCTTGATTCGCCCTCGATGGTGGTGCAGGGGCCTTGAATGAGCCACCTCCCCCGTGGTTCCCCTTCTTGTTAGAACCTTGGGGGCCATGGTTCTCCCATTTTCTTTTCTTCGCCTCCTCGGCGTCTCTTTTCTTCCTCTCTTCCCACTGTTTTTCGCCCTTCAAGGCTTGGTCTACCACTTGGGCGAAGGTCATGTTAGGCAATTGTGTTGCCCTATCACGTATCTCCAAGTCTAGGGCATCCCAAAAGTGGTTCACCATCCGGTTCTCATCACAAGCGTACTCGGGTATGTAGTCGGCAAGGTCCCGAAACTTGTACTCAAGTTCCTTCACCGTCATGTTACCCCCTTGAGTTAGGAGGGTATATTCCCTCACCTTCTTGTTCACCTCGAAGTCGGAGTAATATTGGGCAAAGAACTCCCGTTGGAAGTCCTCCCAAACGACGCCCTCGCCGTACTTGCTCTTGGTTCCATCCCACCATTTGGATGCCATCCCCTCAAGCAACCTTACCGCTATTCTCAGTTTAAGGTTAGGCGTGATTTGCATGTCAAGGGCTGCCTCATTCAACCTCTTGATCCATTGAGCGGCAACCGAGATGTCCCCGGTTCCGTCAAAGGGTTTGCACCCCAAGTCTCTTGCTTCCTTGATAAACTTGGAGATCCTTATGGTTGGACCTCCATCATTTCGGCCTCCATGTGGTTCCACATGGACTCTAGACGCACTGTGGCTTCCTCCTCTTGAAGCCATACCCGAAGGTTGCCCCTCCCGGCGCCTTCGGCGTTCCCTCCTCTCCTCGCGCTCTCGGTGGTATTGTTGGAGCAGCGCCTCAATTCTTGCCAAGGAGCCATCTTGCTCCTCGTCACTAATATCATCATCATCCCCTTCATAAGGGGTCTCCACCGGCTCGGTTTCCGGCCTATAGGTTGAGTCCTCATAGGACCAATAAGTCTCACTCTCCGTGTCGACGTGGCCATCGCTCACGGTTTGTTGCTGGCCTCCACGGCCCCTTCCCCTTGTCACCCTGGTGGACCCCCGGCTGCCGCGTTCGGATCCACCCAGTACACGGCCCGTCGGGTTCCTCCTAGTGATTCTTCCAATTGGCTCCATTTCTGAAAGAAGTTTAGAATGAGCCATTAGACTCGTATCAAATGTCAAGTGACGGATAGGTACTTAAGGACATCTTTTGACTCAAGTCACCGCCATACCAATTGTTAAGGGTACCATCTTAACAATTAGAGACCTTGCAACTCAAGTACCAAAAGTTCTATAAGTACAAAACTTTATGCTCATGGTTTGCAAAATCGTTTTCAAAAAAGGAATTTTGAAGCTTCATTATGAAGTTTACGGACTAAGGCTCTGATACCAACTAAATTGTCACGCCCCGGACCTACCGGACGCGTCAACAACCCGCCGTACAGTACGAATAGTCAACCGCAGTCCAACTCATCCATACTATACTAGGCGTCTTGAATATCATTCACAATAGTACATCCATAAACAAACATAATGTAAAATAATCAATTGAAATCAGCGGAAACGTTTAATACCAGTGTTTATGCCACACTCCGGCAAACATGGGCATACAAGCCCCAATAATCATTCAAAAATATCCATGAGCATTAATTGAAATGTTTTTAAAATAGAGACGGAGGAAGCACGAACCACGTCTTCCTTCCTAGATCTTCCCGAGGCAACGGGCACTGGTAGCAAGCTCTACTCCCTACCTGAAACTGTGAGGTGGCCTCCCCCGTGAAGGGGAGGTCAGTACTTGGAAGCATTTGACAAGTACAATGACAACTATACCAAGTATAATCAATGTTTCAATTTCTAAGACCCTCAAAATAGGGTGATATCATAATATAAATAATAATTTATATTTCCCACTTATTATCTCTATAATAAGTAAATTTATTTATCTGTCGGCACACGGCCCATTTCATATATTTCATTATACCCGTCGTTAGCACGACACCGCCCGTAGGTCTTATCATCCTTTACGAGACTTGTCACCGCTCTCCGAGGCCTCACCGGGTCCCCGGGCCGGAGTCCAACATCCCGCCCCTGAACTCATACCCATCGTCCCGTAGGAAGGTAAGGTCCATTCGGGGTCCTATCTTATGTGTTACCGCTGTCGGGAGCCTCGTAAGGTCTCCGGTTCGGATTCCACCCTAACCCGTGATCACGATGTAAGTCCATGCTATCCAACCCCGCTCTCTAGAGTCGGGAAGGGCCATGGTCCTTACTAATTACCAATACTCTATCGGCTAATCCTTAAAGACTACCGAATACACCCGTAGGCCAATCCTATTCCTAGGATCAATTTATTATTCACTTTATCTTGGGTATCCCTTAAGGCCTACCCCTAGCATCACTTATCCACCTTAGTATCTCTTAAGACTACTTAAGGCTCAACAATTTACAATCCAAACCTTGGATCAATTCTAACATATTTCATTCCAAAACCCCGACTAGTATCATAATACTAGTCGGATAAATTCCAACAAAACTCATTTTCAATTCATAGTCATATATACAATTTCCAAACTAATTTTCCATTTAAAATATAGTTCATATCAATATACAAAATATAACCTTTAATCACTCATATATCCTTATATGAAGTTAAAGTTATATTTCAACACAATATTCATAATTAATCCTTTCATCAAGCCAATATGCTCATATTACATAATCATACACAATTTACCCTTAAATTTGTATATTATGCTCCTTTATTCATTGACAACAATATTTTCATTTAGGCATTATTAATCATTAATAATCCATGAAAATCACATTTAATTACTTTAGGTAATCCTACGAAATTAACCCAAAGATTATAAGCAACATAGTCAGCCATCCTCACCTTATGAAGTGCTGGATTAGTTGCCTTTGATAAGCCCTTTGATCAATCCCCGTTCTAAACCGATCAAAAGCTAAATCTGGTCTGCCTGGACAAAAGCCGGCCGGCTTTGGCAAAAGCCGGGCGATGTTCGTCAGTCTGCTGCGCAGGCAGCTCCTCCTTCTTGGCAGTTTCCGGTGGTTTCAACTCCTATCGGTTCCACGACTCTTCTAAGTTAAATACCACCATTTTATAACATTATTCTACACTCTTAAACGTGTAGAACTTCATGTTTAACCCATCGTATGATTTCTTAAAAATCATACAAGAATAAACTAGTTAAAGGGTATAAGTGAGTTCTCACCTTCTTCCTTGCTAGCTTTCTCCTCTTTTGTTGCTTCCTCCAAGCCAAAATGATGTGAGGACTCTCCCTTGCTCTCTCTCTCTCTGGTTGGTTCGAATGAATGCTAGAGATGGGAGGCAACTCCTCAATCAAATGGAAAGATAGTCCAAGGAGTAGGACATGGGGGTATGGGCATTTGTCTCAATGAGACCTCCCTCATGTCTAGCTCGCCCCCTCCCCTCATTTCCTTGTCCCCTCCCCATTATTTGGGATCAAATGGGGTGTGAAAATACCCCAAGTGGGTGTAGGAAGTCCCTCCCAATTATTCCCGCTATTTCGGGCCGGTCGGGTCAAAATAGCACTTGGGTTGTCCAAATATTTTTATCAACTTCGGTTGGCGTTTTATTGGACCCCTATGATTATTATGATAGCTCCACTAAATATTTGGTAGCCCATTCACATATAATGGACCCGATAAATAATTTGATTAATCGCACATTAATTAGATGTGCCAATTAATTACACGAATTTTATTCGCTAGGAAATTCAATACATATCCACTTTCAAATTCAAGTACATTCGGGTGCGGTGTCACATCTCGGCACGACATATTTATCTTTCGAAGACCGGTTTCATCCCCGCGTTGCGTGGATGAGAGCCGTTGCTTGGATATATCGGCCTGATCGGACACTATTGTCATCTCCTTATCAGGACCGACTGCTCAGCGACCTTATGATCATTGTTTGTCGGCTCCCAATGCCGACCCTCTTGAGTTTGCGATCAGGCTCACGACTCCCCTCCAGGAGGGGGACCATCGCCTTCGCATGACGACCAGCTATTCTATCGCCTCGTCGTTATATTTGTTCGCCATGCCACCACCATTATGTGTGACATCCCGTGATCCCTGCGAGTTTCTTGGATACCGAATGTCTTCTTCGATGTAGGAAGATCGGTAGGACCACGGACCAGGGACGGACAAAGAAGAGCTAGGGAATCTCGATGTAGATAAACCTGTTCCTCCTTGCGAGTTTCGCGGATACCGAACGTCTCTTCGAAGCAAGAGCGCCGGTAGGACCAAGAACCAAGGACGAACGAAGAATATAGATTGCCTCCCTCAAACAAAAAAAAAAAAAAAAAAAAAAAAAAAAGATGGGGAGAAGAGGAGGGTAGCTCCTATGTGGAAGGGAATCTTGCCCGGGCGTGCCAGATCTTCTCCCACCGCCGAAGACGAACGCCCCTCGATGTAGAGGTTAGTAGAGACGCGGAGGGGGCTAGACGAACCAAGGGAGCCTTGCCAAGATAAACCTGTTTATCCCACAAATGACCATGGATCGATGGACGTGGGATAACAAAGACGGGAACCCGTGAGGGTAGACCAGTTCGTCCCTGCGAGTCCTTGGGTATCGAACGTCCTCTTCGAAGCAAGAGACGTCGGTAAGGCTAAAAGGACCACGGACGAACGAAAAAAGGGGGGAATCTCGATGTAGATAAACCTGTTCCTCCTTGCGATGTCGGCGGACACCGAACGTCTCCTCGAAGTAGGGACGCCGGTGGGACCAGGGACCAAGGACGAACGAAGACTAAAAGACTCCAAAAAAAAAAAAAAAAAAAAAAAAAAAAGATGGGGAGAAGAGGAGGGTAGCTCCTATGTGGAAGGGAATCTTGCCCGGGCGTGCCAGATCTTCTCTCACCGCCGAAGACGAACGCCCCTCGATGTAGAGGTTAGTAGAGACGCGGAGGGGGCTAGACGAACCAAGGGAGCCTTGCCAAGATAAACCTGTTTATCCCACAAATGACCATGGATCGATGGACGTGGGATAACAAAGACGGGAACCCGTGAGGGTAGACCAGTTCGTCCCTGCGAGTCCTTGGGTATCGAACGTCCTCTTCGAAGCAAGAGACGTCGGTAAGGCTAAAAGGACCACGGACGAACGAAAAAAGGGGGGAATCTCGATGTAGATAAACCTGTTCCTCCTTGCGATGTCGGCGGACACCGAACGTCTCCTCGAAGTAGGGACGCCGGTGGGACCAGGGACCAAGGACGAACGAAGACTAAAAGACTCCAAAAAAAAAAAAAAAAAAAAAAAAGAGAAAGAAAGATGCCAGAAGAGCACGGAGCAAAGAATGATTTTATCCCTCGGCGCTATTGGCCGGGAAGTACAAACTGAAAAACATATGTAAAAGAATAATTACAAAACTTAAGTACGAAGAATGAGGTGGCCGACGACGATCGGCTAACATCAGGTTTTCTTTTGTCTTAAACGACGAATACCAGCTCCCCAGATCAGGTAGGAGGGACATCGCCCGGATTTATTTCAGGCTCACCATTCCTTCCCGGATGGAGTCCTGGCAGACGATCGGTGTCACGCCCCAGACCGCAATCCAAGCGCGTGTACAACCGCCGCATAATCAAGTGACGTCACCCGCGAGTCAACCTCACTTGATTACACAAGGCGTTCGAGAAAATAATCCATCCATACTCAGTAGTAAACATACATAACAACATCACATTTAAACCAATGAATAGCGGAAATATTCAACGGTAAGTCATAAGCCACAACCGGCCAATAACATGGGCATGCAAGCCCCAAAAGAATAGTTTATGACAAATAAAAATATCCATGAGCAATGTTTGGTAATTTGAAATAAAATGAGGAAGCACGAACCACGTCTTCCTTGATTGATGTCACCCGTAGAAAGGTGCAGGTAGCAAGCCCTAGCTTCAACCTGAAAATGGTGGGGCCCCCCGAAGGGGTCAGTACAAGTACCGAGCGAGTAGCAGGCTAAATATAGAATAACTAGCGTTTCAAGTATAAGACCCAAACATAGGATGATACATATACGTATAGTCCTTCCCCCAAGTTTGAAATACATATTAGTATACATACACTTGGAAATACCCGACCCGTAGGTCATTGTTTATTTGGGAAAATAATAGTAGCCAATATCCTTGACTTAAATCCCAACCCACCCATATACCTATGAGTGTATAGAACTCCTCCTTGGTCAAATAAATTATCATAAGGACACCGCCCGGTCCTAGATCATTAAATGTAATCTATGAGTTTTGAGGATACACGCCCGATCCTTGGGTACTCCACCCTATAATTGAGTTTTGAGGATAACCGCCCGATCCTTGGGTACTCCACCCTATATAACCGAGTTTTGAGGATAACCGCCCGATCCTTGGGTACTCCACCCTATATAACCGAGTTTTGAGGATAACCGCCCGATCCTTGGGTACTCCACCCTATATAACCGAGTTTTGAGGATAACCGCCCGATCCTTGGGTACTCCACCCGACCTATGACTTACCACATATCACGCTAGATAGGGTCTATATCATATTTAGTCATTCATAACTAATTCACTACATAAAGCTTATGTATCACAATCCATGCAAATCCATGCAACCATATAGATGTATAATTAACTAATATCAACCGATATTAATTAATCCATTTACCATCGGTCAACGTTGTTGTTGACCGCCATCTCAAGTCTTACACTTATTAACTAATTCATCATATAATTAAGTTAATAATATCCATTGTGCTTCTTTTACTCTTAAAGCAAATATGCATTATATATAATTTCCCATATCATATTTCATGCATAAACAATTATTCTTTTCATACGCACTTAACTATGTTGGCTAATCACATGTTTAAATATCTTTTAAACATCATTATGAACACTTATAACATTTATTTAGGTAATCTTATAATTAACCCAAAAGTTATAAGATATTAAGCCGTCCACTCACCTTGAACTAGCGTTAAGAAGTTCTACCCTTCTTGGTTGAACTCCGGTGAAACTCCGGCGACTTTTGGTCAACTCCGGCGACAATTCCGGCGACTTTTCCAACTTTGTGAAATCACTTGAAATACCCTTCACAAGTGCCTAACAAGGTTTTATAATCATAAAACCCATGTTAATACAAATAACCTCAAAAAGGTTATTTTCCGGTGAACCGGTCGTTTTGACTTCTAAGTCCGTTCTTGGACATAGAATCACTTCCCAACCCATAAATCCATACTCATAACATGTAGAACCCTCTTAAGGATCCTTCACATGATATATATCTTATATGGTAGAAGAAAAATAAAGGAGAAGTTATAATAAGGTCATTACCTTGATTTACACACTTTTCCTAGCCCTTTTTCCTTCTTTAATCCCACTCCTTGGACCTTTCTTGCTTGAGCTCGAGTTGCAGCAATGGAGGAGGGTTGGAGAGCCTTTCTTTCTCTTTCTTGGGTGGCTTGGTCGAGCTATTGGGGTGAGGGGGTGATAGGATGGCCTTTTTGGCTCATCTCACCAATTATGGGGGAAAAGGGTCCCATTCTACCACATGGTTGACCTTCCTCCCACCTTCCCTTGTCCTTGCAGCTCCCAAGGAGTCACATGGAGCTAATAAAACGTGGGATGGCCCCCACTCATGTGGGAGGTCATCCCTTTGTGTCCCGAGGTGTACAATCGGTCCCGAAAGTTGTATTTTTCGGACTGTTTTAATCATATTTTATTTTATCGGGTAAAATAAAATATATTACGTGTCCTCAATCGTAATGGACTTTTGAAATAGTATATATTCCAAAACATTGATTTAGGAGTCTCCGAATTTCATTTCCGGGCTGATATCTGTTAAATTACCAGTACCGGTAATTTGGGCTTCTTTTGACCAATCGGTCAACTCTGGGCCTTTCCATTGCCCAAATGAAATATCCACCACTATATATTTATTATCTAGACCAAGATGAATAAAATATATAGTCTCGGAAATGCCGGGCGGCCCCCGCCCCTGGTGTGGGTCCCACGTGCAATTTACTATTCACGCGAACGAAATAATAAAAATTTACAACTTCGTAAATTCGTAAATCCTTTAATAAGGTTCAATACATTATTTACATAAAAGTAAATATATTTGGGGACGGTGTTACAATCGGCTTCTCACAGCCAATCAGGAGAGAGACTTGACACATCACCAGCACGGCCGAGGGCCGCGAGAGGCCGAGGGCCATGAGATGATCATCACTATTTTTCTGTATCACGATCGGCCCCTCAGCGCCATCGTGTTCAGATTCACGATTCGGCTCGCCCATTCCCTCCAGGATGGCGACGACCGTCTTATGCAGCACGATCGGCTTCTCAGCGCCATCGTGTCTGGCTTCACGGTTCGGCTCGCCCGTTCCCTCCAGGATGGCGACGACCGTCTTATGCAGCACGATCGGCTTCTCAGCGCCATCGTGTCTGGCTTCACGGTTCGGCTCGCCCATTCCCTCCAGGATGGCGACGACCGTCTTATGCCGTACGATCGGCCCCTCGGCGCCATCGTACCTGGCTTCACGGTTCGGCTCGCCCATTCCCTCCAGGATGGCGACGACCGTCTTATGCAGTGCGATCGGCCCCTCAGCGCCATCGTGTCTCCTTCACGTTCGGATCGCCCATTCCCTCCAGGATGGCGATGAACGTCCTATGCAGTGCGATCGGCCCCTCAGCGCCATCGTATCTGGCTTCACGATTCGGCTCGCCCATTCCCTCCAGGATGGCGACGACCGTCTTATGCAGCACGATCGGCTTCTCAGCGCCATCGTGTCTGGCTTCACGGTTCGGCTCGCCCGTTCCCTCCAGGATGGCGACGACCGTCTTATGCAGCACGATCGGCTTCTCAGCGCCATCGTACCTGACTTCACGGTTCGGCTCGCCCATTCCCTCCAGGATGGCGACGACCGTCTTATGCAGTGCGATCGGCCCCTCAGCGCCATCGTACCCAGCTCACGTTCAGCTCGTCCACCCCTTCCAGGGTGGCGACGAACGTCTTATGCATCACGATCGGCCCCTCAGCGCCATCGTGTCCAGATTCACGGTTCGGCTCGTCCATTCCCTCCAGGATGGCGACGACCGTCTTATGCAGTACGATCGGCCCCTCAGCGCCATTGTACCCAGCTTACGTTCAGCTCGTCCATCCCTTTCAGGGTGGCGACGAACGTCTTATGCATCACGATCGGCTTCTCAGCGCCATCGTATCTCTTTCACGTTCGGATCGCCCATTCCCTCCAGGATGGCGACGAACGTCCTATGCAGTGCGATCGGCCCCTCAGCGCCATCGTATCTGGCTTCACAGTTCGGCTCGCCCGTTCCCTCCAGGGTGGCGACGAACGCCTTATGCATCACGATCGGCCCCTCAGCGCCATCGTGTCCAGATTCACGGTTCGGCTCGCCCATTCCCTCCAGGATGGCGACGACCGTCTTATGCAGTGCGATCGGCCCCTCAGCACCATCGTACCCAGCTCACGTTCAGCTCGTCCATCCTTTCCAGGGTGGCGACGACCGTCTTATGCGGCACGATCGGCTTCTCAGCGCCATCGTGTCTCTTTCACGTTCGGATAACCCCATTCCCTCCAGGATGGCGACGAACGTCTTATGCAGTGCGATCGGCCCCTCAGCGCCATCGTACCTGGCTTCACGGTTCGGCTCGCCCATTCCCATCGGATGGCGACGACCGTCTTATGCAGCACGATCGGCTTCTCAGCGCCATCGTGTCTCTTTCACGTTCGGATCGCCCCATTCCCATCGGATGGCGACGACCGTCTTATGCAGCACGATCGGCTTCTCAGCGCCATCGTGTCTCTTTCACGTTCGGATCGCCCCATTCCCTCCAGGATGGCGACGAACGTCTTATGCATCACGATCGGCCCCTCAGCGCCATCGTGTCTCTTTTCACGTTCAGATCGCCCCATTCCCTTTCAGGATGGCGACGAACGTCTCTTATGCAGCACGATCAGCGCTTCAGCGCCATCGTGTCTAGCTCACGTTAGGGTCGCCCATCCCTTTCAGGATGGCGACGAACGACTCTTATGCAGCACGATCAGCGCCCCAGCGCCATCGTGTCTGGCTCACGTTAGGGTCGCCCATCCCTTTCAGGATGGCGACGAACGTCTCTTATGCAGCACGATCAGCGCCCCAGCGCCATCGTGTCTGGATCACGTTAGGGTCGCCCATCCCTTTCAGGATGGCGACGAACGTCTCTTATGCAGCACGATCAGCGCCCCAGCGCCATCGTGTCTGGCTCACGTTAGGGTCGCCCATCCCTTTCAGGATGGCGACGAACGTCTCTTATGCAGCACGATCAGCGTTTCAGCGCCATCGTGTCTAGCTCACGTTAGGGTCGCCCATCCCTTTCAGGATGGCGACGAACGTCTCTTATGCAGCACGATCAGCGCCCCAGCGCCATCGTGTCTGGCTCACGTTAGGGTCGCCCATCCCTTTCAGGATGGCGACGAACGTCTCTTATGCAGCACAATCAGCGCCCCAGCGCCATCGTGTCTGGCTCACGTTAGGGTCGCCCATCCCTTTCAGGATGGCGACGAACGTCTCTTATGCAGCACGATCAGCGCCCCAGCGCCATCGTGTCTGGCTCACGTTAGGGTCGCCCATCCCTTTCAGGATGGCGACGAACGTCTCTTATACAGCACGATCAGCGCCCCAGCGCCATCGTGTCTGGCTCACGTTAGGGTCGCCCATCCCTTTCAGGATGGCGACGAACGTCTCTTATGCAGCACGTCTGCCCCTCGGCGCTGACATGCCCGGGTTATCGATGAGAGCCACCGCTTTCTATCACATCTCACATTCCTTCTCTCATACATCGCACCCATACATTACATGCATTCATGCATTCATGCATCATACCTCATACATTCATACATACACATGTGCATCGTGTTTTGACAGTACCGCGACATCGGTTTATAGACGCATGGACCTCTAAGCTTCTCCGATTGGAAAGCTCGAGTCAGAGTCCTCTACTCTCGCCTGATGCATTCAGGGGGAGCGTGCCCGTGGAGGAGCACCCTTCGCCCGACCATGTCGGAAAGGGGGGTGCCTCACTGGTAGATTACGTTCAGGAGTACAGACACTCACTCATATATTATGATTATGTGAAGACACAGTTTCCAGCAAGACAGAGGAAGAGCGCAGGCAGAGTATATTTTCTCGAGCAGATTCGCGAGCTCACTACTCAAGAAACTGGGGGACTTGTGTTGGGATATATTATCCCGGCCTATTACTGTTCAGGAGCCCAAGACATTATCCAGTACGGAGCCCGAGCAGCTAGGCCCATTTCGGCCCATCCGGCCCACTTTGACCACCAGGCCTGATATCGGCCCGTTTGGCCCATTAGGGTGGAGAGCCCCTTCTCTCCTTCCCCTATAAATACGGAGCTTAGCCTCCATGTAAAGGATCCCTTTTTCCTTTCTTCTTCTCCCTCCTTAGCTAGATTAGAACTCCATTAATGGGAGCTTCAAACAAATTGTACTATGTAATGGTGAGGAGAGTCCTAATGAGAAAGAGAGGGCTTGGACATTAGCCTAAAAAGTCTCGTGGTTTTCTCCCTTTCGGGTTTCCACGTAAAAACTGAGTTGTTCATACACATTTATACATATATTTACTATATCGTGTTGGATTAAACTCAACAGGCAGCAAGTCTACCGTTGGGTAGTCACTTCAAACTTAGCAAGGAAGACTCACTGAAGAACAAGGAGGAGCGTGCTCAAATGCAGAATGTCCCATACGCATCGGCAATTGGCAGCATAATGTACGCGATGGTGTGCACAAGGCCAGACATTGCACATTTGGTGGGAGTAGTGAGCAGATTCATGGGAGACCCCGGGAAAGAACACAGGGAAGCTGTGAAGTGGATCATGAGGTATTTGAAAGGTATTGCTTCTAATGCTTTGTGTCTTGATGGGAAGAATGTAGAGTTGCTAGGACATGTTGATGCAGACCTGGCATCGAATGACTCGGATGGATCGAGGAGCAACTCCAGGTATGTTTTTACATTTGGTGGAACGACGGTTTCATGGCTTTCACAGCTGCAGAAGATTGTTGCATTATCTACCACTGAAGCTGAATATATATGTGGCCATTACGGAGGCAAGGAGATGGTGTGGCTTCAGAATTTACTTGGGGAACTTGGGAAGGAGTACACGAATAGCATTCTTTACAGTGACAGTCAAAGTGCTATCTTCTTGGCCAACAACTCATCTTTTCACAAGAGAACCAAACACATTCGGTTGAAGTATCACTACATCCATCATCTTCTGGAGATAAAGGCATTGCAGCTTGTGAGGATCTGTGGGAGTGAGAATCCAGCAGACATCTTTACTAAGGTGGTAACCTTGGGGAAATTGAAGCTTTGCATAGCTTCAATTGGCCTGGGTACTTGAAGATGAATGTCGGCGCTACCATGCTTACAAGGGAGGTTTGAAGAAGACAGTCTCTAGGTGGGAGATTGTAAGGTGTTAGAGACAGTTTCTTAATTTATTTTTGGAAACACGTTTATTAATTTATTTTAGGAAACGCATCCTAGTTGCCTTGGGGTTAGGATTTACTTATCTATAAATACAAGCTCTCTCCTTTGTAATCATTGTGTGTGGATCCGAAAATAGCAATAATATTCCTGGCTTGGTAGCGCCCCCAGACGTAGTCATTCGTGGCGAACTGGGTTACCAAATTTTCGTGTGTTCTTCTTATTATTCATCGCGTGCGTGAGTTTAATTCCTAACAAGGATCAACCCACCTTCCGCATGGTGTGCCCATCCCACTTTATAAATGTACGAACGTTGCTTTCTTTTTCGAGTAGCTTTGTTATTCCTTTTTGTTTTGCTTTTATTTCTTTATTTTTCTTTTCTTCAACTCTTCTCCTTTTCCATTAAATTAAAATACTAAAATTTTAATTAAAATTTATTTTTTTGTTTATCTTCAACATACATTATAATTGAATCATTTTTTATTCTTTATCAATACATAACAAAAAGTTTATTAGTCTAAATAAATAAGTTTATTTTTGTAATATTTTTATATTCATATACTTTTTTTTGTAATACTTTTTATATTCATACACTTTTTGTAATATTTTTTATATGCACACACTCTTTCTATAATATAATTTTTTTATCACTTTAATAAGTTTTTAGAGGTTTTTAAGACATTGAGTTTGTTTATTTTTATTTTTGAAGTTGCATTTGACAATATATCATGAAGTTATTACATCTTCTTCTGCGCGAGTTACATCTTAATTTACGCGAGTTACATCTTAATTTACACGAGTTACATCTTGATATACGTGAGTTACATGTTTACGTGAGTTACATCTTAATGAATGTGAGTTACACCACGGAATAAACCCCTGCTATATCATTTTTATAGCCCTAATATTAGAAATAAAATATTCACTATTTAAAAAAAGTAATTAAGTTATTAGGATCAATTTTTCATTGTTTTTATAATATATATACATATTATAAACTTATTATAATCAAACACAAAAAAAATCATTATTCAATTTTTCATCAATTTATATTCTGTATACACTTAAGGGAAAAAGATCATGTCCCTCCGGATGGACACAGGAGGCGCCGCAGGCCGAGGCCATCAAAGGCCGTTCTCGGTGGAATGTTTTGATGAAAGTTTTTAGCATGTTCCTCATCAAGTCTAATTTGTCCATACCAAATTTCAGATAAAAATTCGATCGGGAAGGCAGTCAAATAAATTTGTGAAGATACATGTGCTTTATATATATATATATATATATATATATATATATATATATATATATATATACACACATGTATATCAGTATATATATACCTATACACACACACACACATATATTTATATATACAGTACAGTTTTGTTCCACTATTTATTTGACTGCCTTCCTGATCGAATTTTTAGTTGAAATTTGGTATGGATAAACAAGACTGAATGAGGAACATGCTAAAAAAATTATCAAAAAATTCCACCGGGACGGGGCCTCTGATGGCCTCGCCGGACAGCGCCTCTTGCCCATCCGGATGCACAGGATCATAACTCATACCCACACTTAAGTTCAGGGATGGATTTAGGGGGGGGGGGGGGGGCGCGGGGGGGGCGACCGCCCCCCTTGGACATTCAATTTTTTTTACCATATATGTAATATTTTCATAAAACTTTCATAATTTAATTAGATTCGCCCCCATTAGCTTTTAATTTTCAAAATTAATATATATAGTCTTACATAATGTAATACTTAATTGGAGATTTAAAAGAAGAAACATCTAAAATAATTTACATAACTTAAACAAATAAACAATAGAGTAACTCGTTATTTAAGATTTAGGATACTTATTATATAAGAATTCCTAGTTTTGTAATGTTTAATTATCTTTATTAGATAACAAGTACTGGATTTCGTAAAACATATATCAAACAATATTAAATACCGGACACACTAATTACACAATTTTTAGATCACGTGAAATGAATCCAAAATATAAATATTTATAGACATTAGATTACATAATTCATTTACTTCTTGCTTTCTAAAAATAATTTATTGCATGGATAATAAACTCTAAATTATTATAGAATTAATAAAAATATTAAAATATAATATGCACCATATATGTGTGTGTGTGTGTGTATGTGGTGCATATTATTCTAAAAACAACAATCTCATACATACTAGTATACTACTATTGTAATATTAAGAAAACTTCTCATGAGTCATGACTCATGAACACTCTCCTTGGTGGACAAAAAATACAATTCAATAACCGATTCATGAGGTTAAACAATGTAGAAGTTATTGAAAATGTATTGGTTGATGTCTTTGTCATCGTCTAAACTTAGAATGTAATAGATTTAAATGTCGTTCGGGATGTGCATGTATTAATGTCATTTTTTGAATAAAAATAGCCGCATAGCCCTACAGTAGCGAAAAAATTTCGCCCCGCTATACTAGGGAAAAAAATTTCACCCCGCTACACTAACAAAAAAAAAAAATCACCCCCTACACTAACGAAAAATTTCGCCCCCCTTGACTCAGAATCCTGGATCCATCCCTGCTTAAGTTGTATTTACCATCAACGCGAGTTACATTTGTAGCAACATATATAAGTTACATTAAAAAAATCAAACCCTGCTATTGAAACAAAAAAAATGATCTTCTATAAAAAACCATTTTTATGGTCATGACATTAATTAAAAACAAAACATATTCATGATTATTCTTAAGCAATTGTGCAATTAGACTCTTCTTTTTCATTATTTACATTGAAATCAATATTTTATTTCGTATACTATGTATTTGACCAGTTACATTTTGAATGGACTTGAGTGACATTGATCAATAACGTGAGTTACATATCTTTACACGCGAATTATATCATTCATGCTACTGGGACAAAAAAAAGTTATTGTACACGTGATTAATATTCACGTGTGCACTGTTTATTCGAATTTTATTTTAAAAAAAAAAATGTGCAAAATTACGTCATTTGGGCGTGGAGCATGATCTCACCGTGGATGATCCCACAATATACGCCGTACACGAAAGTACGAAACGAACACCGTACTAGAGCTTGCAAAATTTACTTTTAACCAGCTAAGCCATTGAAAATTCTTAGTCCATTTATGTTACATGTGGTATATACATACGTAATATACTCTAAAATCGTATATTTTGTAAATATTTTTGATAGTTTTCATTTATACTAGTTAATAATAAGTGTAATATTACAATATATTATTTACCTAATATTACAGATCTTCTAAATTTTTTAATTTTAACACAAGGGTGGCTTGTTAACATTTATTGTTTAGACTTTAGAGTCGATAAGAGGTGACACAACCACATTTCACAACGTAGATCAATATGATTCGGAATAGATTATATTCTCCCATAGACTCAAAGCTTAATGGAGTGTAATGTCATTTCGTTAGGGACCCTAATCAATAAGAGCTTCTGCCTTCCGGAATCGCGTTCCACTGGTCTCTTGAATACATTCGATACGGACTACGGAGTATCATACATTCATACTAACCGATTGGAATATAACGCCCATCAACAATTTTCATCTAATGAGGAAGCTGTCCAGCTCAGCTGGTCGCGGACTCACTCTCCCTTATGGAAGGTCACGAGTTCGAAACTCAATGGAGTGAGTTTCAGCCCGGTTTACTCTAGGCCCCCAGACCCCCTCCCCTAGACGCCCACTAAAGTAAAAAAAATCATCTAATAATAAATACATAAAACTTGCCCTCAAAACATTTGGTAATGTTGGAGAAAGCGGACAATCATTGAAGAATAAGAACAAAAGAAGAACTCGGTATTTATTGGATGGCCAAAGTGTCTCCAACTCCCCCAATGCGCAAAAGAAAAACACTATCATAAGAAGAAAGAGAAAATTATCAAATTGGAGTAAAATTTGAACAAAGTGCAAAAATAGGAGTAAGTTTTTAAAATTTTCCAAATTGGAGTATTCTTTGGAACGGACAAGAATATCCCTATTACCCTATAAGAATTGCCGCTGAATCTGCTGCCGCCACTGCCTCCGGAAACCATTGAAATTTTCTAAAATTTTAATATTGCCATTGATATTACTATCATGTCACTATTATTAGGAATAAATTCCATTTTTTGTCCTACGAGTTTTAGGTCAATTCTACATTTAGTCCACATATTTCTCTTTGTCCACTTTGGATACATGACTTTTTTGTTTTTGCCCATATATGGTTCTTTTGGCATTGTTTCTGATGATAAAAATTGTCGGAAAAGAACCACAAATGGTTAAAAAAACATTAGTCAAGTATCAAAAGAGAACAAAGTGAAAGACGTGGACTAAAGGTGGAATTGATACAAAGTTCGTAGGGCCAGAAGTGGAATTAACTCCTATTGTTAGACTATAATTATGAGAAGAAAAAAATTACGAACACCTTCTACTAGGGGTGGGCATAACGGTTTGGTTTAACCGAACTGCACCAAACCGAACAAAACCGAACCGAAACCGGGCCATATGCAATTTGGTTTGAGTTTGGTACTACTTCTTTTAAACCGTATTAAACTGAACCAAACCGAACCGAAACCGATAAAAACTGAACAAAACCGAACCGAACTAAAAAAAACTAAAAAACACTTTCATATATTATTAAAATTGGTGGTTTGATTTGGTTTGGTTTGGGTTTACTTAAGTAAACCGTTTGGTAAACATTTGCTCAAACCTAATGGTTTGGTACTTTGGTTTAAAACGGAAAAAACAGTAAACCGAACCGAAATATTTGTATATGTATTTATACTTTGTATTTATCTTCACTCTTCATTTTTAGGATATAAATAAATAATGTAGACATGAAAATACATATTTAAGCATATACTCGTATCATTTTAATTTTTACACATTCCATACATTCACTATGACAAAGTTAGCTAATACGACATATTTGTACGGAGTATTTATCATGTTTGGCGATAACAATAGCAAATTGCATTTTACATGATTCATTTGAATAAAATTGTGAATATTACAACATTTGTACCACCAACTCTTTTATGTTTTTTGAATATTTTATGTGATATTATAAATGCTAATCAACTATCTTATTTTTTGTAAGGAGTGAATTTTTGTAGTGATAAAAAAATGTTAGAAGTTTTAATTTATAATATTTTATTATTTATTTTTCTATCTTTTATTTCCTTTTACATTTTTATTTAAATAATCAATAAATTAAAAAAAAAGATGAGATGGACTACTGCTATCATTTTCTAATTCTAAAATATAGAATTTGATCAAATAAAATAATAAACATAAGCAAACGAATCAAACCAAACTAAATCAAACATAATATTTTTTTACTTTGGTAAACCGAACTTCAAACCGAACAGAAACCAAATCGAAACACAAATGGTTTTAGTTTGGTACAAATTCTCCCAACCCGAATAAACCGAAATCGAACCGAAACCGAAGAAAACCAAACTGTAAACCGAATTGCCCACCCCTACTACCTTCTTTGTTTATGCTTCCTTCAAAGCACTCAATGTCCTGTTTCTGCAGCCAATATCTAGGAACGTATCACATACTACAAAGAAGTTTTCCATGTAATCTTTTACATAGTTGTTTACACAAAAGTTTAAAATGTTTTTTAAATTTACGGTGAAGTGGGGCCTAGTATGACCCTCCCTTGTTACGCCCCAGTTCTTATACCGTGGGATCACGGTGAGCATTGTGCTCCACATCTGAATTAATCTACGTAGTTTTGCACAATTTTTTTTTAGAAAAATCAAGTGAACAGTAACGTGTGTACATTAACCAAGGGCGGAACTAGAGCACTAGGCCGGACTGGTCCGATACAAGAATATTTTTTGAAAATTTTTTACACGGAATTTTTTACACTAAAAATACAGGCATTTTTAAAATTTGGGCTGGGCCAGGGCCAGGGATGGCCCTCCCCTAGCTCCGTTAGTGTCAGTAACGCGTACAGTAACTTTTTTTTGACCCACTAACATGAATGATGTAACTCACGTGTATAGATATATAACTCACGTTATTGATCAATGTAACTCAAGTTCATTCGAAATATAACTTGTCAAATAAAAATAATAAAAGGCATTTAAATAAGATACAAAAATTATCATTATTAATTCATTAGATGTGGAGTTTCTCGCTATGTATTTTGATTTACAAAAATTTGAGAACCTGTTATTGAACTTTTTCAATGGGACCAGATTCTTCAGAACTATTTTGTGCTTCCTTATCTCCTTGACTAGCAATTAGGAAGTGAGATTCAATGGGAGTTTCCAGATTCAGGGGACAATCGTGAAACACTGAAGCTATCGATTGGGATCAAAAGGGGCTCCTACGCTGGGAAATTAGGACGACGCTGCCAGATTCAGTGGACAATCGTGAAGCACTGAAGCTAGCGATTAGGATCGAAAGGGACTCCTTTGCTGGGAAATAAGAACGACGTTGGGATCTCACACCATGAGCATGGTGGGCCGATCCCACGGTATAATTTGCGGTTATGCCCCGGTCTCAAGTGAGGAATTTTTATGAAATGGACTGTAAAGGTATGTATAATCAAATTACCTTTTATTTTAAAAAAAATAATGAAAACATACTAGTATAAAATTACTTAAAAACCTATATCAAAGGATGACGTTAAGGTTAAAAGGGGAAACCATGTCAATATTCGGGGTTAAGGTTCTGAATATGAACTGTCTGTGAGTCTAATTGGATGGTTTGCTGGTAGTTTTATGTTTAATGAACTTCGTATTAAGCTCTTTACCCATGATTCATGAACAATAGCCAATATGTACTTTAACTTCAAACTAAGGATTGTGATCTTCCCGACTAGGTGTGTTCGTCGGTTTTGTTTGATCGGTTTTTGGTTCAGTCGGTTTCGGTTTCAGAAAAGGTGAAATTGTAAAGCAAACCGCACTACTTGAGTTGGTTTCGGTTCACTTTCGGTTCGGTTAATTTCGGTCAGTTTGTGTCGGTTTCGGTCGGTTTTAGCATGTTCTTGCCGGTTTTTGTCGCTCGGTTTCGGTTCAGTCGGTTTTTTAAACCAAAAGCTGAAATCGTAAACTGGACAGCCAATGATAAACCGGTTTGAGTCGGTTTCCGTTTCAATCGGTTCGGTTTCGATTGGTTTGTCGGTCGATTTCGGTTTTGCATTTTTTTTGTTCACCCCTGCTTCTCGTTAATGCGTTTAATGCCCCTAGCTCATTGTATTGAGTCCTATGTTTTGTTGATGACTTCCTGATGTTACTGGTTTCAAGTCGTTACCAAATGCATGGCGTAATTATCCGTTTATTATTAATATTAATATGCTTTCCATGTTTGATAGTCACCAAATAAATATTCGATTCTACTTAAGTACTTTTAATGTGGTCCAACCTGTGTATTGTCATGCTAATATGCATTTCTTAGAAAGGATTCAAAAATTGTGCTCAAAAGGAAAAGGTTTTTAATGCAATGAAATCTCTTTGAAGAAGTCATGTCTGAAAAGAAGAAAACATGGCCATACAAGGAAATTCCGAAGTTAAAAAATGAAGCACTCCAGTGATATAAATTGAGGGCAAACGGTTGGGAAGTTGTGAGCTTGACGAGATAGAAAATACTGTTGGGGTATATCACGTAGGGATGATAATCGAGTATTTGGATTGCTTAAAGATCGTGTAAGTTCATTTTCCGAATTGATATTTCTCCCCTATACCTGAGTTACAAGAAATTCAATCTAGGATAATCCTTAAGGACACTCTAGAACTTAGGCACAAGAACTAGAGCCAAACTAGTCGAGTATAAAGATATACTCCCCTATGCCTGGATTGGTATCTTTAATTTGAGTGCCAAAGTGATAAAGATATGTTGGATATGTTTCCTCTTACTCCTCTGTACGAAATATGGTGATATATATTCATATTCACGGTCCTAGGCAGTTGCAACACGTTTAAGAATAACCGCAGCGGTTTTTGGGAAACTGCTGGAAACTGCCTAACCGTTCTAGAACTCGGTCTAGAACCACAGAGCTGGTCTACTGAAAGTTATACCTCGAGTTCCACTAACGTAGACACTTTGGAATTAAACTAGTTCTTATATACAAGTGTGCACTCCACACCTTCTAACTTGTATTAGATCATAGTTCTAATTCTCATTGGCACTTGTGTCATTTCCAATTACACAAAACGGCCGGTGACACTAAAATCACCAACAATCCTCCCCAATTTTAGTGTAACCCATGGAATGACATAACAAAGTTTACAAACCAAAACTTGCACATAAATGGAAATGTCGATACGATTGAATTTCCATCTTAGTATTTTACACATTCAAAATATTCGAGAATCGGGGTGTCCTACGGATTGAACCCTTCAACTCATTTGAATACCTCAAGATAAAATACATACAAGTTTCTATACTCAACTAGAATACAAACTTGACACAATTATAAAGCCATGTGTCCTAATCCCATTCATGATCGTATAAAAGCCAAGTCCCAAGCTTTTTGAAGTGCGGCTATACTTCACGATCATATAGGTAATTCCTTTACTCGTGTACATGCTTACACTTTATCAAAGGAATTATTAAGAAATAAATTCAACCTCCCTACTACAGGTCCGAACACACACCTTGGGATGATTTTCATTGTGTTCCAATCCATTAAGTGTGAGCTTTCCGCATTGAATTCAGCCTCTAACGTTGTATTAGAGGGGAATTGTGTGTCTCACCATTAAGGATTAAATGGACTTTAAACTCATCCCTATAACAGACTTGTGCACTAAGTCCCGGGCCAAACTTTTGGTCAAGTGGTCCGCCAAGTTATGTTGCGATCTTACAAATTCCACCGAAATTACACCATTCATGATTAGTTCTCTAATCATACTATGTCTAACACCTAAGTGTCTAGACTTGCCATTATAAACATGACTATACGCCTTAGCCAAAGTGGCAGCACTATCACAATGGATAGAAATAGGTGCAATCGGCTTCCCCCACAATGGAATCTCAAAAATTAAATTTTTTAACCACTCCGCCTCTTTACCGGCGGTAGCCAACGCAACAAACTCAGATTCCATCGTTGAACTTGTGATACAAGTTTGCTTCTTGGATGCCCAAGAAATGGCACCTCCCCCAAGCAAGAATACCCAACCACTTGTAGAAGAATGATCCTCTACATTGGATATCCAACTTGCATCCGAATATCCCTCTAAAACCGAAGGATACTCAAAGTAACACAAACCATAATCCATGGTTCCCTTTAAATACTTGAACACTCTCTTCATTGCGTGCCAATGTTGATGTTGGTAGAAAATATGTTGAGTAGAAAATTCAGCAGCAATTCAGTATAGTAAAAGTGACATGTCCAATACAATAGGAGGGGCGGTCTATTTATAGACACTTACAAAAGGTTTGTCTAAGGTTAATGGGCTTGGCCCAATTAAACAACTAAAACAAGAAGCTTGATCTAAGGCCAATGGGCCGGTCGGGCCAACAGTTAAACAAATTAATCCAAGGACCATGTTCTCTATCCAGACCGTGTGCTGGGCCTGGTTCGCGCCCGAGCCCAGGCATATTGGGTCGATAGTATTGGACCCATCCCATTATCCCAACACGAGTCCCCCATTCCCTTAGTCGAGTAGTAGACTCGGCTAGAAGGGAGTAGTCGAGCTGCTCAAAGGTCGGTCTGGCTATCGGATTGGTTGGCTAGTCGCACCTCTGTTGTAGGCTTGTAGCAGTCCGGGGTGCTCTTCAATGTAATCGTTGGCCTTAAGGGGGGCCATTTTTCGCGGGTCTTGATCGGCCTCTTTGTTTTGCTCCCTACTGCTTGCGAAAGGACGGGGGTCTCGCTGAAATTCGGGCCTGAAATTCCAAAATGTGGGCCTTGTTTTCTGTAGCCGTATATTGACCGTGCGACGAATATACTTGGGCTTTAGCTGCATACTTTCAACCCGACCAATAAAGAAGTAATCCAACTGATATGCTGCTAGCTTGGTCAACTCGCACGTCCAGGGTTGGATCCCGTCCAAGCCTTCGCATTTTGTCAAAGAAACCCCAGGCCAGCTTCTTAAAATAACCCGGAGCTATTCCATTTAATAATTTACTTCCTTTTTTTCTTTCCATATTCTTTTAATTTCCTTGAATTCGAGCGTGGCCTAGCCCTAACACCATCGATCATCCACGCGCGCTTAAGCCATGCAGGTACCCTCAGCTTCAGCCGCTCCAGCCGCAGCCATGGCGTCGCCTCAGCATTCCATCCCCATCCGGCGAAGGAAACGCAACGGCTCCCCTTCTCCGTCGCGCCGGAGGGAGGGTCATTCACGACGTTGTTCGTCGTCGCAATCTCGTAGCCCAGGCGGTCGGAAAAACCCAGTGACATTCAAAAGTGACATAGAAATCTAATAGTGATATAAAATAGGGATATAAAAATTTCATAGTGACATAAAAAGCAGTGACATTATGTTTTTCCATATATGTGAACTTCTTAGTCACATTTTTGTCCTTTTATAAAAATGATCATTTTTTTAATTAGCTTCAATTAGGTAATATTCAAGGAAAAAATCCTAAAAAGGGTGGAATGAGTTGTAATTTAAGTTGAAGATAGAGAAAAGTAAAATTGCAATTAGGCTTTTAGTACGTTGATGGAGAGAAAGAAAAGAATTGAAGAAAAGAAAAATAAAGAAGAAGAAACCAAGAGGGGAAGGAGGTTGCACTAGTATAGAGAAGAAGTAAGGAGAGTCCTGTTGGGTGAATTCGAAAAAACAAAGAAATTAATTAATTAAAACATTGTATGGATTGAAACAAGCCACTAAGCAGTGACACGAAAAGTCCAACCATGTGATGTTAATTAATAGGTTTAAAATAAACGAATGTGACAAATGCATATATGTGAAGAGCACAGTTGACGGCTATGTCATTTTGTGTCTATACGTGGATGGTATAGTCATCGTTGGTAAGAATATTCTAATGGTTAATTCTACCAAATGCATGTAAACTCTAAATTTGACGTGAAGGATATGGGGCTGGCCGATTTAATCCTTGGGACTAAAATAATTAGGCGACCAGACGATCTTGTTCTAAGCCAATCCTATTATGTTGATAAAATTATTACGAAGTTTAATATTGATGATTATCAAGAGGCAAGGACTATCATTAGATAAAAAGGTACACCTTACCAAAAATTGTGGAGAGTATTTCTCAAGTAGAATACGCTAGGATTATTGGAAGCATGATGTATTTAATGAGTTGTATTGGGCTTGATATTGCCTTTGTGGTTAGCAAGTTAAATAGATAAAGATTGGAAGACAATAGTAAGAGTTTTGATGTATATACGGAAAACCCAAAACCTTGGACCGCACTATGCCAGATATCTAGCTGTACTTAAAGGGTATAGCGATGCTAATTGAATATCTGACATTAAGGACTTAAAGTCCACAAGTGGATATGCCTTCACTTTGGGAGATGCAGCCGTGTCATGGAAATCCTCGAAACAAACGATAATAGCTAGATCCACGATAGAATCTTAGCTAATAGCATTGGATAAATGCACTGAAGAGACTGAATGGCTTCGCCATTTTCTTGAGGATATTCCAAGTTGGTAAAAGTATGTCCCTCCAATATGCATACATTGCAACTGTCAAGCAGCAATTGGAAGGGTACAAAGCAACATGTATAATGGTAAGTCTAGATATGTTCGTCGTATATAGACATAACATGCACCATTAAACAACTCCTCACAATAGGTGTTACCACGGCTGACTACGTGAAGTCAAAGGATAACATATCGGATCCGCTAACCAAGGCATTGTATAGAGAATTATTGGAAAAGTTGTTACGGGGAATGGGACTAAAGCCCGTGAATTGAAAAGTTCTATAGTGGATACCCAACCTAGTTGTCCATAGGTTCAAAAGGAACAACTAAATTAGAGAGCGAAGGATGGTCACTGTGGGGGTCCCGGACTCCTACCCACTCCTCGTTGAAACAGTGTGACTCTCGCACGAGGTTAAAAAAAATGTTGCTTTAATCATTCTGAAACGTTGATCTGTTGGATAACATTTGAAAAGTATGCGGGACACTCATGAAAGAACACCTATGTGAGAGAGAAGAGTGTCGCTTCAAAGGAGAACTGTATAGGATCAGTTCGATCTTTAGAAACTCTTGCAGAACCAAGACGGTGATCCGTGGCCAAAACGGGCACACCCATGAGAATGGAACAAAGTTAGTTGGAAGGTTCATGTGTAAAGATAAGTCAATGTTTACATGACGGCAATATAGTTCAAATACATCGAGCCTACTAGACCACCAGTAAATAATCATGTCTTTACAGTGAAAGGTTCAAAGGATAAAATTTATCTCTCCGTATGCAGGGACCATCCATTTACATCATTGTGTCCTCCTCTCTTCATGTCTTTTTAAGTCTCGAAAATAAGTTTTCATTCATCTGAGGATTGTTGGAAAATGTGTTAAAAATTGCATGATATTAAATGGTCAATTTGGCAGTACTTTGAGTGGAGTCCACTCTATACTTCCTATTTGTGTCAGGTCAAAGTGGTTTCAGATTCCCCTTTTAAGGGCTTCGATTCGCTATATGGTACACTCAAAACGGATAACATGTGAATGAGAAATTGATTCTCGAAGTTCACTCGTTGAAATGGAGAAAACTAGCTAGGAAAATGATTGGTTTCTAGTAGTGGTGGACTCGGGCCGGTTCGGGCCTGGGCCCGGCCGGGCCTCGGGCCAGGAAAGTTGGGCCCGAGCCCGAACCGCCGGTGGGCGGTTCCGGTTCCGGTTCCGGGCCAAACCGGGCCGGGCCGGGCCGGGCCTAACCGGTTCTAATTTTTTTTTTTGGCTCTTCTATTTAACCCCCAACCCCTCCCCCTCAACCCCAAACCACCCCAAACCACCTCAAGTGGCCCAAAATACCTAATCCAACCCAAAACTTAAAAAAAAAAAATCAAAAAAAAAATTAAAAACCGGCCCGAACCGGCCGGGCCGGTTCACCAAAAACTGGGCCCGAGCCCGAACCGCCCAGCAGCCGGGCCGGGCCGAACTGAACCGGTGGACCCACCGGGCCCCGGGCCGGGCCAAACAGTAACCGGGCCGCCCGGCCCGAGTCCACCACTAGTTTCTAGCTAGTGTTATTTATCCTACACCGGAAAACCCAAGAGTTTTTCACCCCTTTATAAAGATAACCGTCTTTGAAGGAGTTAAGATTTCTAGGTGTAAAGGCTCTCCTTGAGGGAGTTAAGATTCCTAAACCGTTACAGCATTGAATGTCCAACGTTCAGGGCCATTAAAAGAAAGTATGTTTTACTTGGGCAATTTCTTAAATATCTTTGTGTCGTGCAATGCCAAACTATTGAACTGGAGACGTATGTCTGTGTTAGGGTAAAATCCCATATCTCATTAATCACAATCATGGAGGATATTTATACAAGTATTCATCTACAAGAGCCCTTAGCCCAAGCTAACAAATACAATTAAATTAAATTAATTACAATGGGCTAAGTCCATAACCAACATGCTAATACCCCCCTCAAGTTGGAGCATGAGGTTCAAAAATGCCCAACTTGCGAAGAAGATGAAACTGGCGCTTGCCCAATGCTTTAGTGAATATTTCCGCTAATTGATCAGTGGTAGAAACACGACGAGCAACGAGCAATCCTTCTTGAATAGCATCACGAACATAATGACAATCAACTTCAATGTGCTTGGTACGCTCATGAAAGACAGGATTATGAGCAATGTGGAGGGCCGAATTGTTGTCACAGTATAGAGTCATAGACCGCAGATGGTCAATGCCCAGACTAAGAAGGAGCCCCTTAGCCCATTTAAGTTCTACCGTGGTAGCAGCCATGGATCTGTATTCCGCCTTGGTGAAAGACCGAGAGACAGTATGTTGTTTCTTTGTCTTCCACGAGAAAGGAGAAGCACCCAAAAAAACAATCCATCCAGTAAGGGAGCGACGAGTAAGTGGACACCTAGCCCAGTCTGAGTCACACCAACCTGTAAGAGTCAAATCACAAGTAGAACTGAGAAGAATGCCCTGTCCAGGAGTACCTTTGAGATAACGAACAACCCGTAAGGCCGCTTTCCAGTGATCCTGTCGAGGGGTCTGCATAAATTGAGATAAAATATGAACAGCATAGGCAAGATCAGGCCGAGTAAAAGAGAGATAAAGAAGACGCCCAACAAGACGGCGATAGGACTCCGGTTCAGCCAGAAAATCACTCTGAGAAATAGCCAAACTATGATTCTGTTCAATAGGAAAATATGCAGATTTTGCCCCAAGAAGTCCAGCCTCAGAAAGAATGTCCAAAGTATACTTCCGCTGACAAAGAAAGATACCATTAGCACCACGAACCACCTCAATCCCAAGAAAATACTTCAGAAAGCCAAGATCTTTCATATGAAAACAATTATGCAAATAAGATTTAAATCGAGCAATAGCACCACTATCATTGCCCGCAATAATTAAATCGTCGACATAAATGAGAATAAATAATTGAGCCGAGCCCTGACTCAAAGTGAAAAGAGAATAATCGAAATAGGACTGCTGAAAACCATACTGCTTCAGTGAAGCAGTTAACTTTGCAAACCAGCATCGTGGGGCCTGACGGAGACCATACAATGACTTCTTCAGTCGACAAACCTGCCCAGGCCGAGAGGAACAGAACTCTTCCGCGGACACATGAGGAGGCCGGTAATGGTTTCAGCCGGTCGAGTTCATCATATAAACTCATCAATGTTGTATAGTAGGCATCCACAATCATTGTTTTGGTCTGTTTACAAGCTGAAACTGAGGCCTTCAATTGCTGCAACCTCGGACCATTAGCAACAGTGTATCTCTTCTCAAGATAAATCCAAAGGGCTCTAGCTTCTTCATGAAACGGGATAGAGACCGCAATCGTGGGTTCCATGCTTCGAAGAAGCCATGAAACAACCATGGAGTTACTCGTTTCCCAGTTGGACTGTTGTGCCTCCTCTGCGGGTTTCTTGAGAGTGCCATCCACGAACACGTGTTTCCGGTGAGCTTTAAGTGACAACAATATAGCCCGAGACCAAGCTACATAATTATCTCCTCTAAAGATGATATGAGTTATAAGATTCCCCGGTTGATCTCCCGAACGAAGGTAATATGGTGAAGTAATTTCCACCGCCATAGCTGCTCAATTCCGTACACGCTGGTGCCGGTAATTGAAGGACGAAGAAAAAGGATCGATCAAACTATACCTTAGTCTGATACCATGTTAAACTGGAGCCGTATGTATGTGTTAGGGTAAAATCCCATATCTCATTAATCACAATTATGGAGGATATTTATACAAGTATTCATCTACAAAATAGCCCTTAGCCCAAGCTAACAAATACAATTAAATTAAATTAATTACAGTGGGCTAAGCCCATAACCAACACGCTAATACAAACTGTGTAGAGTTATTAACATACCAAGTACTTTTCTAAAGGCAAGAAAGAAAATGCGAATTATTTGAAAGATGGAAGGAGGTACAAACCCAAAGCTACCAATTATTTTTTCACACAGCAGAGCAAAGTTACATTGGAGGCGCGGGTAGTGATACAATTTCAAGTACAAAGGAACAGAATAATTACAATTCTGGTAACAATGGGATTCTGTCCCAATGTACGTAACATATGACTGACTGTTTTCCAAGTACAGTTATGTTTAATTTTATGTCTAGTTTCAACTAGAAGATGGCTGGCTAGCTGTAATTAAGCAGTTGATCGACCGACTTCTGATGATATCTATATACATAGATGATACATGTATGTACATACCCGGCCATAGTTAGTAAACCTAGCTTTGAATATGTACACACATGCATACTTATACGTACGTGCTACGTATAAAGCGGCTACAAACAAAGTAATTGCATGCTACATATGATCGATCGATAATATACACAACCAAACGTATAGTATATAATTAATGTTATTTGGAGGCATCCTCGTTGTTGTCGTCCTTGTCGTTGTCGTTGGTGCCACTGCTGTTCCGAAGCTGCTGCTGTCTCTTGGCGAAGAGGAAAGCAGTGGCTTTGGCATCAATCTGGGGGTCGGCCACCCAATTCAGGCGGTCTTCGTCGCTTGGCCACACTCTGTACGCCTTCTTCACGAAAACCTCCTCCCTCCCATACTGATCTTCTTCGCCCCGTTGTGCCGTCTTCTTCTTCTTCTTCAATTTGAGCAGCTCGAGGAACGAGATAAGCCCTGACTTCTTGCCCATCCTAAATCAGCTTAATTAGAATATACGGTACTAGAAATTAATGAAGCTAGCTAGATAGATACAGATGTTTATTTTGCTTTGTTTTGTTTTTCTCTAAGGAAATAGTACTGAGTGTCCACTACTTATAATGGCAGTGCATGACTGCATGATGAGCCAAAGGGCCGGGCAAGCACTGAGAATCTGATTCCACACCGCATATTTATATTCCTATCATCACCAAATTAAAGAGCATATAATAAGCTAAGCTAAGCTAAGGGCCCATTCTTTATTAATTACTACGTACATTTTTATGTGTGACATAGTATTTACTGGATTTCATAGCCCACCGTAACTTTTCAAAAAATGTACCAAAAAGAATGACCGAATATCTAGCCTTTTTATATTCTTAATTCACTTGCAATCAATAATTGCAATTTGTAACGACAGAACCCCTAGATTATTTCATACATACATAAAAGACCAAATTATATACGGAAATTGCAAAATACGACTATTATGTTTTTCTTTTTGAAATATGAGTCATTACTGTCATAATTGAAATGATACTAAATATTAAATATTGTCATGTTAATGTGTGCTAGTAGTGCAACTATTTTGGCTGTAATGATTCTAATATGACAATAAATACTACTACCTTCGTCCCCCTAAGTTTGGGACAAAGAGGTGAGACATGTGGTGTGGTTGTTAAGAAAAAGTAGAATTTTGTGGTTGGTATTGAATTGATAAAATATGAACAAAGTAAGAATAAATTGTAGTCACTCAAATATTATCAAATATGGTATGTGACAAATTAATGGGACGGACGAAAAAGGTAAAACTGGACAAAGTTAGGGGGGGCGAAGGGAGTATCATGTTACCTCTATTTCGGGAAGAAAAACATAGGAGTCGTAATTAGAGATTCCAAAACATGGTTACTCCAATTTCGGGAACTTTCTCAATTAAATATTTCCTTGTGAGCAGCCAAAGTAGAGTTTTCTATTTTTTCATTTTTAATCCTCGACTATTGTGCGAGGGACACTTTTAGTCATCGACGTCAAAGTCTTCCACATTTAGTCACGTAAGTATTATCAAATCGACACTTTTAATTATCTTTTCATAACGATTTTGTCACAATAAGTGAAGAACTAAAAATGTCACTAATATAATACTCTGTCCCGCTAAGATTGTCTTGAACATTATTCACTTGGTCAACACAAATCACTCTTAATCTCTTACTTTATATAATAATTTTTTATCAAATTTGATTCTGGTTTTTGCGACTTTGTAAGGTTTTTAATGCAGTTTTTTCATATGTAAGTTATTTTTTCTAAAAATAATTTGAGTGCGGATAGGGATCTGATTGCTTTATCGTCGGTGTAGTAGTACTACACCGACGATAGAATGGCCAAATTAAAAGTGTAACTTTTATGAAAATAGAATGACTAAATATGGAAACTTGCACGAACAGGACATGAGTTAGTATCCAATGGACAACCACCAATATCTAATGCACAAGAAGTTAGGGTCAGGCACATCATTATCCAAAGGATAATTACCGGGGTCGTCTAAGTTGGAGCTCGCGTCATTATCGAACTCGAGTTGAACATATGTTGAAGCATGTTCAAGTTGACCTCAACGGTTTAAGTATGTTTTTAGTCCCTCCAAATGTAGTGCATTTTGTTTTACAATCCTGTAAAACTATGTTGTTTTTTTCATCCTGAAATTTATGTTGGTTTCTTTTTATTCCTTTATTGATGATAAGAAACTCCTTTTGATGACAACGATACAATCCCGACTAATAAATTTTCTCTAAATTTATGTCATGTTATTCAAAAAGTATTTAATTTTATTTTTAGAATGTTTTTAATACATATTATAAAAATGAGTTTCGCTTTACATTATTTTAACTCTCATATTAACCAAGAAAAAATTATAATTAAAAAGATAAATGTAAATGTATCTAGTAGATTTATGTAATCGACAATAATTTGTTTGTGAGTAGACTTGTTTTGGAATTAAAGATAAACTAAAAACAAAATAGTAAAGATGAAAAACAAAAAAAAATACAAATAGCTAAAATGAATGTATCATACTCCCTCCGTATTTAAAAGATTCCTACACTTTTCTTTTTGGGTTGTATTTAAAAGGTTGCTACATTTTCCCCTTTTGATAAATTTTTCATTTAAAAATACTCAATTACCCTTACTTTTTCTACTTTTCTACTTTTCCACCTTCTCCCCTACTTTTTCTATACTATTTCATCACCCCTATTATTTCCCTCTTAAATATTGTGTCAACCCCTAGTATAGAGATCATTTAAATACGGAGGGAGAATTTACATACAGCTCTAAGCATAACTAGCCTACAAGCATAACTAATGAAAAAGAAGTATCCCAACTCCCAAGCATTGAGGAGGATTATTGCTTAGTATTCCGTCATTATTTGCATCATGATTCCAACATATTTCATTTTGCACCAATCTCCATCGGTACGCAAGAATTTCATTTCAATCAATGAGCGCCATTGAATAATACTCCGTATCTTGCAACTCGTCAGATCCGTATTGCACCCCAAGTGAAAACATATACGTAGTACTACGTACTCCGTAATTCCTGTTCTTTATACGGAGTATATTCCGGTTTAAGGCTCACAAGGGATGAGACGGAGTCATGAGTTCTACTCCCTCCGTTTCTAAAAGAAGCTCACATTATCCTTTTTGGGATATTTCAAAAACAAATTCACACTTCTCTTATTTCCTTATTTGTCAAAAAAATCTACATCCAAACAGTGTCAAACAGTGACAAACAGTGTCTAAACAATGTTTTCTACATTAAAGTCAATTTATTTGCTTAATAATTGTGAAGTCAAACCGTGACTTTCTTTTGGAAACGGAGGGAGTATTACTATACATGTGTCCCCTGATATTAAGATGGAAGAGAGTGATATGGTTTTTAGAAAAAGTATAATTATGTGATTGATAATGAGTTGATATAGTGGGAATAAAGTAAAAATGAATTAGACCCACATAAATGTTATGAATATGGTATGAGACAATAATAGGGAGACATCCAAAAATGAAAAAATGAGACCATTATAGGGGGGATTGGAGGGAGTATAGATATACGAGGTGAAACGCCCATTGTTAGGATGTTTTTAAAAGGATGTTTCCATTTGAAAGTGAAATTTGATGGTCTTGCCTAATGTGGTCTAGTTTGAAGTGTTTTGATCTTGTCTGGTAAAAGTCTGGACTTTTTGTATTTTATAATTATCCAAGTCTGGTTTGATCTGTTTAAATCTGGTTTAAGACTGAAAACAATCTAAAAGAAAACATTCTAATTTCAATTTAAGTTCAAACTAGATCATATCATATATATTTACAGCGGTGATGTTCTTGATAGCTAGGTTCACGGGGTTGGTTGATGGTTGTGCACCCAGGATTAGGGGACGAGTAGGGTTAGAGGTGAAGGCGGGTGGGGTGGTGCAGGGATAGGTATTAAGTAGAAAACTGTTTTACAATGACACTTTTTTTGTGACACTTTTTTATTAAGTATCACTAGTAGACGACTTAACTAATTACTAACATATAAGCGTCATTAATGTGTGATACTATAGCATCAATAAATACTTATGATACTAAATATTAATTTAACATTTTTTTTCATTTTTTTACATCAAATTCCCTCCAAAACCTAAATTCCACTCCACTACTTTTATTCCCCCAAAAATTTACGATTCCCCCCAAAAAGTATTAGCATAATGCATGTCTAAACCCCTCTTCAAGAGAAGAGATATCACTTATCTCTTTCACTCTTTCGTACATCAGCCCTCTTTCCAACCCAAATTCCAGCCATTCATCGAAATCATACAAGCCCATAGGCTACTGGGCAGGGGCGGATCCAAGAATCATGGCTGGGATGCGCTGAAGAGTAATTATACGACGCTTAAACATAAGAGGAGTGGCTAAATATGAAAAATGAAAAAATTACAATAAAAAATGTATAAAAAAAATAGGTTGCACTGGCGATGGGTAAACCTATAGGAAATCCTCCCTTGCAGGTGAGGCTGATGGATAGTTATGGGTCTGATGGGCAAGGGTGGGGGCGGCGGTGGCCGGGAAGTTAGAAGCGGTTGTTGCCGGCAGGGGTGACGACGGTGGAGGGGGAACAGTGGTGTTTTAGTGTAATTCTAACTAGGCAGTGAGGGATCGAACCGGGGGCGTGACCGGTGGTGGCTGGGGCGGGGCAGATGTCTCCTGATAAATGGAAATGTTCGTTCAGTCAGTAACACGCTCACTAGAGTACTCGACCATGTGCTTTTTAAATTGCATTTTTCTGCCGAGCATATAGTTCACAAATCAACATTTGATTTGACCGTTTGAATCTCGCTCACCGTGTATAATTAATGGACCATTCTTGGTGTACACAAGTTCTACACAAAATGTGTATATTATCTGTGTACACAGACAATTTGACATCAAGTTCTGCCCCTTTTTAAACTATCGAATTGCTTGTGTACACAGGCAATTAGGTGGGTTTTGTGTACAACTTGTGTACAACTCATGTACACTAATCATTTTCCATAATTAATCTTCTGTGCTCAAAATCTGAAATACTACGTATATATGAATCTCTTTTGAACTTTCTAACATTTTTAACTCATTGAATATTGCAGTATTAACGGGAAAGTAATGCATTTCGAAATCCAAGATTTTCTCTTCAGAGTATGTGCGGCGGGGGGGGGGGGGGGCAGGGGCGGACCCAGGAAATTTGTCTTGGGAGGGCGGTAACTTAAACAAAATATTATTTGGGGGGGCAAAAATTATTTTTCTTGTATATATACACTAGAAATTTTATTTGTTGGAGGGGCGATAGCCCCCTTGGGTCTGTACTACGGTCCGCCCCTGGGGGGGTTGATCAGGGAGGCCGTCACTAGGTGGCAGCGGTCACTGACCGTAGGGGTGGTCACTGTGACCGGTTGTGATCGTGAGCTTTTGGTCATTATGGGACGTTAATCACCGGAGTGATGGGGCAAGTGAAAAAGGGCATAATTGACCTCTTATTCTTTTTGGTCCCATTTTTAGAAATTTTAAAAAAAAATGCTTCTGTTTTTTATTAGTGTAGTAATATTGTTCTCCTAACCCATTTATTAATGTACGGAATAACCACGTAGTTATCTTCAAGAATTCATTTGAATGCCTTCCCGATTGAATTGTTAGCTAAAATTTGGTATGACTAAACTAGACTTAATGAATAAGATGCTCAAAAAACATTCATCAAAAAATTTCACCGGGAACCACCCCAAATGATGACGATCGGGCAGAGCCTCCTATATAAGAGCTTATTTGACCTTTTTATGTAAGTTCGAGGTCCAATCTGACCCTTTTCCCAACTTTAGAGGAGTGTGAGACAAGCACCCCAAACTTGCATATACAATTTAAATACCCCGAACTTTAAATAAAAAGTTATTTTAGCACCATTTTCATGTATTATTTATTTCAAAAATGTTAATTTTTTGTGTTAATTCCATAATTTAAAATATTTTAGCATTCATTTAGATACAATTAACATTCTAAACTTCCATTATAAAATAAATAATGTTACACCCACTCTATATAATTGCAACATTTTTAATTTGCTATTTTAAATTATGCAATGAACACCATAAATTTACATTTTTGAAACAAATAATATATGACCATGGTGCTAAAATAAATTTTTATATAAAGTTTAGGGTATTTAAATTACATATGAAAGTTTGGGGTGTTTATCTCACACACCTTCAAAGTTTGGGGTATTATAATTATTTCTCCCTTTTAATTATATAAATCTCTTAAGAATAATTACGTGTCAGTTTACCTTTCTTTTGTGAGAGTTGCTAATTATTTTTCAACTTTTTGGGTTATTTTCAATTTCAAAATTTTCTCTCTTCATTCTCTTTCTTAATTTTTTTTTTCTCTTTGAATTGTCTGCACTATTTGGTGAAAAAACTTAATGGATCAAAACAAAATTAAAGGGTGGATTATTCTTTTTCAAAGAAAGAATCTTCTAGTCAACAAGATCAAGATAACAATCTTATTTTTCAGCGTTTGGATGTCGACTTTATTTTCGAAGCATAAATTGCGTGCTAGCCTATTCAGATTAGATTTGCCTAACCATTCTGATATTCAATTCACATTTAGTCTATGTTACATCCAACAAAAGACGACTCCGGCAATAACTAGTTAACTTTATACCTAAAGTAAAGTAATCAATGTGTGCTAATCAAGTTCTTGTAATGTATCTTTAGTTTTTAGAAATATAAGGGGTGTTTGGAAATCGTTGTTGACGGTTAGTTTTTGGTTGATAATTTTAGCTGATTGATAACAGCGGATTCTTTGGATTGCTTTGATCAGCTGATATTGTTAGCAGTTTGTAAAATGGTGTTTGGTTAAATGCATGCTTAGAATCAGCTGATATTTTGTTAAGTGACTTTTACAGATAGCAATTAACTTTTTATTAATGTAATTAGTATAACTACTTAAATTCTTTTTATGACTAAAAACCCTAAAAATTATTAACACAACTAATAATAATATTAAATCTCTATTTCTTTAATTAATAATTCATTTCTTTTTTATGAGATGATCATTGGCTGGGAAACACGAGACAGAGAGAGGGCTACCTCAGTCGAAATACCCCTCTATCCATCTCTGTGCATTTCTAGCCCCACAGACAACTGTTCTGTCTGGCCAAATTACTACGGAGTATTAGCCATTTGATCATTTAAATGATCCAGATGGTCTCTTCTTTAAACAAATTACAACCCACCACGAAGACCAAGCGTCAAATGCATAAACACATCTTTATTCAACTAGAGAACACACTATCAAAATCTGGATTTTTCTCAAACAACTTCATTAATATACAAACATCTAAAAAAAGAAATTAGGTGAAAGAGGAAGTATATTGGAAAAATCTCCAATGAGCACAAGAGGTGACCAAACCAAAACTTCTCTCATAATACAAAACATAACGCAACCCTTGATTTAAGGGGAACAATAACAAAAATTAGAGCTATGCAAAAAAACTTCAAATATAGTGCAACCAGTTAGTTCCTGTCCAATGTACATATAGGAATGACACATAAACTTGAAGTATCTATTAACCACTTTTATTGATTAATTGCTTGACAGCTTCCGTGGCAAGTGGCAACCAAGGATGTTTGAGTTTCCAATTATTTCTTTCTTCTTCTCATTCCGTTCAAAATTCTGTTGTGCGCTTCTGCACCAAAATCCTTTGAATATTTTATTAGTCAAACAATATGGATCAAATGTTGTGAATGAAAAAATAGATTCAATATTCAAATGTGCAATGCCATTAAGAGATTTACACCTGGTATTAGTAGATGTATTATGTTAGTTACTCAAAAAGAAATTGGTGCACTCTTTTATCTGTGGACGAGGCCTAAGGAAATAATATTACTAACTACATATGTTTCTCCCTTGTTGACCATTTGTAGCCACACATACCTTCAAACAGAATCGATTAAGTGTAGAAAACTACATGTTAGACACATTCAGAAACCATGAGCAATATACAAATTAACTTAAACAGTCAGCTTGAGCTATGTTCCAAACATAGCCGCCAGTTCAAATTCTAGTAACTAATGCTTGCCAACAATAAGTTAAAGATTGATGTGTTAACTCCACTTGGTAAACATAAACTTACTTTGGAACCTGAAAGATTGATGGCCAGGGGTAGATCTTAAGAAGTCCATGATTAATATATCCAGCAAAGTCAAACAGCCTGGAGTTATGAAAAACAATACACTCACATACAAATAAAAATTATCAATGTTATTATTGGTTAAAAACAATTGTGAATGACCACAAAATGTATGAAGTATGTCATCAATGTTATCAGAGAAGGCCGCTTTCTTTGTTTTTTTTCCTCTTTGGTAGACCGTGGAAACAGATTTAGGTTTGAAGAATTTTAATTCCGCAGAAGTTATTTTTGTGCAACTAGGAGCTAAGGAGATACGGAAATGACATGGGCAGGATATGAAAGATACGGAAAAGCCAATGATAAATGATAATTGCTAGGCTAAATGGCATTTGATATTTTGCCTGCTTGAGACAAAAGGCCAGTTGAAAAAGTTATTAAATCAAACACTTTTATTAGATGATTGATCTGGTCAAAACATCAAATATATAGTCAAACCACACACCCCCAAAGCTTTATACATATTATAGTCAAAACACTTTTATTATATGTTTCTATTGCATCCAAAAGGACAGAGCCCCACATATGGGGGCGCCCATCACCGGGCTTTTTCACAGGCAATCTTAGCATAAGGTGAAGGGCCTCTCTTGTGGGCCCATACACGCATGATGTGAAGCTTGGGGTTTGAAAGCGCTTTGAAGGAATGACTGCGATGGAGAATATAACACCGATGACCAAGATTGTGCTTAACGAGGGGGGTAATTGGGGGGAGAAGATAATGGAGTACAAGCCGCAGTTCAAGATGGTGCAGATGAGGTTTTTCGTTATGAGCTCATCGAGATGAGGTTGAGCATGCCACGGGACAACCACATGTTGATAAGTGATGGTCTCGGATAGAGGTAAAAGTCTAGAGGGGGGGGTGAATAGACTTTTAAAGCTTTTTAAACTTTATGAAGTTTTCCCTCTAGATGAGTTGATCTATAATCTTTTGAGAGATTAATAGATACACAGCGGAAGTCTTTAACCTCTTTATACTTAGTGTGAGATAACTTTCTAGTTTAGATGGTGTTTAGACTGGTTATGAGAGGAAGTAATCTTGGCAGTTGACTGGTGAGAAGGTCACTGCTTAGGTTACTGTTGCACATGCAGTTTGCTGACTGGCAGGCAACTGCTGGGTTGGCAGTTGGCTGAAGGTCAGGTTACTTCCGAGGCAACTGCTGAGGACTTGGATGATTCTTGGATAACTTTTTGTTCTGGCTTGTTATGGAGTTTGGAAAGACACGTATGGATGGGCAGTGGACTCAGCAGGAGGGTGAAGACCAGGGTACTGCTGAGGCACCTTCTGAGTTTAAGACAACTTCTAGTGGAAAACACTCTCAAGGAGAGTGAGTTATTAAGCAGTAGGCTAAGCAGTGGAGTCGATGAAGACTATTGCTTAGGATGCTGCTGGCTAACTACAATCCTTTAGTGAGATGTGTTTGGTGTGTGTTTTGCATGTATGAGAGTAAATCAACACAAGATATATCCTGGTTCAGAGGTGGTGTAATCCTCCTACATCCAGTCCCATTCTATTTCAAATGGATTTCCACTAAAGTATTCAGCCCAATACATTTAGTGCCAATCTAGCCTTGACAACTCTGGCCTAGATTGAAGGTTTTTCACAATGAGTATAACACCACTCAAAGTTACTCATTCCTTAGACTTTTCTCAATTGATCCAGTGGGGATCAAAAGGTACTCTATCTATCTAACCACACTATAGGATCCGAACAACTGTTCTCCTAAGTGTTTACAACAACATGATTTGATTCACGAAGTTTCTAACCTCCAACTAAAACCTAAGCTCTATAAATGTTACAATGAATGATCTAATCTAAGAGCTTAGTGAAGCATGAGTCAAAGCAGAGTGTTCAAGCACTTTTTCTTTTGCTGGATATTCGTAGTGTAATGACTGAACAACTTGCTTTGAACTCAATGACTTGTTTTTGAACTCATGCTTCTGCCTATTTTTATAGGCATCTCCAGTAGATTAATTTCCTCCGTTGGTTGAGAGGATTTAATCCTAGACGTTCAAAGTATTGTACTTGCGTCTTCTTGTGTTTGGAGCAGGATAAGGAATTGTCTTTGGTGCTGCTTGAGGGCCAACTTGCTTCGTACGACATGTCAACCCATACCTTAGGCCTTTTCTTCACTGTTCTCCTGCCATTAGGTCTTGGCTTTGTCTTGCAACTACACTCGTGTAGTGAAGTGCGTGAACCTGCTCAATTTGTTTAGTGAGGTAGTAAAATGTGTGACTTAGAATATTTTGTACCAAATAAATTTTGTACTGGTAGGATCTTTTAAATATCCTATTAAGGTAGTAAAATTACCTTATTGCATTTTGTTCTTTCCAGTACAATTTATTTGGTACAAATTTTACAATAAAATTTGTCACTTATTTTACTAATCACTTTCTTCCTAAAGTGACATGATTAAACTTATGTACCAAATAAAAACTATACTGGTTGGATTTAAATATCCATGTAAGGTAAAAAGAATTTACCTCATTGTATTTTATAATTCCAGTATGTTTAATTTGGTACATAGTTTTTACATTTGTGTTTTTGTCACTTTTAGAGTTTGTGAAGTTTAGCAGGTATTGTGTACAACTTAACTGGTAGATGATTTTTCCAGTCAAATTTATTTGTCTAATTAAATGGACCAAGGAGCAAGACACATCTAGATAGTTTTCTTAGTACTAGTCAATTTCAAGATGTTACAGCAGAGGATAACCAAGACTACTACATTTTCCAAACCTATAATAATGCTACAAATAGAGGGGAGATAACAAAAGCTTTTGGCATCATCAAAACAGTCAGTTCATCAAAATCTAGGGTCTAACAATTTCCCCCTTTTGTGATGATGCCAAAAGAAGAGTTTAAACACTTTATTTAGCAGATGAACCTAAAGTGTTTTCCTACTCTCTTTCCCCCTCTTTTGGTAGCATTCTCCAATCACTCTGTTCTTCTTCTTCGGCTTGATGATTCCCCAGGGAAGAGACCTCTTGTTGCTTGTCTCTGTGTGTTGTTCTCAATGACTTGAGCAAGTCTGAAGTGGAAGACATTGTTGATGTTGTGGATTGAGAGTGATGCCTCAATGTCTTGTGTCATCATCCATTTTAGAGAGAACGTTTCTTCTCCTATCATTCGTGATCTGTTGAGAATGAGAGTATCAATGTCTGATAATCTCCACTTTCTCCATTCCAGCACCCGAAGTCGTTCTTGCAGTAGCTGTTCCCTTTCCGCTCTAATCAGAGCCTGAAGCTCTATGTATGCAAGGCTTTCCTCTTGCATTCGAGTTAGGACATAAGGTTGGTTGACATCAGGGTGTGGAGCTGCCTGATAACCATTGTTGGACTGTGGTGGTGCTAGTGAAAGTTCGAGAGACAGGGAGTTGAAAGAGGGATTCATTTTGAATTTTACCGAAGGAGAGTTTGGAGTAGATAGAAGGAGGATTAGTTCGAACGGGAGGTTTGTTCATGGAGTGGAGATATTTAAAAGAAGTGCGCGGCTTCTTCATATTTCGATGTGGGTGAGAATCGAAGTATGTTAAAGTCTTCATTAATGTTTCAGCGGCTGGTTCTTCTTTTAAGACAGAGTGTCTTGATAAGAGGGTGAGAGAGGATTGATCAAGTATTTTCTCAGAGCATCATTAATGAGGAAGATGAGTGATCATTTTTTTTTCGATTGCCAGATGTTATTCATGCATGTTGCATGTAACCATAAATTCTTTCTGCTTTTAGATGATTCTGACACTTCCTTTTGCATGCTCTGAAATGGATAGTTCTAGGATACTATCTTAGCTTGTTTATGGCTAATTTTGTCAGTAATCAATAAAAATAGGATACTTACTAACAACTGTAGATAGTCTTTATTTTATCAGGACGCTGCAGATGCAAGATGCTCCTAATAAAAATAAGTTTCTACAGAATAGTAGCATTCTATTTTCAGTCCATATATGGGTCTACTGCTGAGTTTTGTGGATCAATATCGTACCTTTTTGAATTGGTATCTGATTTTTAGCAGTTTGAGCTAGTTGTTCTTCTCATTCTCCAATGATTGTGACTTTCAGTTGTTGTGGCAGCAGGTTCCTCTGTATCAGCTGCTGAGTTTGATGAGTCATGATCTTCATTTCTCATCCTCTTCTTTGCTTTTGACATCCTCTTTCCTTGATCTTTGAGATGGCTATTTGTTCCATTTCCTCTTAGTTGATGCTCTTTTAGCAATGAAATTTTCCATGCGTAGTTCCCCCTCAATTTATGCTTTGGATATTCCAATTGTGAGCTTGCCCCGTTCTTTCCAGCCTCCTGCTTCTGATACATTGGCTTGCTTCTGAGGGAGGCACCTGCTGGAAGGCACTTGCTCCATTGCTCTTTTTACATTTGTTCTTTTCTTTGTGAAAACATCTCTTTTACTAATGTAGCAGTGGCCTGATAGTCAGTCGCCTGCTGAGTTTGCTGCTACCGGTAAGCAGTCAAGAGCAGGGGGCAGCTGCTTGCTGGAGAGTGGTCTTCTGCTGTTCCTTCTGCTGGGATTTTCACTACTTTTATATTTGTGATTGACTTTCTTGGACCTTGATGCTTCATTCCCTGCTGAGCTAACTGTTTGTGGAAGTCAGTCACCTGTTGAGCCTACTGCTTGTATTTCGAGTAGCTTTCTTTTGAGTAGGTGACTTTTCTTGAGTATAGTGAAGAGTTCCCCCTCAACAGTTGGCTAGGAATTCCCTTTCAATTGAGTTCCCCCTGAATGGGTACAGGGTAATTCCCTTACTTTGATCATCACCCCAAGCTTTTGTCTTGAATTCTGAATCTTTCTTTATTCAGTTTCTTGGTTGATGTAGAAGCTTTGTGGAGTCTGCATGCTCTTGGGGCTTGCTTGAGTCCGTATAGAGCTTTGTGTAGCTTGTAGACTTGATCCTTTTCTCTATTGATTTCAAAACCAGGAGGTTGCTTCCACAAAGACCTCCTCTTCTAGTAGACCGTTTAGGAATGCACTTTTTACGTCCATTTGATAGACAGTGAATTGCTTATGGGCAGCATAGGCTAAGAATATTCTTATAGCCTCAAGTCTAGCAACAGGAGCAAAGGTTTCATCAAAATCTATGCTTTCTTCCTGGCAGTAGCCTTTGGCTACTAGTCTTGCCTTGTTCTTGATAATTGTGCCTTCCTCATCCATCTTGTTTCTGAACACCCATTTGGTTCCTATCACATGTTGATGATAGGGTCTGGATACAAGCTCCCACACATTGTTTCTCTCGAACTGATTTAGTTCCTCTTGCATTGCTTGTATCCAGTCAGAGTCAAGTAGGGCTTCTTCAATTTTCTTGGGTTCGATTTGTGAGATGAAGCATGAGAATAGTGCCTCTTTTTGGATTGCTGACCTTGTACGAACCCCTTCATGGATGTTTCCAATGATTTGGTGTGGAGGATGTTTGTTCAACCATCTAATGTCAGATGTGGTGGTTTTGCTTTGAAGTTGTTGGTCATTCTCAACTTCATCTTCGTCACTATCTCTTGGTAGAATAGGATACTTAGGAATTTCATGAGTTCCTGGAAGGATATTTGTTGGTGAGTCACCTGCTGGCAGCGGGCTGACAGTTGAGTCCACTGCTGGCTGTGGACTGACTTTAGATTCAGCTATTTTTTCTTTATCATTTCCTGGAAGGCAGCTTGGAGCCTTTCCAGTGTCCTTCTTTGAGTTGGATGACTCACCTTCTTCTTTTGATTGAGCAGTGGGGTGATTTTCAAAAACCACATGGATTGATTCTTCTACCACCAGAGTTCTTTTGTTGAGGATTCGGAAGGCCTTGCTTGTTGATGAGTAGCCCAGGAAGATCCCTTCATCAGATTTGGGATCAAATGGCTTGAGATAGTCTTTTCCATTGTTTAGAATGAAGCATTTGGATCCAAACACATGGAAATGACTAACATTAGGCTTCCTTTCTTTCCATAGTTCATATGGAGTCTTTTTGTAAGTCTTATGAATGAGACTTCTATTCTGGGTGTAGCAAGCAGTGTTGATGGCTTCTGCCCAAAATCTTTTGGGTAATCCAGTTGCTTCTAAGATTGTCCTTCCGGCTTCTTTGGGAGTTCACAGAGAGTTCTTCTTTTTGTTAGTAGCATTTGGCTACTGATCTGGCCTTACTTGGTGATGGTGCCTTCCTCATTTATTTTGTTCTTGAATACCCTTCTCAGGATATTGGGCACAAGTTACCATACTTCTCTAAGATAGAGTACTTTGTGTATGGTTTGTGTCCAGTCTGAAGTTGAGAAGGTTTCTTGGAATCAGTTTGTTGAGAGAGAAGTTGGCTACATGCTTTGTTTGAGTCAACTGCTTTTCATCATCTTATCCTACTGTTGGCAGTTGTCTTAGTCTGAGTTTTACTGCTAGCAGTAGTCTGGCATGTGGGTCACTTTCTTGCAGTGGTAGGGTTTGAGTCATCAGCTGGCAGTTGTTTGCAGCGTTTTCTTCTTCCATGATCTGGAGTTGATTTGCGCATTTGATTGAACTTTAAAACCTCAACACAGGGTGTGTATTAGTCTGTAAGTTCTTCATTTTAGTGAATCTCCAACTCCTTTGATATCTTCTTCTCTTTTCCTTCTTTGCAAGTGTTTCCTTCGGTTCTTCCTTTGATTAGTTTGTCAGTGGCCTTCTGCTCCTTGTTATGTGCCTGAAGCAACTAGAATGTATGAACTATTCTGTTGGGTTTTGTTGCTCCAGCACCTTCCTGATTTTGTCAGTGTTGAGTGGTAGTAGCCCACTTTGGAGTGGGCATCTTCCTTTGAACAGTTTTGGGTATCCATACCCATCTAGAACCATTTTCCTTTAAGCAGTGTGATCTACAGCCTTTTGGAGTGTTGTGTTCATATGAGGTGGCTGTGTATGAGTTTATCATCTCTCTTCTGTATGTAGGATAAGAGTGATTTCTTCTGGGTTGATTCAGCTGCTTCTTAGGTGGGTAGTTGGTCTTATTGGTGATTTGCCAACTGGTTCTCTGGTTTTCTTGTTTGATAGGAAGCTTTTGTTTGTACAGGGATTTGGATTTAGGTTTGGGAGCAGACATGTTCCCTCTTGTGGGAACTGTATGGAAGTGGGAGTGTTGGTGGCTAAGAAACTTTGTTTCCTTTTTGGGAATGAGTTTTGTGGTAGAAGAGTATTTGGGAGAGTTTTTCAATGAGAGGGAGCATGATGTGTATCCAGTGTCTTTTTCGGTGTGTTGATCTTCCTTAGTGAGTGGGGAAGTGAGGGAGCTTAGTTTTTCTTTTAAAATGATGTTATCACATTCAAGAAAATCTATCTTTTTGATTGATTCACCCAATTGTGTATGAGCTACTAAAAGATTTTCTTGAAGTCTGACGTTTTCATTCATTAAGCTAAGATGCTCCTTTTGAAAGTTTTCAAATTGATGGAGTAATGCCTCCATATCAACACTGGAAGAGTTGGAATAATATGAATTGCTCGAAGAACAGGATAATACCTCATCATTGTCATCTTCATAAGATCTGGCCATACCATAGTTGTGAGAGGAGCTATTTTCTGGAATTATTCCAAAGAAGCAAGTAATAGCCTTCTTCTGCCTTTCTGATGAGCAGCTTTCATCATTTGAGCTACTTTGATTATCTTCTGATTGACTCTTCGTGAGTTCATCCCATACATCCTTTGTTTTCCAGTCATTGGATTTGTTGCAGTTGATCAACAGATTCTTTGCTTGCGGTTCATCCATCATTTAGAAAGTCTTGGAATACAAGTGGGTTTGGATCTTTAGTTCAAAAATAGTCAGAAACTGACTCTAGGAACAACCTGCTCTGATACCACTTGATGGTCTCGGATAGAGGTAAAAGTCTAGAGGGGGGGTGAATAGACTTTTAAAGCTTTTTAAACTTTATGAAGTTTTCCCTCTAGATGAGTTGATCTATAATCTTTTGAGAGATTAATAGATACACAGCGGAAGTCTTTAACCTCTTTATACTTAGTGTGAGATAACTTTCTAGTTTAGATGGTGTTTAGACTGGTTATGAGAGGAAGTAATCTTGGCAGTTGACTGGTGAGAAGGTCACTGCTTAGGTTACTGTTGCACATGCAGTTTGCTGACTGGCAGGCAACTGCTGGGTTGGCAGTTGGCTGAAGGTCAGGTTACTTCCGAGGCAACTGCTGAGGACTTGGATGATTCTTGGATAACTTTTTGTTCTGGCTTGTTATGGAGTTTGGAAAGACACGTATGGATGGGCAGTGGACTCAGCAGGAGGGTGAAGACCAGGGTACTGCTGAGGCACCTTCTGAGTTTAAGACAACTTCTAGTGGAAAACACTCTCAAGGAGAGTGAGTTATTAAGCAGTAGGCTAAGCAGTGGAGTCGATGAAGACTATTGCTTAGGATGCTGCTGGCTAACTACAATCCTTTAGTGAGATGTGTTTGGTGTGTGTTTTTGTTAGAGATATTTTTAGTGTTGTGATCAATGTATTTTATCTAGCCTCTTGGTAGTATTTATTGTGTATTTAATAGGCCTTAAATGGAAAAGGCTACTAAGCTAAATTAGGAATGGGCCTCCTAAAAAGGAGAGCCCATATCATTGTAAACCCTACCATTCTAAGGAGGCTATAAATAGACTCCTTAGGAATGGCTAGGTTAAGCTTTCCTCCCTTAGAAAAATTCCCTGCGCATAGACTAGAAGCCTACGGAAGTTTTACGCTACATTCTTCATCATCTTTGTGTAAACTTTCTGGCTATCAATGGAAAGCTTCTTCTACTCCTATTAATCAGATCTTATACATTATAGAGTAGAAATAGGGACCAACAATTGGTATCAGAGCCAAGCGTGTGACCGATTGAAGTTTCTGCAAATTTATCGATCGATTGAAGGCTGAAAATGCTCTTGCGCGATTCTTCATCGGCGAGATTTTGCACTTGAGCGATCTTCTGGACTATTTTTGTTGTTATTTTTGCAGAAAAATGTTTACTGGGAAGCGCTTCTAGGCTTGCTGGGATCTATTCTGTGAAAAATCTCACTGAGAAAGTTGGCGTACAGGTTAAGCGAGAGTTGAGCGAACCTGCAGTTTCGCGCAACTCCCTGGAAAGAAGAATAGGTTTAGCGCAAGTTGCCTCCTGCGCGATTTCATACTTTGCGCAACGCTACTTGCGTGATTCAGACTTGCGCTATTTTTCCTCACTTGAGCGATCCTCTAGTTGAGCGATTTGGACTTTTGCGCGAAATCAAAGTTGAGCGATCTTCGAGTTGAGCGATCTGGACTTGAGCAAACTTCCTCTTGCGCGATTTACAGGTTGAGCGATCCTCCTTGCGCGATTCTACAAGTTGAGCGATATTTTACAAGTTGAGCGATACTCTAAAGTTGAGCGATCTTTGAGAAAGTTGAGCGATCCTCTAAAGTTGAGCGATCTTTGTAAAGTTGAGCGATCTTTAAAAGTTGAGCGATCTTTGTAAAGTTGAGCGATCTTTAAAAGTTGAGCGATCTTGTACAAAAGTTGAGCGATCTTTTGAAGTTGAGCGATCTTTTACAAAAGTTGAGCGATCCTTTGAAGTTGAGCGATCTTTTGTAAGTTGAGCGATCCTAAAAGTTGAGCGATCTTTTACAACTTGAGCGATCCTAAAAAGTTGAGCGATCTTTAAAAGTTGAGCGATTGATAACCGCTTTCGCGGCGTTGTAGTAAAACGGAGTCTAACCTTTCGGTATGATATCATTTGTTGCTCAAATTGGCTCATTTTGTGCTCAATTGACCCGAAATTCCGACAAACATACGATGAATGTGGTTTTCACCCGATTTCATGAAACTTGAACCAAAATATATAAAATGTGCCTTGTTTTTCTATTTTTCAATCCAGAATCGCTTAAATTTGATAAGAAAAATAAGTACAAAAATGGACTTATCAGCGATCTTTTGTAAGTTGAGCGATCCTAAAAAGTTGAGCGATCCTTCAAAAGTTGAGCGATCCTTCTACAACTTGAGCAATCCTTCAACATTTGAGTGATCTCAACACTTAAGCGAAATATTTGTCCAACTGCTACCCTTGCGCGATCTTCCCCAGCCAGATTAGCCTGCGCGAAACATATTTGTGTGCAATCTTTCCCTTGCGCGATCTGAGTTGCGCGATTCAACTGGAATAGCGCGATTCCACTTACACCTGCGCGATCATAGCATTGCTCTTCTGCGCGAATAGGGTGTTGTACATTTTTTTTCTCTTGCGTGATTCTCAGAAAACTTCAATCATCCACACGTCAACGATCAATTTTCTTCAGTCAATCATGAGCACTCCCAATATTGCTGATAAAGTGACTGCCCTCTCTGCTCAAAACAAGAATGCAGACAACGCTGTAACTACTTCTAATTCTTCTGTTTATACTTGTTGTTGCTCAAAAACCGACACAAATGATAAATTTAAGGAGCTAGAGGTGAAGTACACTAGATTGTATGATGTCTATAATCAACTGTGTGAAAAACAGACTTGCTCAAATATTAAAATAACCAATTCAGAGAAAACAATCACCAAGCTCACTACTGAGAATAAACGTCTCAGTTCTAGTGAAAAAGAGCTGACAGAGAAGCTTAGGACAACTGAGAAGGAGAGAATTAGACTGTTTGGTGTCAATAATTTACTAATGGAAAGAAGGGGTGCTCTTTACACCAAAATCAAAGAACTCGAAGACCTGTTAGCCAAAAGAGACCAAACAGACCAGACTATTTTCCTTAACCAGCCTAAGGACACTCGTTTCTATAACGCCAAGGAGGGCCTGGGTTTGACCAATCCTCAGAACCTAAAAAGGGTCAACTGTAGACAACTCTACGATGTTAGATACATGAAAATAGGATTGACCAAACTCATGGCCTTCACTGGAGCTGAGGAAACGAATGCCCTCGAGGATGAAAAGAGAAAGACAAAGGCTGGTGTCGAGGTTCCTTTTGACTACACAGAGTTGAACAAGAGTTACAAAACCAAAGTGCTCCCGCTTACTCCTGCCGAAGAAGTTATAACTTATCCCCCTGAAAAGGAAACTGTGCAAGATGGAGAGGAACCTTCAACTTCAGAACCTGTAGTAAAACCTGCATATATTCCACCTCTTGTGAGAAAGTTTGCTGATTTAAAAGAATCTTTTGAAAAGGAGAAACAGGTTTTAGAAAAAGAAAAAGATCAACTTTTGAAAGAGATATCCATGTTAAAAACATCCTCTCAGTCCATCACAGTTTCTCAACCTTCTTCCCTCTCTTTCTCAGAAAAATGTTTAGAAAATTCAATCAACAGTTCTAAAACTTCTTCCACTCACTCTGAGCCTCCTTCTCAGACCGGAAACCATGTGAAGAAGAGAGTTGAGAAGAGAGGAGAGTGGATCGAGGAGAAGTTAAGAAGGAGAAAGAAAGAAGAAGAATCTCATCTAGGAAATAAGAATCAACGTTCGAATGCCTTGTTTTATGCCAAGAATAAGTCTAGATCTGGCATTAGTGAGCTTTCAACTAGTAATACTAGAAGTGGTGTTCCTAGGAATCTCCTAAGCGAACCCTCGACTAGTAATGCTAAAATAGTGGCTCCTTCTAAGACATCTGTCAAGAATCACTACTGTAGTGCTTGTTCTCTGAATTGTGTCAAGTCAATGAAAATTTGCTGTTTTGAGCCTGCCTCCTCCTCCATCAAAGATAAGAATGTGAATGTTCAGAGATACCCAAAGAAATCAACTGCTGTGAAGGTGAACATTGAGGGAGAGTACAAATTTCCATGTTTAAAGTATCCCCTCAAGATTCACTCACTTAAACATTTGAAAAGACTCTCTCAAGAAACAATTTTAAAAGATCATCTGTCTGAACATTCACTCATTCTTAATGAAATCTCCCTCACTCCAAAGTTCAAACAACAATGGGTTCCTAAGGCTGAAGCTGAGAAACTAAGAACGTCAAATACTTCTCAATCAGCTGGCTTAGGTTCCCACATCAAACAAAAATTAAAACAGCTCTTCACCACTAATAAGGATGGACCCATCTGGAGGTGGGTACCAAAACACACTTAATCTGTTTTGCAGGGCCGTCATGTGTGGTACCTAATCCGATTGCTCCACACACATGGCGGATATGACGAGCTGTGAGCAACCAACTGGTGCACATTATTAAGGGGAGTATTGGCATGTATACTATCCCACAGAACAAAAAATCAACAAATGCACACCTCAACACCAACACATGCCAAGAAGAAACAACAAGTGCTTATTCTGAGGGGGAGTGTTTCGTCTTCACTCCTCCTGGTGCCTTACAACGAAGAAAGCACATATCAAGGGGGAGTTTTCTACTTTACTCCCGGGTGACAAATAACACCTTGCACATTCTGAGGGGGAGTTACATTTTTCTCCTCCTGACGCCAATCAAGGATCAATGCAAGACAACCCAAGGATGTTATGACAGAACTAGTACCAATCAGGACCATCTACAGGATCCAGAACTTGTACCCATCAAGGAGAACAACTCGAAGTTGGAACCAAAGGTCTTATCCTGCCATGATGATGTCGTGGTGGCTGTTTTGACAAGGCGCAAAATTTAGAAGACACTGAACAAAAACTACCGAAGCACCAGAGGTGTATCTCTAACCATTATGGGGAACACTCAACTAAGCAATGGATGCCTCTGGTGCGAGAATTCTGAAAGCCACCATTGACGACACCAAGGTGACCAACACCAAAGAGTTCATGCATCAAGTGCTCCAAACACTAGAATTGATAATGGGATGAAGTTCAAGAACAAGGGGCTAATTGAGTTCTACGAAGCTCAGGGAATTACACAACAGTTCTTTGCAGCTGAAACACCAAAGCAAAAGGATGTCGTAGAACGATCAAACAAGACCTTGGTGGAAGCAACTAGAACCATGCTAATACAGTCAAAGCTTCCTCATTTCATGAGCGTTTAAGCTATCAACACGGCTTGCTTCACACAGAACTGCAAGGTGATTCACAAATGATCCGACAAGATGTCCTATGAGATTGTGTTCAAGCGACTCCCTAACATTGCCTTCTTCCGCATCTTCAGCTATAAGTGCTACATTATGAACAACAAGGATGCTAGGGGACAGCTTGATCCGAAAGCAACTGAAGACAAAGAGGCTCAATCATCTTCTGAAGTAGGAGGACAGGGAGACGAGACAAGATCGGATGAGCATGTGGTACTAGATTATCTGTTCGAGCACTTTTACAGTCAAACCACGTGCATCACCAGCTACAACCGCAACAAATTCTCAGACCTTCCTGTTATATGCTCCCACCGCAGAGGTAACACTCACTTCCGCTCAGAATGATGATGAGCACTCAGATGATGAAGCTGAATATGAACCATCTACCCCGCATAATGATCATCCTGAAGCAATTGCAACACAATAAACCCCAGAGACACAACAAGATCGAGAATACACTGATCCAGATCATCCAGTCATAACTCCACTACCTCTACAACATGAGAGAAAGTGGACGAGGGCACATCTGCCAGAACTAATAATTGGTGATCCATCAAAAGGAGTCAGTACCAGAACCGCTTCAGCCAATGAGTGCTTGTATTCATATTTCCTGAGTCAGAAAAAATCTTCAAATATGACTGAAGCATCGCCTGATCCGGATTGGGTGATTGCGATGCAGAAAGAAACGAACCACTCTGAAAGATTGAAAGTTTGGACCCTGATGCCTATGTCTTACAGAAAAACCATTATTGGCACCAAATGGGTATCCAAGAACAAGAAGGATGAGGACGGTGTGATTATCAGAAACAAGGCCCGCCTGGTAGCAAAAGGTTACAATCAACAAGAAGGAATCGGCTACGATGAGACCTTTGCACCAGTGGCGAGGATTGAGGCCATCAGATTATCTCTTGATTATGTTGCTCACAAAAGATTCACCGTCTGTCAGATGAATGTAAAGACTGCATCTCTGAATGGAGATCTGAAAGAAGAGGTCTATGTAGCACAACTTGATGGATTCGTAGATCCCGAATGCCCCAAACCTTAGAACAAGATGAATACGATGAACTGGCCAATAAAAAAAAACATCATGGAAGAAATGATCATGTTAAGCTATGCTATGCCGATCAAGCTCATCTCCCAGGTCAAACCCGACAAACTACCACGACCATGGAGGACTCTGATGGCAACCTTGAACAAGTGCTGCATTGCCAAACACAATAGCTTCGACATGTGTATCATCTATCTTCTGACTGCCTTCCATGGTGTGGCATTCAACAAAAATGACGATTTTGTCTCGCTGATCTGGGACGACATCAGGAAGAAGAAAAACATCGATCCATTCAAACATCTACCATATATGAGATGGTTTTCTATGCTGATGCGACGTGTCTCTAGAACAACTCCAACTATCCACCAAAGACTATCTACTGAGATTCTGAGAACGTCAGCACTCCATCCCTCAAGTACATTCAAATGGTGACTGAGGATCCTACACTCTTACCATTCACTAGACTTGTGTCTCTGCTGCAGCTAGCTAATCTGAATGATCCATCTGTCTGACGCTACTGCTAGAAGAACAATATCATACTCCCTATGGCTCAGATAAACCCCCCTGAGCCTACCCCGGGGAGTCAGCCGAGAGATAGTGAGGGTCCTGAGAGTTCTACCCAGCCACAAAGACCAGTGGCAAGTCGGCCCCATGATGATCAGACTACGTCTGCTGAGGGCCAACCCCAAGTTGCTGAGGAGATTTCCCATGATTCGCCAAGCGTAGCCAGAACAATAAACGCTGACGATGAGGGCTCCGGTAGCAAGGCTAACAAGCGCAACAAAGTCAACAAGGATGATGAGATTAATGATGATGCGGACGACAACGCTAATCAAGTCAGGGAGCCTCTGGTACAAAAACGCCGACTCATTATCAGGCTCCCCACAACAGCAGAAAGACTGAAAGAGAGGTGTCTTACTCGCGGAGGAACAAAGAAGAAATCATTATAAGTGCGACGCGCTCCAAGCATCAAAATGACATCCTTTCCTCATCATGCACTCCTACATAGAGGACATGGGACGTAAGCAATCTGGCAAAAGAAATAGCCCTGTCTGACGAGTGTACAAACCTAGATGTAGTAAACCGGACTGACCCCATAGGAGCAGAAGCTGACTTTCTCAGCTTCCGAGTAGAAGACGCAGCATCTTGTCCAACTGCGCATGCACAAGCCTCACCCAGCCACTCTGCTGCCTCCCAACAGGTAGTAGTTTCACAAATAGGGGATCTTATACCCACCTCTCTGCCCCCTTACGGAGCAGTTGAGGACATACATAGTGGTCTATCACCCCGGGCCACTACCCCTTCTTCAATCACATTGAGTCTAGGTGTCACACTCCCTATATTTTCAACTTTTCTAGGACACATACACTCCTCACACAACCACATCTACAGGTCCACTTTACTTGTCATCAACGATCGGAGATAAGTCGATGATGATCGGAAGTCCTGCTGCTCAACAGATAACTCAATCATTATCTGCAGGCCACACATCGGTAATTTTTACTGATGTTGTGACAACGGTTACTACCCCTGTAACCGGAAACCCTGACCCTACCGACCTTTTAGTCATTTTGCAGCGTTTCATGGATTCCACCATTAAGCCATGGGTGCACGAAGCAATAACCGCTCGGGCACAGGAATTCACGAACACCCCGGCGCTGTTTAACGACATCATCCAACCTCAACCATCATCCTCACACTCTCAACAAAAACAACTTACCCCTTTCCTTACACGTCAAAATTCTGAACCCTCCACCACACAACCTATAACTCCTACCACCTCAAGGGGAACCCAGGATACAAAACTAGTGTCCTCCCCTATATCGACCACACCCTACCCTAATCCACACACTATGGTTTTCGAGGAACTCCAATCTATTATGCTTGCAAGAAACCGAAAGCACATGCAGTGACAGTCTCCGCAGTCACAAACGTTCGCATGAGGACCCTGATGATTCAGATCCTCATGAGGGGGAGAACAAGAGGCAGCGGACACTTGAGCATGTTGCGTCAACTAGCCAACAACCACAACCTGAATCCTCTAACAACCCCAATCATCTAGCCAACCCAAAAGCCATACCACTCAGGAGGTTGAGCTGCGTGAAATACGGATAAATGCAAGGTTTCTCTCAAGGATGCACATTTTTTAAGGGGGGTTCTATTTTCTCCTCCCGGTGACGAACAATGACAAAGCATACCGAGTGCTCCAGTTGAGGGGGAGCACAGAGAGAAAATAAACAAGATCAATGAGAGATAAGTCCCAATGGCTTAGTAAACCCAACTAAGCCTACCCAAGGGACAAAGCCGAGAGTGAGTGAATGAGTGAATATTATGAGAGTGAGGAAGCAGAAGGCTCCGATGAGCAAGAAGACAATAATCAATGACAAATCTGCTACCTCAAATGAGCTATCAATCGAGGAATCAATCCCAGTCACTCAAATACTCCGGACAATCCCCATAGGTTCAGGACTGAATTTATTCAGATCCCGGGTAGAAGTCGCTGCATTTTGTCCAAACGGCGCGTGCACAACCCTACCCTAGACCACTCACCTGTCTCCCAACAGACAGGTGTTTAATCACTATTCACGGGGAACCTCATCTCTTATCACCGTCTCCTTCTGAGGCGACTGATACTGACTACAGTGGCCCTCAGCCCCATGCCACTGAACTTTCATTGATCACGTTGTGTCTAGTTATCTCACTCCTAAATGTTTTGAATTTTCTAGGACACAGACACATTTTTAGAGTCAGTTGCAGGTCCAAGTGACCATGCGAGAACTTCCATAGGCTCATCTTCTATAGATGCAGACCAATGATTGGATGGAAGTCCTGATGTTGCAACATAGAAATCACCAACATTTTCAGGCCATCATTTAGAGTTCATCTCTATAGTGATGATAACGGGTGTCTACATGATCCCGGGGGGCTACAATTATCTATGCTGATCCTAGTGATCATGCCATAACAACCAGAGTGACATCTACTTCAGATGTTTCACAATGATTGGTTGGAAGTCCTGTTAGAGCTATAACGTTTCTATCATTATATACAGGCCACACATCAGTGTTTACATTGATGTTGTGTTAACGGAACACCACAGTGTCTCCAATCCTTATCCTTTCATTTTTTCATTTTCCATTTTTTTCAGATGAATAAAAGAATAAAGGCATGACATCTCGATTTATGGGATCGTCATGAGGGGGAGAGAGGTCCACATGCTGTTTACACTCAAAAACATTCCCCGACACTTCTCTCCTCCAACTAAAAATGACGGCTCTCCACTCTTTCAGATTCATCAACTACCAAGTCAGCTTCAGATCTAATGGTCAGCTATGCTCACAAGCCAACCATCATTTTCCGCTGTGCCACCGACAACTGCTCCTCAAAAGCATTCACAACTGTATAGTCAGAAAAGGCTACATTCTGGAGGATACAGAAGTCGGGTGATCAAATACTGAAGACGAATCCCTTATGCGCCTAGATTTCTTCAGAACAATCATTCTAAAGGCGCCATCGGACTCATTCAAGCTGATCAACAGAAACTTCTGAAAGGCAAGGATTAAAAGCAAGATTTTGAAGAATCCCCCAACCCCGACATCAAAGAACGAATTGAATGAATAACACCAAAAGGGAGATTGTAAGGATTTCTTCATGAAGCATTTCCAAGAAGACAAAAGAAGCTGAATTGAAAGAATTTGATCGACTAAAGGCGGTGCTAGATGCAATTAACACTCGACTCGAAAAGAGGAGAATGCTGCGCCAATATGAACATGCTCTAGCACTGCAAAGCAACTACTACAAGAGGCAGAAGAATCCACAAGAGCCAACAACGGACATCTGATCACAAAGGGGGAGAATGTTAGAGATATTTTTAGTGTTGTGATCAATGTATTTTATCTAGCCTCTTGGTAGTATGTATTGTGTATTTAATAGGCCTTAAATGGAAAAGGCTACTAAGCTAAATTAGGAATGGGCCTCCTAAAAAGGAGAGCCCATATCATTGTAAACCCTACCATTCTAAGGAGGCTATAAATAGACTCCTTAGGAATGGCTAGGTTAAGCTTTCCTCCCTTAGAAAAATTCCCTGCGCATAGACTAGAAGCCTACGGAAGTTTTACGCTACATTCTTCATCATCTTTGTGTAAACTTTCTGGCTATCAATGGAAAGCTTCTTCTACTCCTATTAATCAGATCTTATACATTATAGAGTAGAAATAGGGACCAACAGTTTTGCATGTATGAGAGTAAATCAACACAAGATATATCCTGGTTCAGAGGTGGTGTAATCCTCCTACATCCAGTCCCATTCTATTTCAAATGGATTTCCACTAAAGTATTCAGCCCAATACATTTAGTGCCAATCTAGCCTTGACAACTCTGGCCTAGATTGAAGGTTTTTCACAATGAGTATAACACCACTCAAAGTTACTCATTCCTTAGACTTTTCTCAATTGATCCAGTGGGGATCAAAAGGTACTCTATCTATCTAACCACACTATAGGATCCGAACAACTGTTCTCCTAAGTGTTTACAACAACATGATTTGATTCACGAAGTTTCTAACCTCCAACTAAAACCTAAGCTCTATAAATGTTACAATGAATGATCTAATCTAAGAGCTTAGTGAAGCATGAGTCAAAGCAGAGTGTTCAAGCACTTTTTCTTTTGCTGGATATTCGTAGTGTAATGACTGAACAACTTGCTTTGAACTCAATGACTTGTTTTTGAACTCATGCTTCTGCCTATTTTTATAGGCATCTCCAGTAGATTAATTTCCTCCGTTGGTTGAGAGGATTTAATCCTAGACGTTCAAAGTATTGTACTTGCGTCTTCTTGTGTTTGGAGCAGGATAAGGAATTGTCTTTGGTGCTGCTTGAGGTCCAACTTGCTTCGTACGACATGTCAACCCATACCTTAGGCCTTTTCTTCACTGTTCTCTTGCCATTAGGTCTTGGCTTTGTCTTGCAACTACACTCGTGTAGTGAAGTGCGTGAACCTGCTCAATTTGTTTAGTGAGGTAGTAAAATGTGTGACTTAGAATATTTTGTACCAAATAAATTTTGTACTGGTAGGATCTTTTAAATATCCTATTAAGGTAGTAAAATTACCTTATTGCATTTTGTTCTTTCCAGTACAATTTATTTGGTACAAATTTTACAATAAAATTTGTCACTTATTTTACTAATCACTTTCTTCCTAAAGTGACATGATTAAACTTATGTACCAAATAAAAACTATACTGGTTGGATTTAAATATCCATGTAAGGTAAAAAGAATTTACCTCATTGTATTTTATAATTCCAGTATGTTTAATTTGGTACATAGTTTTTACATTTGTGTTTTTGTCACTTTTAGAGTTTGTGAAGTTTAGCAGGTATTGTGTACAACTTAACTGGTAGATGATTTTTCCAGTCAAATTTATTTGTCTAATTAAATGGACCAAGGAGCAAGACACATCTAGATAGTTTTCTTAGTACTAGTCAATTTCAAGATGTTACAGCAGAGGATAACCAAGACTACTACATTTTCCAAACCTATAATAATGCTACAAATAGAGGGGAGATAACAAAAGCTTTTGGCATCATCAAAACAGTCAGTTCATCAAAATCTAGGGTCTAACAATAAGTCACAGATTGCAAGAGGCCACTATATGCCGAGGGATCCTCTTATATACCCCCTCCCTATGGACATGTTTATCCCAACACTTAGGAGGGGATGCACCAACACCACGAGGATATTTTTCAGCGTCTCCATCAGTGGCAAGAGGACCTTTTAACTGCATGCACGCCGATATGACTACTGACCTAACAACACTAGAGAGCCTAGTTGAAGTAGCTAGCTTTTTTGCAGGATATCGTCACCCCCACCCCTGCCTGAGCAATAGAGAGACTTTAGATTGTGTTCCTCTTCTTGATTGTGTACTCTTATTTTCTGCTGCTTTGTAGGATGATTGTGCTTCGTACTTCTCTTTGGATGTTTTTGTGCTTTGTGATGTGTTTCAGCGGCTCTGAGTTTCTCCCAAGAGATTATGTGTCATCATAACTTTACATTTATCGTCCAACTTTTTGGGAAAAAATATCAAATTTTTAACTTTTTATGATCTTTGGTACCAATATTGCATATTTAAAATAAAAAAAGTCGGCTAAAAATACATGTTTAGATATAATAGTTGTTTTTAAGTTTTTTTATATGTAATACTAGCTCATTGGAAAGATAATAAAAATTAGTTATAATGATATTTTTTATAAATAATGACCAACAAATAAAAAAAGAAAAATCTGCACTAATATTATTTCTGAAAAGTAATGGATAATAATGTGACTTGATAACTTTTAATGACTATAATCAAGGGCACAACCAGGATCAAAGTTTGGGATGGGCCGGTATAAATATTTTTTATATAAACTTTACGCATACATTTTTACATTAAAAGTACAAAAAAAATGGCATGGGCCTGACCCCATTGGCCCCCTCTACCTCCGCCCTAACTATAATTGTACTCAAAGTTTCTATGATTTAGTAACTATGACGTAGATTTTAAAATAATTATAATCACTAATAACATAATTATTACTCCCTCCGTCCCATTAGAAGATCCCCACTTTCCTTTTTTGGACGTCCCATATAAAGGTTCTCATTTCCATTTTAGGAAACAATTAACAATCTTAATTGACAAATTAATCATTAAATATTTAAAATAATACATTTATAACATCACGGTTATCAATACTAACTACATTATAATATATATCTATTAAAATTATTTCTCAAAATATACTCGAAGTACTTTATTTAATTATTGTCTAAATAATCGTGTCGTTTGCTATGGAAACCTTCCAACGGGACGGAGGTAGTACATCATATTTTTGTCCATAACTTTTTTATCAATAATATTTTATGAAAAACCTTAAAATTGAAAGTATAACATTTAAATGAAGAAAAAATTACACTTTTAGTCCCTGAAATAGTCACCAAAATGAAATGTCAGACCCGTATTTTTAAGATTGCAAATGTCACCTCTCAATTGTCCAAATTGTTGTAAATGATGTCTTTTAAGAGGTGAAATGTACTCTCGCCCAGATTGTATATTTCACCCCTCAAAGACCACACTTACAACATTTTGGGTAATTGAGGGATGACATTTACACGCTTAGGAACACAGGTCTGACATTTCAATTTCATAACTTTTTCATGGATTAAAAGGAGTTTTTTCCCGAAATAATGTTAATTAAATAAAAAATTCCCAAAATACTGTTGGGTTAAAAATAATTCCCAAAATACTGTTGGGTTAACCGTGGTTAAGAAAAGCCGCCACTTGAAGTGGCGGTTCTTCTCTTACAGCATATTTTGTACATATATAAAATGCAGTATGTTTCAAGAATTTTTTTAACTATCTTCCCGATTGAATTTTGAGTTGAAATTTTGTCTGAATAGACTAGACTTGATGAGGAACATGCTCAAAAATATTTCATCAAAATATTCCACTGTGAAGATCCTCTGGTGGTGTTGTCTGCACGGGGGTTCCGGTCAGGACGTCGTGACAGGAATAGGACATTTTTATGAAATTTGAGGTGCTTCCGAGTTGATTTTGTTGATGACATTTGGTGATCATGTTCTTTCTAAAGTGTAGGTTATGTTCACCGAATTTCATATTAAATTTAAATCAAGAAGTTAGTTAAATTATTTATTGAAAAGCATGCATTTTTAGGCCTAAAAAATTGTGCAAATTTTCAAAAAAAATTGTTTAACTAACTTCCCAATTGAAAGGAACCAACTTCGAATTCGAGCTATCATCGCCATCATTATGCCCTTAACAAACAATTCTTTCTCTTCCACTTGCTAAATAAATATGAACTCTATTTGGGCAGTTTATGGCCATTGGAAACAGTTTCAACACTCGTATCAACTATTGCTCTAAGTTCCAATTGCAGAATCACAGTTTTGTGCAATTCACTTGAGCTCATGTTTGGAAGGCAACAGTAAATTCAAGTTCTGTAATCTAGAGAAGCATGTGTAATCCTACAACATACAAACTATTGATAGAAATGCTCAAAGTAATGTAAAAATGGAAATGCATATCATATATAACACATGCAGCTAAAACATGATGACCTATGGGCAAATTATCAACAAATATGAAATAATAAGAAATTATAAAATATTGCTTCTGGGAAATAACAAACGATATAGTTGCATAATTTCTAAAACTTTCTTGGCAAAAATTTTGTCTCATGCCTTCTGAAAATGTTCATGTAAAGTAGGTCTAAAAGTTGCAATTTTTAGGCCTATTTCATTTGAGCTATTTCCGGGTCGAATTTGTTGATAAAATTTGGTGAGCATGTTCCCATGTAATGTAGATATGTCCACCAAATTTTAGATTGAAATTAAATCGGGAAGTTAGTTAAATAAGTTTTTAAAAAATGCATAATTTTTTCGGCCTAAAAATGCAGCTTTTTTCAATAAATTATTTAACTAACTTCTGATTTAATTTTAATCTGAAATTCAGTGGACATAACCTACACTTTAAGATGGACACGATCACCAAATTTTATCAAAAAACTTGACTCGGAAGCCCCTCAAATTTCATAAAAATGTCTCATTCCTGTCACAACGTCCTGATCGGAACCCCCGTGCGGACAACACCATCAGAGGGTCTTCCTGGTGAAATTTTTCGAGAAATATTCGGTTCACCTATGGCGTCCTTAGATAATATCATCATACTAAAATCCGAGATTCAATTAAGTTTTATCAATGGCTCATTGATAGCTGACAACTTTTAGAACACGTTTACTTCACGGGTTACTAAACGGTGTTTATTAAAACTCGCATTAATAAGCGGCGCATAATTAAGTAGTGTTGTAATAAGAACATGTTTACTTCAAAAGATTTAAAACACCCCTTTAACATTAAAATGTCCAAAATAACTCTATACATATATAGACACATAAACATTCATGAACACAAGTACATAATATAATATGTGGATGTACCCTAACCCCTACCCCACCCTACCCTTCCGCCACAACCTTAACCCCTACCTCTTCCTTACCCCTACTCTAACCACGACCTTATCCTCTGCCCCTATTCCCCTCGTAACCCCTACCTGTTAGGGGTGGGGTTGGGATTGAGGTAGGGGCATGTGGTATTGGGTAAAGGGGTGGGGTAAGGGGGGTTGGTTAGGGGTGGTAAGGGCTAGGGGGTTAAGGTAGGTGGGGGATGGGGTCGAGGTAGGGGCGGGTGGATGGTGGGGTAAAAGAGTGGGGTCGGAGTAGGGAAGAGGTATGGGGTGGGGTGGAGGTGGGGTAAGTAGGGTAGGATGAGTAGGGGTCGGGTGGGATCGAGTTAGAGGAAGGTAGTAGGGGGTAAAGGGGTAGGGGGTAGGTAAGGGGCTGGGGCAGAATGGGTTGGGGGTAGGTTGGGGGATGGGGTCAGGGTGGAGTAGTGATGGACCCGGGCCGGGCCGGTTCCGGTTCGGGCCTGAGCTCGGCCGAGCTTTTTTTGGGGAAGGGAGAACCGGCCCGGGTAGGCAGCGGTTCCGGGCCGGTTCTGGCATTTATTTATTGTTAGAAAATCATTATACTCATCAACAAAATCAACTCGGAAGCACCTCAAATTTCATAAAAATGTCTTATTCCTGTCACGACGTCCTGACCGGAACCCCCGTGCAGACAACACCACCAGAGGATCTTCCCAGTGGAATATGTTGATGAAATGTTTTTGAGCATGTTCCTCATCAAGTCTAGTCTATTCATACAAAATTTCAACTCAAAATTCAATCGGAAAGATAATTAAAAAAATTCTTGAAACATACTGCATTTTATATATGTACAAAATATGCTGTAAGAGAAGAGCCGCCACTTTAAGTGGGAGAAAACAGTCGATTTAGTACCTGAAGTTGCACAGTGTGGAGTAAAGAGTACCTGATCTTGAAAATCAAACGGATTGGTACATGATTTTGTCTAACCCGTGCAAGTGTGGTACCTCTGTTAGATGGCACCGTTACCTTTGCTGATGTGGCTAATGGTACATGTGATGTGTAAAAAAAAAGCCACCTCATCTCTCCCAACTGCACCATTACTCGAGTAGCCCTAATGCTTACCATTCTTACGCTCTTCCTTCTTGTATTACGGACCGATGAAGTGAGAAGGTTAGCTGCGAAAAGCCAAAAGCGGAAGAATAACTACCATTTCAATAAAGGTATGATACTGTATTACAGGTGCATCATTTATGGCGTATGTTGTGTTCTGTATTATGTTTATTATGTTGAAGTTAATACCATTTGATAGGTGTGAGGTTAGATATGACTTCAATGCACATTGTGTATTTAAAAATTGATGGTATTATGAGTAAAGTGTTCTGAAAATGGTGAAACATATTAGTAAAGTGTTCTGAAAATGTTGAAATGTATGAGTAAAGTGTTGTGAGTAAAATAGATTAGAACATTGCCTTTTCACTTTAACTTATAGGATAGTTGGACAGATATTTGTTTTCATGTCATTTAATTGTGGTTGGTGACTTGTTCTATATAATTAATTTGCAATAGGTAATCCATGGATAATTATGACCAAAGAGGGACTCCAATTGGTGACTCACAAACTGGCAGTGCTACACACGTGCCTTATGCTGTTGATTTGGGATTTGAAGATCCCCTTTTTGAGGCAGAAGCTGGCCTTTTATTTATAGATGAAGTAAACTCAGAAAATGAAGATGATGAAGAGTTACAACAAGGTCGAGTTCTATTGAGGAATCTAGTAAGAAAAGAAAGAGGTACTGGCAGAACTAATGGGCAGAAATCTGGTAAAAGAAAGACAACTGAAGAAGGGTTGACTGAGGAAGAAGATGGCAATGAAACTGAATATTTCAGTTCAAGTGATGAAGGGAGTTACAAATCCGGATCAGATCCTGAAGAAGAAGGGGTTGCTAGAACAAAATCTAGGTTCCCAAGTTTCATACCAACTGACAAGGTTGACTTCACATTGGGAATGAGCTTTGAGTCGAAGGGTGAAGTTAAAGATGCAGTGGACAAATATTCTGTGACTAACAGGTATCCCTTCTATTGGGCCAAAAATTGCTCAGACAAGCTTAGGGCTAAGTGTTCAAATTTGAACAAAACATGTAGTTGGGTGGCCTACTTTGGCATAGACAGTAGATGTAGCAGTAACAAGTGGGTCCTCAAAACATATCAGAGTGACCACACTTGCAACCCGGGGTGGCAAATACCCAGTGCCACAGCCAAATGGTTAGTCAAGAATTTTTTCTCCTCAAAGCCCGGTGTAGCTGACATGAAGGTGGCTTCAATGAAAGAGATGGTAAAGAAGGAGCTGAATTGTGATGTTTCTCTTGAGCAAATGAGGAAGGCTAAATCTTTGATTAGAAAACTTGAAAAGGGAGACATAAAGGCTGAGTACAAAAGGTTGGATGATTATAGGGCTGAAATTCAAAGGTCAAACCAAGGAAATACCTGCATCCTCACTCTATTGCAGCCTAGCCCTATATTTGACAAGTTTTATGTGTGCTTCCATGCCTGCAAGAAGGGGTTTCTGGAGGGGTGCAGGAGACTCATAGGAATAGATGGGGCATTCTTGAAGTCTGAGGTTAAGGGTGAGATACTCACTGCAGTTGCAAGGGATGCAAACAATCAAATGTTCCCAATAGCGTGGGCTGTAGTTGCATCTGAGACCAAAGCCACTTGGAAGTGGTTTCTAGAAAACTTAAGAGATGATCTAAACATTGGGAGAGGGAATGGATGGGCTTTTGTTTCAGATCAACAAAAGGTAGTAGTATTGACTTTAACTTTTAGGTTCCACTCTTTAAGTTTATGATAATTTACATTTAGGTTGCAGACTTCACTTTATAATAATTGAACTTTAGGTTCCAAACATTATCTAACAGATAATTTAGCTTTAGGTTTCAGACTATTAGTTTGCTAAATTAAGTATAGGTTTCAGACTATAACAAAGAGGTAATTTAAGTTTAGGTTGCAGACTATATAACAAAGAGGTAATTTAACTTTAGGTTGAGACTTTAACTTTAATTTGATAATTACAGTTTAGGTTCCAGACTATATAAGAAAGAGGTAATTTAACTTTAGGTTGCAGACTTTAACTATATGATAATTTATTTTTTAGGTTCCAGACTATAACTTTATCATAACTTTTAGACTCTAACCAATATCTTAATGTATAATAATTTACATTTCATTACAGGGTTTACTCCCAGCATTATATGAGACATTGCCAGAGGTTGAACACAGAAGATGTGCTAGGCACTTATATGCTATTTGGAGAAGAGCTCATCCTGGTCTGGAGCTACAAAGGCAGTTTTGGAAGTGCTGCAAATCTGCCTCTAAAAGAGAATTTGACCAGAACCTTGAGGTACTTAAAGCTCTTTCTCTAACTGGTCATGAAGATATTCTGAAGGTTGACCCTAAATTTTGGTGTAGAGCTTTCTTCAATAGGGATATAAAATGTGAAACTGTTGATAACAATCTATGTGAGGCTTTTAATGGGGTCATAGTTCCTGCTAGATCTTTGTTTGGGTATACGCAGTTGGAGTACATAAGAAAGTTGGTGATGCAGAGGCTTATTAAGAACAAGAATCTAGGTGACAAATGGGTTGGAGATTTAGGTCCTAGAATAAGGAGAAGGATAAATAAATTTGTTGAGTCAAGTAATAAGTGGAGGGTGTTATTTAATGGTTCTGATGGATATGAGGTCTCTTGTGGGTCAGACACCTATCTAGTTGATTTGGAGAACAGAAGGTGTTTGTGTGAGCAATGGGATGTGTCTGGAATCCCTTGCAAACACGCCATATGTGCCATTAGGGATAAAGGGCATAGAATAGAAGATTATGTATGTACGTGGTATAAGAAACACATGTACTTGCATACTTATGCTGAGACGATGACACCTATTGCTGGGCCTCTTTTCTGGCCTCAAACAAATGTTGAAGTGTTGCCTGCTGAGTTGAAAAAAAAAGAAATGGGGAGGCCAAGAAAAAATAGAATCAAAGAAATAGGTGAGATCCCTAGGAGTGGAAAGTTACCAAAAAGAGGAACAAGCATTACATGTCAGTTGTGTTTCAAAAAAGGGCATAACAAAAAAGGGTGTCCCTCCAAAGACCAAATCTTGCAAGGGGATACAACATTCCCTATTGACCTACAAGGTGGAAGTGGTACTTCAAAGAATCCAAAAAGATGTGTTGTATGCTCCCAAACAGGACACTCCCAGAACAAGTTCCCCATGAAGAATAACTCTAACCAGGTAAATTGGATCAATGTGATGTGTTTATGTAAAAGTGTGTTTGATGTTAGAATACTACATTTAAAAAAGGATTAAGTGGTATTTTTTTGCAGGCAAGTGAAGAAAGGGGTTCCGGACCTCCCCAGGAGAGTAATGTTGATGATACTACTTTGCATGCATACTTTAGTGAAAATGCAGATAGGGATGACAGACCAACCGATAATGTGTTTCAGTGGAGGGGCCAAAACTCAATTACGTCTGGTGGTCTGGAGGTATATAACCCATTAAAGTGGTATTTGGTTTTATGTTTTTACAGACAATGTACTTTGGTTAGTAAAATGCTACATTCCTTATTATTTTTTATTTCTTTTCTTTTATCAGAGAGTGCGGGATAGGAACCACAAGGAGCACAAAGAGAAGGCCATGAATTCAAGAAAAAGAAATGCTAGTTCATTGAGTGCTACCGGGGTGTCCACAACGGCTAGAGAGAGATTCAACACTTTGTTTGACAGCATGGAAGAAGGCTCTGAAGTCTAGTGTAGTTGATGATACCTGCAAAATGTTAATGCATGGTTATTTTTGTATATAAGTCTTCCTTTTGTTTAAACTATCTCCCTTCACTTGGTTTTTTTTGACACACTTGTGGTGTGTGGGAGCAGAAGGCTAGTGTGTGGGGTTTGGTGTTTACACATTTCTACCTACTCCTTTTTTGCCCTAATATGTCTGGGGTGTGGTGTCTATGCTTTTGTGTACTTGATGTATGTTTTGAAGTACTGATAATGTGCTACTGGTGATAAATGCTATGAAATGATGTGTAAAAGCATTAATTAAGCATGTAGAAAACTGCTTGTGCTCATTTCTGGAGGTGTTAGTTTGGGAGTTTCAGTTTGCAGCCAATGTTCATATATATTGCAGCCATTCGTATTAAGTTCACTTGCTATCTGGGTAGTTTCAATGCTTATCTGGGTACTTTCAATGCTTTAATGGTAATGAACTAAAGTATGGCCTTGCTCCAAGACTCATCTGTGCATAAATTGTGTCCATCATTAATCGGGTACAAATCTAAATGGCATTCAAAACACAAACTACATAACCATAATTCATTAATGATTCACATCAATTTAAAGTGATTAACATCAAGTCATACATCATTAACCAAATTTCAAACTTAAATGGCATTCAAGAGCCATACTAAATAAGTAGTACAAGGTCTTCTAAGAACTGGGCATAAACCCGTACAAGTTTACAACATAAAACTAAGGATTACATGTCTTCTAACTAGAAACACCTGCAAACTAGGAACATGGATTACAATTGATCATAAACCACTACAGGTCTTCTAAGACCTTCTTCTTTTCATTGCCAAAACATATCACCAACACCAGTATCAGCACAATTCCTCCTATGATAAACCATTTCACAGGCCACATCTTCTGTTTATTCTTGACTGCATGTGCCTCATCAACCATAGCCTGTAGCTTGTTTATTTTCCTCAAAAGACCTGGTATAATGAGCTTGGACCTTGCACACATTTCAGGATCAATCCATTCAAACAGGTTGCAGCAGCCACCTATACTCTATTTTGAGTAATAACATTGGAGAAAAATCAATCAAAATTCTAAAAAAAAACAGAAACTATAATCATTGTTATACCCTTACTCTTGAGCATGCAATGAACCGTCTCCCTGGATTGTCATCTGTCCAGGACGTCATCAGTTTCACAGGCATCCCACATCCACACTTTCCATAAGCCATCTCGGTTGCACCCAAATTATCTTTGGAATTCGATTAAAGAAATAAATCAGTACAAGAACAAGTTTTTGTACAACGAATCAACGCTCAAGTACGATTCAAAGCTACATAAGAAAGAATTAAAAAAATTCAAAACCTGAACAGCTCCTCGATCGAAGACCAGCAATGCTCCAGACGATGCAATCTTCGATTGGGTAGATGGGCATTTGAATTTCGGATTTAGGGTTATGTATTAAAGAGGGATGATGGAAGGGATGGGTGCTTGCTGACTAGCCTTCCACCGTGTACGAAACAAACGGGGATTAATTGACACGTTGGTTTTTTAAACGGGAAGTTTGCAGAAGTACTCATTAAGCACGAGTTAGACGAAATCATGTACCAACCCGTTTGATTTTCAAGATCAGGTACTCTTTACTCCACACGGTGCAACTTGAGGTACTAAATCGACTGTTTTCTCCTTTAAGTGGCGGCTTTTGCACTGTAAGTGAAGAGCCGCCACTTGAAGTTGCGGCTTTTGTACTGTAAGAGAAGAGCCGCCACTTCAAGTGGCGGCTTTTCTTAACCACGATTAACCCAGCAGTATTTAGGGAATTATTTTTAACTCAACAGTATTTTGGGAATTATTTATTTAATTAACATTATTTCAAAAAAAAACTCGATTAAAAGTGCGATTTTCAGTTAATCGAATAAAGAAATTGAATTGGCATATCCCAAATTCCCAATTCCCAGATAACGGGGAGACCATCGTCCTCTGAACAAAATAGCACCCGAGTCCTCTGAACAAAATAGCACTCGGAAAAAATCCAATAATTTTCGTCTGGTCCAAACTCAAGACGGACACCGAGCTCCAGAGATTACTGCAGGGGAATAATTCATCCTCAAAGCCTCATGCTCTTATCCCGGTAATTTCCTTGCTGATACCATCCATACAAGTGATTTTTCTCTTGTCTCCCATCCCTGCTGATATTTATTATTATGTCTCCCAATTGTATTAAAAGAAACCCTAATTGGAATCAGGTTTAAACAGCGAATACATCAGTTTTTTGTATTTTTGGTGGCTCGTTGTATGTTTTGATTCTATTAAGTTCGCAGAGTATATGTGAACTGCGTTGTCCAAAATTTATCATAAAGTTGTCTTTATCCCTGGATTTCTGATGACAAGTTGCACTGAGTTTATTATTAGGAATTAAGTGAAGATTTCTTAAACGAAACTCCGTATTGTGTAAAGAGACAAAAAAAAATTTCTTTGCTTGTATTTCCCTGGTAAATACAAAATTGTTAGGAGGAATAATTTTTTTATTTTGTTGTTGGCCTGTTACTATCTTTATTTATTAGCTTTGAATTGGATTTCTCCTGTTTCTGAATAATAAAGTGTTTGTTTTGGTTTTGGTTATTTGTTTAGTTGTAATTTGGGACAATAAGCAAATGGGTAGTAGATGGTTTGATGGTGAAATGGGGGTCCATCATCCTAACCAACAGCATGGTGAGGTAAAACACACATTTCTCTTGGCCTCTACTTTCTAATACTTTTATCGTTTTATGATTGAGCTTCTTATTTTGGAAACAGCACTGTAGTTTATCTTTGTGTTATTAACAAAGTACTTAGGGGCAACAAGTAACACTCTTTTATGTTTCATAGAATTGTTTCAAACACACAGAAGTATTCAAGTTCTTGTGTGTGATGTGTTTTATGAACATATCTTTTTTTTCTTAATTCCTAATTAAAGTTATTCAATTTCATTTCAAATTTGCATGCTCATAATAGATTGCGTACAGGGATAAGACTGCATACATCCGACCCCTCCCTTATCCTACCGTAGTGCGTAGGTGGGAGCCCTTGCGGCATTGGGGTAATGATTATTATTATAAATATGTCCATTGATATTTTCTCGGTTTTTCTTTCTACAGTTTTCAATATGGCACAGATTGCCTTAGCTGGTGTTACTTTTGTTCGTTATTTTTAATAATCTCCTTCAGGCATGTTTTGCTATACAAAGTACTAGATAAATAAAAAGCACACCAAATTACAATTATGGTATATCTTACCTTAGCTGATGCTACTTCTCTCCACTACATTAATTCTTAATTTCATCTCCTTAACTAAAATGGACTTGATTTGCTCAATCAATCATCATTTACCCCAGTGCCGCAAAGGCTCCCACCTACGGTGGGGTAAGGGAGGGTCGGATGTACGCAGTCTTACCCCTGTACTAAAGCACAGAGACTGTTTCCGGATGATCCATAATGAAAATCGCGTCCAAAATTGCATGGACTGACTGCTGCTTCATAACAAAGAAGAGCAGAGTGGTTATTAAGTAAAGTAGCAGTCAGTCCATGCAATGGTCGACGTAATTTTCACCATGGGTCATCCGGAAACAGCCTCTCTGTGCTTTAGTACAGGGGTAAGGTTGCGTACATCCGACCCCCCTTACCCACCGTAGGTGGGAGCCTTTGCGGCACTGGGGTAATGATGGTGGACTTGATTTGCTGTGTGAAACAAAATACTAGATAAATAAAAATTACTACAATAACTTCTTTGCTTTCTAGTTCTACTGAAACTGTATGCTATAGTTTTAATATGAGTTAATTCCACTTTTGGTCCTATGAGTTTTACGTCAATTTCATATATGGTCCTTGTCTTTCACTTTATCCACTTTTGGTGCTTGACTAATGTTTTTTGACTGTTCGCGGTCCTTCCGTCCAACTTTTCGATGCCTCTGGCGATTTTAATCGCCAGAAATATTGACATAAGGACCATCTATGGGCAATAGTTATGTACCAAAAGTGGTCAAAGACATGGACCAATTATGGAATTGATGCAACACTAGTAGGACCAAAAATGGAATTTATTCCTTTGAATATTGTGTCATACTGGGACACAACACATAAGTTGTGGTTAGGCAGTCTCAGTTATATTATGTCATACCATTGAACACTACTTTTCTTCACATAGGATGATAATGATTCTATTCTCGAGGACCTCATAGAAGACTTTCGTCTACCAATTGGGCACAGACCAACTGAAAATTTGGATCTAGAAAATGTTGAGCAAGCATCATTAGATAAACAATTGACATCAACCAATGTCGGGTTCAGGCTTCTCCAGAAAATGGGGTGGAAAGGAAAGGGACTTGGAAAAGATGAGCAAGGTATACTTGTTCCCAGTACGACCTGGAAAGTATTACTATATTTATGCACCTTCAAATTTATTCCAATGTATATATTCTTATTTTAAACTGTTGGGGTGTAACTCAAGAGTCGTGCTAACCACATCCCTCAGAGTTACATGTAAGCATTAATGCGAGGAAAGTATTCTTCTTGATTTTCATAAATTAACCAATCGTGAAAAACAATTCTTCATATTTTGCACTCCAACAACAATTACTTCATTGAAAGGTCCTATTGATCTCTAAAAAATTGAATGTTTCTTGAAGATTATATAAAATATTCTTTCATCTTTAATACTTTAACGAAGACCTGGGGTCACAGATATTATTTTTCATAATTCAAGTGCTACTTAAACTTTAAACTTTTGACTTTTAAACTTTTGTTTGAAGGTATCATTGAGCCAATAAAGTCTGGAATACGAGATGCAAAATTAGGAATTGGAAAGCAAGAGGAAGATGACTACTTTACATCAGAAGAAAACATACAGAGAAGAAAGCTTGAAATAGAGCTTGAGGTGACAGAAGAACTTGCAAAGAAACGGGAGGTATGGTTTTGTAGAACATAAGTAAGGGTAATAAATATGTTGCGGCATGGTAGAAAAATCGAGTTTGATATTTTACTTTTTCTGAAACATACATCTAACAACAGAAGGCAGCATATAGCATATATGTGCGTGTCTTTTGACGGGGATGGTATATCAAATACCGAACACCAAGTTCTGGAAGGGTCTTGAGAATTTCGTGCAGTTTTTATTACCCTGGTGGCTTCTACTGCCTTGCTTCCTGCACATTATGAAAATCCAGGTTTTAGCTGAGCGGGAGCAGAAAATTCAAACCGAGGTGAAGGAAATACGCAAGGTTTTCTTTTGTGACCTTTGCAACAAGCAATATAAATTGGCAATGGAATTTGAAGCTCACCTTAGCTCATACGACCACAACCATAGAAAGGTAGTTCGATGGTTGATTTGATTTTTTTATTTGTCCTCCATACATCTGGTTTATTCCCGTTTGGGGTAACTTTGAAAACGAATTTCCCAAATTAATACCTGTATTTTGAAAAGGACCATTTTGGGTTCAGTAGAATTGTTTGTGTTTATTTCAGTATAAAAGCATCTAATAATACTCCTGGAATTATGCAAAAGTACTTTTACAACTAATCCTGATTCAAAAGTCATCCCAAACAGGCTCTTTATTTGTTTCTTAGGGTTGGTTTGCAACTGCTTTTAAAAAAGCACTTTTCAGCTTTTGGCTTTAAAAAAGCACTTATTTTCCGCGTCAAAAGTGCTTTTACTTTTTCTATTACACAAAAAGCACTTATTTTACCAAACACTACCCACTTTTACTTTTCAAAATCACTTTTTTCTCAAACACTATCAACTTTTATTTAATCACTTATCTCCATTTCATTGAAAAAAGCACGTTTTTAAAAGCAGAAGCTGTTGCAAACAGACTCTTAGCCTTCTTCCTCTCTAAAAAAATCTATTGACATTCCTATATGCAGCGCTTCAAAGATATGAGAGAAATGCATGGAAGTAGCAGTCGTGATGATAGACAAAAACGAGAGCAACAACGCCAAGAGAAAGAGATGGCAAAATTTGCTCAAATGTACCCTCGCTTTCTACCCTTCTTTAAGCTTCCAGGAATCTTTCCTTTTTCTCTCATTACTTGTTTTTGGATAATGAATACTTTATTCTTCATACTCAAGCCTTACCGGGCTTGAGTATGTATTTTCTGCTTATCCTGCTATTGTCTTACTTTTGTTGCTGAAATGGATGCTACCAGATGTGTTCATTTTAGAAAACTTAGCGAACAAAGTAGTTTTAGCCAGATAGGAGTTACCAAGCTGGCCCTCACATATTTTTTATGTTGATGCTATTATTTCTGTATTTAACTAGGGCTGGTGCGAATAAGAAGCTGCAGCAGGAGCAAGAAGAGACCATTCAGGCCTCCCATGCGGCGAGAACAGCAACTGTCCTTGCTGAGCAAGATCAAAGGAAGGCATTGAAGTTTGGGTTTTCAGCAAAGGGCAGCCATTCTAAGGTAAAAAAAATTGATTTCCTGAAATCGAATCAAAGTATGGTTTTATTTATTGAGTATTCCCTTTCTTGTTTGAGATCTCCCTCTGAGATATTCTGAAATTATGGGAAGAATCTGCACTATTAGGTTTTTTATGACTTGCTGATGAATGAAGATATATAATTCCATGGCTTTTGATATTGTAGAAGAACGTGGTCGGCAACATGGCAAAGAAACCGAAAGTATCCATTGCATCAGCCTTTGGCAATGAAAGTGACGAAGAATAGGAGGGCGAGGGGATGTTTATGCTTCAAGATTATTTTTAGCAGAAGGCCCAGACTGACTTTCTCATCTGTGGCATCTACTGTGTACAATTACACAAACTCTCTTTCAGCTGTGTTTAGTTAATTGTGTTAACCAATTCAGTTTACTGTGTACAATGTACTACCAATTCTCTCTTTCAAAATGATACACCATCACACTGAATTATTTTTTACCTTAATTATTGCTCTAAAATCTTTGTGTAGCCTCAATTAATGCCTTTATATGTGCACTTTATGGCGTGTCTGGATCATTTGATACGCCAAAAACCAAACGAAGCCCAATTACACACCTTGTGACTTCTGTAAATGTGTATGGTTACTACTCAATTTTGTCTTCATGCATAGCCCAGAGACAAAACTGATGCCGAACTCAGTCCAACGTTGAGTCTAACTTAGTTAACATAGGAAACCGCCCTTATATTGTTTAAAGAAAAATTCCTTTGCGAGCTTAAACATAGCAAAATTTATCAAATGAAATTACTCGTGCTTTCTTCCCAAAATAGGATTCATTAACTTCTATTAAGACAAGTTTATATATACGTCTATTATTGTAATAGGACTAAATAAGTCCTGTTTTGGCGGGAAACATATTTGTTCCAATTTTAGAATCTTGTCTATGTTTTTTGAAAATAAAATCACTCTTTTATTAGAGTTAATTCAGCTGAAACAACTGAAAATATAATTTTTTCTGTTTTACTCTTATTTGCGCATCTTCTTTATTCTGGTTAGAGCCTAATACGAAGTATGTACTATGTATATGAGAACAACGTCCAAATGTTATGGTCAACGAAACACTCGACTATTTGGATTGAGTGTTGAGGAGTGTTAGTAATGGAAGTGTTAGTAAGTGTTGATATTAACACTTGTTTGGGAGAAAATTAAGAAGTGTTAATAAGTGTTATGAAGTGTTAATAATTACTTCCTTAACACCTCAAATGCCCGGGTAGTCAGCGGTTCCGGGCCGGTTCATGTTATTTTTTTTATATTTCTTTTGCTTTTCTAATTAACCCCCGACACCCCCCCCCCCCCTCACCGCCCACCCCCAACCCCCCCAAAACACCCAGACCAACTCGGGAGAAACCAAAAAAATTGAAAAAACCAAAAAAAAAAATATATAAGTCGGGCCGGTTCCACTTTTAGGAGGCCCGAGCCCGGCCCGATTAATTCCGGGTTCGGGTGGCCCGGTCCGGTCCTATAACTGGGTACCGGGCCGGGCCCAAATAGTACCGGTTCCTGGCCGGGCGGCCCGACCCGAATCTATGATTAATTATATTAATGGGTAGAGCTGAAGTAAAAGTATACTACTTATGGGTGGACTCGGTTCGGGCCAGGCCCGGTTCGGGCCTTGAACCGGCCGGGCCTCGGTTCACCAAAAGGAGGGCCCGGACCCGAATCGGTGGCTCCCGGTTCCGGGCCGGGCCACCCGGGTCATATATTTTTTTTTTGCTTCTCTTATTTAACCCCCTATCCCTCCCCCTCAACCCCAAACCATCTCAAATGGCCCAAAATACCTAATCCAACCCAAAACTTAAAAAAAATTCAAAAAATAAAATAAAATAATTCCGGCCCGAACCGGGCCCGAACCGGCCGGGCCGGTTCACCAAATGGAGGGCCCGGGCCCGGAACCGGTATCCACCGGGCCGGTTCGACCCGAACCGCCGTTGGACCGGGCCACCGGGCCGGGCCGGTTGCTACAGTGGGCGGGCCGGGCCGGTTCCGGGCCGGGCCGCCCGGCCCGAGTCCACCCCTAATACTACTACGTAACAATTTTGAATTTGGGATTAGTAGTAATCAATAAAACAATTATAAGAATTATTAAAAATGCATGTCAGGGTATTAAAAGTTATGAAAATAAATAGAAACACATCTTCATGTATAATACTATCATCCGTATCGTATTAGCTGCAACATTGTAATTTATACACTATTCATGTCCTCTACTTTGACTACATCTTATTTATTAACTAATGTGAAATGTTATTTTTGAAAATATGGTTGAATTCATCTCATTGTTAAGTTTCATGATCTGATTTTAAATTATTTTTTACTAAAACATAATTAAATATAATGACGATCAAAGTTGTTTGTTGACAAACGTGAAAAAAGGAATGTTGCAACTAAAAAAGATTAGAGAGAGAAATTGTCAGTTAAAAAGTCCATTTTTTATTACACAAGAAAGAAATTGTATTTTTCAATATTTTGTATGGTTTGTAATTTCGAATGCAAAACTATAGTATATTTTAGTATTAAACTTTTTAAGTGTATGATTTTTGTAATTCAATCTTTCGCAGGGGTGGCCCTGAGGGGGGGGCAGGTGGGGCGGTGGGGGCGGTGGGGGCGGTGGCCCTAGGCCCAAAAAATGAAAAAAGTTTAGGTCCAGAATTATTTCTTTATAGTATGTTTGAGTAGGCAAATTTTCAGCCCAAAATTTTTAATTTTGTGCAGCCCAAAAGCCCAAAAAAACACGGAGTAACTAAACTAGTGGTTACCATCTAAACACGGTGTAACGCGCTAAGTTCAATCCACATCTTATTGGAAGCAGTAAGTTTGATTGGAAAATTAGTGGTTGCCGTGAGGGCAACAACACTGGTTGATTCGGTGATTACCATGGAAGTGAAGAGAGAAAAAATTTGCTCGTTTGAGTTAGGCTCTTATAGCGTGAAGACGGAATGATTTTCTATATTCTTCATCGGAGATCAAGGCTCCATTTAAATATACATTGTATGCTAAGGAGTAATAGATAAGCATCTAACGAGTCCCGATCCTGTCAGGCCGGCCTGACGGAAACCGCCGTCAAACCGAGGCCATCAGAGGCCCTTCCCGGTGGAATTTTTTGATGAAATTTTTTGAGCATATTCCTCATCAAGTCTAGTTTATCCATACCAAATTTCAGCTAAAAATTCAATCGGGAAGGCAGTCAAAAAAATTCCCTACTAAAACTGCGCAGTTTATATATAAATAATGCACAGTTTTAGTAGGGAATTTTTTTGACTGCCTTCCCGATTGAATTTTTAGCTGAAATTTGGTATGGATAAACTAGACTTGATGAGGAACATGCTCAAAAAATTTCATCAACAACTTCCACCGGGAAGGTCCCCAAATGGCCTCGGCCTGACGGCGGTTCCCGTCAGGGCGACCTGATACGATCTGTCCTCAGCGTCTAACTACCTGTCTATCTATGCGAAGTGATAGCTACAATATAACTAGTGGAGATATCCACGGCTAGCAAAATGTAAGTAAATACGTACTACGGAGTATTAAATTACTCCGTCCGTAACATTCATATCTTCCCACTTTCTTATTTTGGATGTAACATTCATATCTTTTTCATTTCTAAATTTTCTAATCATACCCTCAATAATTTTAAAAATAATACACCATTACACCTACTTTTTTTGAATTTATCCTTCATTCCATCACATTATTTCACTATCTTCCCATCATACCCTCAATAATTTACATTTCCTTTCACTATTCTTAATCTACCTACTTTTCAAATGAGAATATATATATGTTACGGAGGGAATATGTAACAATATTATGTACACAATAATTTATGTTGTAATAGGGTGTGCCCTCATACGCTTCTACCAACAACAAATCTAGCTAATAAAAAGGTTGGGCCCAGGGTATTTTTTGCAATATACTCCGTAATACGGAGTAATAAAAAGGAAAATCCGTAACACAATTTCTATTCAGTCATTATAATTATTTTTAATTAGATAAAACTATTTTAAATAGAATAATTTCCAAAACAGGAATAAAAATGTTTCAGAATTTCAAAATAGGATTGCTATATTTTTTATTTTCTAAATAGGAGTAATGGTTGTCAAACATGAAAAATACTTACATGTTTAAAGTCTGGTACTGCTAAAATATTGCACTAATTACTTCTGTTAAGAGAATGAAAACATGATAACTTATTTTGAAATATACAAACTCGTTTAGTCCTATTTAAGTCGATTTCTCTTTTAAATAACCAAATTAATTCATGTAACCTTCATTAAAATAGGCAAGGAACTCAAGATTGAACAAAAAGAGCACTAGAAGGTGTTTACTTCACTGCTAAATAGTTTGGTTAGTAAGACAGGTGAAGTAAACACGCACGCTACTTAAAAAACTGTTTACTAACCGAAAGAGGTGCTTAAAGTATCGCTTACTAAGCATATCATCCCTCGTGTATTAATTAAGCGACACTTTAAACTTTTTTCAGTTTCCGAATTTACCCTTGCCCTTTACTCTTATCATATTCCCGCTACCCTCTACCCACCCCCAAAAATACTACCCCGACCCCACCCTACCCATTACCTCCATCCTCGTACCTTACCCCTGCCTGACCCTACCCCCAACCATTACCCCACCCACCTCGCCCTACCCCTTTTTCCTATGACGACCTTATCCCACCCCCACCCCGATCTGGCCCCACCACCATCCTACCCCCACCCCTGGCCCGCACCACCCGACCTCACTCCTACGAGTAGGGTAGTTGTTAGGGGTAAGGGTGGGTATGAATGGTTGTAGGGGAGTTGGCATAGAGGGTAAGGTCGTTGTAAGGGTAGGGATAGGGTCAAGGGTGTGGATTTGGGGGTAGGGGTAGGGTGGAGGTACAAGGTATAGGGCGGGGTAGGGGTTAGGGGTATGAGTACTGACCCCACATATTATATTATATACTTGTGTTCATGAATATTTTTGTGCCTATATATGCATAAGGTTATTTTGAACATTTTAATGTTAAACGGTATCTTAAACCCTTTGAGGTAAACATGATAATACAACAATGCTTATTTTATGCGTCGTTTACTAACATGAGTCTTATTAAGCACCGTTTAGTAACCCGTGAAGTAAACGTAGAGCCGACCTTATGACCAGTTGGGGACTTTGGTCAAGCTTGTGCCCAGGGCCTCCAAATTGTGAGAGGCCTCCAAAATGTGAAAGGCTATTACTATTATTCCCTCCATTCTCTAATAATTGTTCCTTTTTCCATTTTGGGTTAGTTTTCTAATATTTGTCCCTCTTTTCATTTTTGGAAAGTTTTTTCAATAAATATACTCATTTACCCTCATTCTTTTTCCTACTTTTTCATTTCAACAGAAGCTAGTACACCTTTTACACTACTCCTATCATTTTCCTCTTAAAACTTGTGCCAAACCCTATAGAGACAACTAATGGAGAAGGGAGGGATTATTATAATTAAAATTAATTTTAGAATACAATGCACAACAAATTACACACGCAAGAATGCCAAAAGCAAAATCGACCGACTTCAGGCTCCAGCATCCTCCATTCCGCCCGCCGCCCTCCATACTGAGCTCCGATTTGGGGATTTCCGATTGCCTTGCACTCTTGATCCGGGCCTCCGGCCGCCGCTCCAATACTCCGGACTCCAGTCTCTAAAGCCCGAATCTCTATTAGGTGTGACCGTATGACTTATGAGCAAGGGCGGATACACTGCTTCTTTAGGGGGGCAGCTGCCCCCAATAAGCTCTCAATAGTACCCTATATTATAATAGGAATAATTGTAGTCCATATAATTTGCCCTCATTAAAAAAAGTTAAATGCCCCCATAAATCAAGCCCACCTAATTGTAGTCCACCTAATTTGCCCAAAGTAAAATATCCGTATACCTCAGGTCAATGCCCCCTAAAAACAAATGGAGTACAATTGTAGTACGCATAGTTGACAATTCAACTTTTGTAAGAAAAGAAAATTCATTAGAACGAAGAGAAAGCAGAACTATGGGATAATTTGTATGTATAATTAACTATTTGAGTAAATTGATTATTATATAATTTGTACTCCGTATGTGTTAAAGTCTTATTGTGTAACGGTGTTAACACAATTAAACTGTTAAAATTAAAATTCTAAAATTTCTAACCTAAAAATAGGATTACAATTTAAAAATTAAGAACTTCATATAAAATATAATTTTTACATAGTTACCACTTTAGGAGAAGGTTTGAGATATGTAAAGAGAAAAGAGTACATTACTTATAAAAGAATTAAATACACTTTCTATCAGATTTTATGAACAGATTTTTAAATAAAAAGCTTCATCAACACCGGAAAGTTCAAATTCAAATGTGTGTAGTAGCCAGCCCGGTCCTGATTTTTTATGGGCCCGGGACAGTACAAACATAGTAAACCTATAACATGATTTTTTTTTATTTTTTTTTATAAAAACCTATGAATAAAAACTAAGCAATTTTTCTTTCAAATACGAGTATAACACATCAAAAAAGTAATTACGCAAGAAAATGATTAGAAAATTATGCGCCTAAACCTGCCTAATGAAATAAATAGTACAACTATTACTTTCAATAAAAAAATTGAACCAGGGAACAACGCGAAAGATACGTATTATCGTATAAGGAGTATCTTTTTCATATTTCAAATAACATTTTCTTAAACAAATAGCAATTATTGGATGGTGTTTTTTCATGCACGCTCAAGAGTGGAGCCAAGGCACTAGGTCGGATTGGACCGGTACAACTGATAGTTTTGAAAAAAAAATCCCAAACTTTTGTACTAAAAATAAAGATAATGTTTTAAATCTGGGAAGGGGCAGGGCCTAGGTTGGCCCTCCCTTAACTCCGCCCCTGTGCACGCTATTTTTGCTCTACTAGTCTGCCCCCAATAGTTTCGTATCCTGGATCCGCCACTGCTCATGAGCTTCCGTAAAACTCAATTTAGTTAAACTAATGTTTTCTTTAGTAGTCGGTATGCCTAGTGGTATCTACTCTATTTGTTATAGCTTCGGAGCTTCCTGCCTTTCTACTTTCTAGATTTAGTACAATCGTACTTTCTGCAGCTCTACTTTTCTAGTTTTTATGAGTTATGACTTTCTTTAGTTTAGTACTACGTATTTAATAAATGAAGTGCTAATAAGTAGTCACTATTTGACTAGTGTGGACTAATTAGTTGTCTAGGCATTTGCATAATTGCATTAATTGTAATCTATTCTTATATATTGTTATAAATATGTTAGTTGTTAAATATGTATGTATTGTCATTTGTCATGACGGCTAAGCGAAAATTTGATTCCGGATATACGAAGAGAAAGAATAAGTTGAGAAAATATTAGGTTATTAAATCATTTGCCGGGTCTATGTATCGGTATATAAAGAGGATTCCTTCTTCCTCAAATGTTCTTGACTATGACAATATGAAAGTTGAGAATATGTTACATTTAAGACTATTGTTTTGGAATTCACAATATATGCTGTTTTTGCATTTATTTTATCTTATTTATCATTGTCTTTTATGATTATGATATATATTTATTGAAGTTTTTGTGAAGCTTTTGCACCTGGGGCCTCGGAATCGCTGGAGCCGGCCCTGAGTAAACGTGTCTAAGGTTTTAATGTTATCCATCTAGAGCAATTAGACAATTGAGAAATTCGACAATGAACCTCCTGGAGCTCTAAAAAATTGCACTTGCAAATTCGACAATTAGATTTAACTAATCCTCCACAGCGTATTCATTGAAGCTTTGTGTGTGTGTAGATAGCTTGGGCGAGAAGGGTGGACATCCAACGTCTTGGACGCAAGAAGGGGTTTCCGATCTTGGCAACACTCACCGAAAATGGTTAGGGCATCTCTAATAGAGATGTGGATGACAGAGCTTTAAATGTAAACACATCCCTACCCAAATAGGCTATTAAAGAGGATGTGGGACTGATCTGGACAAATAGACAATTAAACTGAAATTCGTTCTCCAAGGCAACCATGAACTTCTATAGTAAACGTGTTCAATTTGGCCCGCTTGAACTTAAAAACTACCTCCACTTTCCTTCATATTGACGTCGCTGTAGTAAAATGTCAATTTTCAAATCATCACTTATCATTAGATCCATTGATCCATAATCGGCCAACATAAAAACCGTAAAAAATCCGATGACTCCCCTTCTCTCCCTCCTCCTCGTCTTGATACCACTACTACCGCTGTTGTCAACTTCCACTGTTCGGTCAGGTTCTCGACGTTTCCAAGTAGACACCGGTCGAACAGGAACACGCCATCGCGGGGGATGGTCATTTTCAACACTCCCACGTACGCAAGAGTTCCTCAATCGTTGGGAGTCAGTCCTAGAGTTTTTCTTCCTGAAATCAACGTGGATTCATGGAGTGAACCGAACAGGAGAGAGGTCTTCGACGATGGTTGATTGTCTCTGCTCTCTCTTGAGAGACTTGAAACTAGTTGCAATCTCCCATTCTCTCATCGGCCACCACTCTGGTAGAGCCGCCTGATCTTTCAACAGGCGTCAGGCCTGTCGATCACCCTTAATTTTGTGGCTGGGAAAGGAATGTATATAGCCCTACACTATGAGTGTAAGAACACATATACCCCTGATTTATTTTGTGGAACAAAAAACTTAAAATACTACGTGCTTAATTTGGGGTACAAATCTACCCTCCCTAACCAAGTTAGGCTAACCTTTTAAACTTCTTCCCCGTCAAATATAAATTTATTCCTATGAGAAATGAATACATCACGTCAGAGTTTAAAGCTTCTTTATTCTTAACGTTTCCAAGCTTCTTTTTAACTTGTTAAGTTTCTTTATTTCAACAATCCGATTATATCAAATGGAGGTGGGAGACGTTATTGGGTGTATCTTTTTTTATATAATACAAATGGATTATATTCTTAATGTTTGAATTGCACCTATATGAAAAACCTGGCTACCCAAGACTATTGACGTATGTATACAAATAGTAACACTAAAGTATATACATATAGAGAGAGATTGTATTTCGTTTTTGTGTGAGGCTGTGAGCACACCATATTAGTGTATGAAATATATAGCAAAAGTACAATCTGAAAAACAGAAAGAAAAAAACGTAAAAAAACAAGCTAAGGCCCAAATAGCATACGCCACATCAAGATTCACTTCTCTGTTGTTCGCACGAAGCACACAAGTCGGTCAGGGGTGAATCCAGAAATCTGAGATATCCTGGACTGAATAAGAATTATACTAGACTTAAATATCAGTGGGGTGAGTTAAATGTGGAAAATGAAAAAAATTACACTAAAAATATTGAAAAATTTCTAAGTTGCCCTGGGCTTCAGCCTATCATAGCCTGTACATAGATCCTCCCCTGAAGTCGGTGCTGAAGGCCTGAAGTATATGTGGATTGACGACAATGTTAATGAACCGTTAAGAAGGGATATTTTTAGACCAAATGTTTGATTTTTTAAGTTTTTTGTTCCAATTAATAGAACAAGGGTATATATGTACCCACATCTATACTATTAATGTACATATTTGTTCCATTTCCCTTTGTGGCTGTGATTACTAATTGTAGGAGATCGGGAGTGTGAGTAGAATTTCCCAAAAAAAAATGAATTTGGCCAGCCAAAACCAAATGCTGGCCCAAAGTATGCTGATAGCTTGATACCCAAAGTCGGAAGTCCCAAACCCAACAAGGCGAGCAGAAGAAACCTTCGTTGGTTCTTTCCTGAACTCAGCAAGGTAACAGAGAACACAGAGGGAAAATTAAAAACCACTCCGGTAGAACGCGTCGCGCCTACGCGGCGGCGCCCACTCGCTCTCCGCCAGTCCAACGCTCCCTGCTGCCTGCATCTGCCCGCCTACTTGCCCAGCTAACTGGCTAACCGCTCCGCCCTCTCTGGCCACTCGCTAGCGTGGCATCGGCACTGTTAGTCCGGCGGTCTCAGGATTTCAGGTCGGTTATCCCTACTGCCGTAGGTAAGCTTCGTAATTTTTTATATTTTAATTTAAGTATGTTTAATGTTTTTAATCTCTAATACATTCATCACATTCATCTAGTATATCTTTGAATGTTTCGTTTTAGTAAAAGATGATTCTGTAAAATGTGAAGTTGTGTGATTTTTTTGAATAGGTGAACTAATTGTGTGATTTCATGTTTGAAATGGAAAACTAGGGATTGTAAACTTCTTAACGTAATAATATGAATAATGTAATTTAAATTAAATTGTTGATTATATCCATAATTTTTGTACTTCTGAAAAAGCAATAATAACATTGCACCATTTTTTAACCTTATTACAAGTGTACAAAACAGACAAGAGTTAAATATCTTCATTGATATTTTTATAACCTTATTTCATCCGTTCAAGGAGAATTCATTTATGATGCAATTAAATTGAGTGGGATCCGAGAATACAGAAAAATGCACAACTAACGTTTTAGTTTCATATTTTTACATATATATTTTAGCTCATAACCGCCACGCCCCCTGAACTTTCATCTTGGCTATGCCCCTGCACACATCCCAGCACGAAGTGAGACAAAATATTAAATATATACTCCCTCTGTCCCTAAAAGAAGTTCCATTTCGCTTATCGAGGGTCAACTTAAATCACTCTTAAACTCTTACTTTTTATATCAAAATTTTATAAAAGTTGAATTATTCTTTGCAGGCTTTGTAGCGGGTTTAATGTAGTTTCTGAATATGTAAATTTTATTTACTAAAAATAATCCGAGTTTTCACATGGATCATTTAACTTTATCGTCGATCAACCTTCGTAATCCGCAATTGGAACAACATTTAGGGACGGAGGAAGTAGCATATCACGCATCAAAAGCTAGCTATGTCGTCAAATATGCAGGATTTCATTTAAACATGAAAGTAAAAGAAGAAATTCAATCATATAGAGCCACACCATGTCACCATTTTATTTACTTAGCTAGGTTATTGGTGTCTAATATGAGGATTCTATTCCATCTGCAGCGGAGACATCCCATCAATATGCAATGACCATAAGTAAAAGCCATATGTTTTTTTCATGGAAGGATTGATTCGTAATATTACTAGATAATTAGTACCTATAGGAATAATTTCCCTAAATAAATTACTAACATAGCACTTTTTTCAAATAAAATCTGGATGTTTTATTATAAAGTTGTACAAATACATAAAGAATGTCATAAATTGAATTTAAAAAAAGGTCATTATATAAGATCACAAAATAAAGGAGGTCATTTTGCTAATTATATTTAGAGAAACACCCAATACTTTAGTCATATCTACTTAAGTTACTCAGGTATATAAACGTATACCAAGTAATACGGGAGTGTTCTCCTAAAGTAGGCCTAAAACTTACTAGTTTTATGCCTCTTTCATTTGAGGTGCTTCTGGGTCGAATATTTTTATGAAATTTTGTGAGCATGTTTACCGTGAAGTGTAGATTTTCTCCAAATTTCAAATTAAAATTCAAACAAGAAGTCAGTTAGATAAATTATTGAAAAAAAACTGCATTTTATATATAAAAAACTGCACAATTTTCAATAATTTATTTATCTGACTTTTTTATTGAATTTTAATTTCAAATTTGGTAGACATAGTCTATCTATCATTGAGAACATGCTCATAAAATTTCATCAAAAAAATTGAACCGGAAGCACCTTGAATGAAAGAGGCCTAAAAATATTAGTTTTAGGCCTACGGCGCCTACCTTAGGAGAACATTCTCCCCAAGTAATGAATACTTTATGATTTTATAATGTTTAGTATTTGCATTTGTGAGAAACTATGCCACTACTCCATGTCTTTTTTCATTTATAACAAGAATTTAAACTGCGATGGTTGACTGGATTTCGCAAAACTTAGTAAATGTTCTGTCACTGGTAAATTGTTTGAAAATTAGCATGTTGGTTAGGTTTGTTTAAAAATAAAATGGTAGAGCAGAATGGCAAAAGTTAACTTCATTTATTTATTGAGGCGTCGCTCTTACTTATGGGACTCGCCCATAATGGGCCATATCTAATTTTTGTGAAATCCACAAACTCATGCTTAAATCTTAATTGCTTCATGGGGGATCCAAAGAAACAAGAAATTTTGAAAACCGAGAAATTCACATTGCGAGTTAAATCAAGATTCACGAAAAGGCAGGTAACCAAATGCAAAACGAAATCCTGTTTATGACCACTACGAAATCTAAATATATAGCTTCTCTTTTCCCATTTTGCTTGCAACTTTGAAGTCTGGAGTGTCGTAGGTGTTCAGCTAGATTTGTTTCAGTTTGTGCTTTTAAGCTGCTTGATGGAATTCTCACGTCAGGCATGAAGAAATATGAATTACAGCATTTTCTTCTGCTATGAATTATTCTAACTCTCTCAGTATATCTTGTATAATCAAATATTGAATACAATTATACAATAATACTATCGTAATACTTTTGTTAATGTATTGAAATATACGGAGTATTTATTTGCATTCATCTATGTGACAGTTTTTACTATTTTGTTGTGTGGGTGTCTTGTAGAAAATTTGAAAGACGGGGCGGACTTGAAGTGAACTCAAGCATGGCTTTGAGACAGTTGTGTGGATTTTCTGATGGGGAGGTGATGAGATCAGATTGTAAGCCATGTTCCAGATTGATGAGACATACTGCTGGAATCTTCTCATTTGGAGGAGCATTAGGCTTTTGGGTGTTGTGTCGTTTGCACTACGGTCTGTCTTTTACTCTTTCAAAAAATACGTAGTAAAAAATAAAAAATTGCATTTGTTCTTCAAGTTTCTTGTTCTTAATTCTTACTACGTATCTTGGATCTGTCATGCCTCAAAGTTAAAGTTGTGCTATGATTTCTTTACTTGGTTATACCAGGGTTGATGATTGAGCGTTTTGGAAGTCCACTGACCTTTTTGTGCATGTATGGACACATATTTAGATAATTGTTCATCACTTCTTTGTATTGAACAGTTGAACTTGCTGTACTAAAGTGCTGCTAAAGCATGCTAATGATATGTAGGTATTAGTGATATTCCTTTATTGTTAGGTAGCCAGTAGCCTTTATTAAACCAAACCGATAATCGGTCATTGCATTTTATTTATGTAGTAATTTCCTGGTAGGTATACAAGTACATAGGGCAGGACTTTAATTTGTAGTTTTGTTAAACACACTTCAAGTCTCTCCCAGACTCTCACAGTAGTTACAGCTTCTCTAACTCCAACTCCAATTTTGCTTCTGATTCCTTTTTCTTCTTTTGTTTATTAAGATGAAGATAATTTATCTGGTTTGAACATGCTGCCAAAGTGATGTGGTTCAATAGTGTCATGAAAGAACATCTTGAGCTCTCGTCTAATTGTCTTTGTTCAAGTCAGCTTAGATCATTGTCCACCCCCTCATATGTTGTACTTATAATTTATATGCCTCTGCACCATCACCAACTATCCCGGAGATGTACTTAACGTGGAAGATGGGGAAAAAATGTACGACACAGGCTGTGAGAGTTCGGGGGGAGGGGGGGCAGCTGCTATTTTTTTCTATTTTGAAACACATTTAACTTGTAGTTGTAATTTGGTAAACCCCCTTCCCCCCACAAGGATCAAGTTACAACATTATTCCGGGCAAAGTACAAATCCTAAACCACTTTTATCTTTCAAAAATAATGTTTTCATGTAACTAGATGTATCATATTGAACTTGTTTGTAATTGTCTTTTCTTTAGGAAACTGACACCACAAAATAACTTGTGGAACTGGACTTTTTTGGACAAATGAGAACTTTTTAGACAACTCTTATTTCTGTCCAGAACTCCAGATGGCGTTCAATTTTTAGCACTTCGCTGGAGACTGAACTAGAACGCTGCTTTTAGTAGCATTTTCTATGGAAGTGTTGATTAGCGTTTTCGTGGAAACACTGATAAGAAAACAAGGCCAAAAAAAATCGTATGCTACCGGTTAACTTATTCTGTTTTGTTGCTTTTACAAACATGCTTGGAAATCATTAAACCGTGATTTTGCATTGTTGTATGACATTTCCAAGAAATGTGATTTATACTGTTCATGTTACTGCAGGTCCAAGAATCAATGTTCCCCGAAGTCTTAGATGGGCAGCGTGTGGAGCAGTCTCTATGAGTTGTACCACTGCATTTCTGGTTCGCCTATTCAGCCCAGAATGTGAACCCCAAAACATATCTGCTTATGACAAGAAGGGATAATACCGTTTGTTAACATATCTGCTTATATGGTTTGCAAGCTTTGATGATTCGTTATTGTGTGATGTCCTGCTTGAGTGATTTGTGATTAGACACTTTTAGTCATGGCTCTTATGAAATATCATCATTCACATTGTTTTAATTACTAATCTTGTATAGTCCGTCTGATTTCCCGTGATAAATTAATAGCTTTGCTAGTCTGATTGCAAACTTATTAAGGGCTTGTTTAGGAAACAAATTATTAGGCGCAAGTGTGTATAGACATTAGGATGCCACATCATTTTTTTACTCTGGCGGGGTTGTGGAGGTTTTGATTCCAATGTTGGTTCCAAATTCCAATGGGGGGTAGATGATGAATGACATTATAGCAATACTTTAGTTACTTGCTTTCAAATCCATTTATCCGATTCTTACCATGTCATTTGAATATTCTATTATTAATGATAGTTACTCCGTATAATGTTTTCCAATAACGAATAACGAATACCCATTCACAGAACACAACACATTTTCCACAAAGCAACGGTCAAGCTTAGGTGGGTCATGGCCTCGGGTGATGAAAATTATTAAACTTGAGATTAAGCATTCCCAAGTTCTTTCCCCCCAAAAAAAACATTCCCAAGTTAATATGGAAACATTCTTTCTCAGGTTGAGATTAAGCACAACTTATAATACTCACACTGCTTTCACTCGGTGACTTATAATCCTCACACTGCTTTCACTCGGTGACTTATAATCCTCACACTGCTTTCACTCGGTGACTTATAATCCTCACACTGCTTTCACTGGATGACTTATAGTCCTCTCACATTGCTTTCACTCGGTGCTGGGCACTCAGGGATGGGGTCCCATCCCTTCTCACACTGCTTTCACTCAACATATCTACAATACTCACATGGTAGGGATCTGATCCATGGGTCCTCCATGGTTGAATACTATGAGCCTGTTTGGTGATTCTATTTTTTGTCTTATAAGCCAACATTTTAACCAAAAACGTAAGTTTTGAATTTGCGAGCTGAATTGTGTGATAATAAGAAAACGTAAGGTTGAAGTTGTATTGATTGATGTTACAGTAGATGACTATTTTAGCTATTTTTTCATATAATTTTTTTCTTTATTTTATTAATAAAATACATTTTAATTTTTTCTTCATAAATTAGCAAATTCAATCAATATAGCAAGTTCAGAATTTCATAAACTTCAGTCGATTTTAGTGTTACCAAATGGGTTATATATTTTGTTATGGTACTGTATGGATCTATCTTATGTGCTATTTTTGGATCTAAACTCAATGTGGGCCCACTACTATGTGAATCCTAGCTACTATGTGGATCGGATTAATTGGAGGAAGAAAAAGGGGAAAATTGCATTCTTGTACTGAAATATTGTATTGAAAAACAGAAGTACATGTAGTACAATTGAAGGAGTACATAACAATAATACTGGGGATGATATGATTGCATTGCATTGATTTTTTAGTGTTTATATTTTTACTTTTAATTACTTTTTATGGTGTGTTGTTGTGGTAATTGCACATTTAAGGCGCAATCATTTTATTTTTCTAGTTTGTTGTAATTTAGTAAATTTAGAATCATCTTGAGCAAGAAACAATCAAGAATCAACAAAGGATCATGGAAGGGATCTTACAAGATCAAAGGAAAGTGCAAGGGAACAAGAAATCATGCAAGAAATGTGATTTGGTGACTTACCCGGTCGGGTATAGCCTTTACCCGGTCGGGTATGAAGTGACCCGGACAAAAAGACGTGCAGAAAACACAAAATCGTGGGCAAAATATTTGATTTTGACAAATACCCGGTCGGGTATCTCAAATACCCGGCCGGGTATCCGGTGCAGCACCTTCAAAACACCTATAAATAGCCCCATTTTCCTTCACTTTTAAGCATCCCGTCTTCCATACTCTTAAGCTCAGTTTAGAATAGTATTTCTTTTATATTTTTATAGCATGTTTAGTCTCCAAATGAGGAACTAAACTCTTCCATCTTGGTTTTGCTACTTTGAAGCTTAATGAATTTGTAAGTTGTGAGTTATTCTCTTTAATCTTCTTCCTTGAATATTAATTCTCCCTTTAAATACTATTTCTATACATTGAAATATGCTATTTCAATGTAAGCTTCGGAGCTATTCTGTTCATCTAATTTTATTATTTATAGATTATTCATATTTTATTCGAATCATATTAGATCATAAATACTCATATCAGATAAGTAAAATTCATATCCGAACTAAAAAGTTCAAACGAGATTTATTAGTTTTGTTGTTGTTGTTGTTATGTGATGATTATAATAGTAATCATGATCATAATTATAATTATAAATTAGCTATAATGGTAATGATTGTGATTAATATTTAATAAATTAAATATTCAATAAAATATTCAAATGAAATCAGATCACAATGATTTAGATCTAATTAGAAATATTCAGATCATATAAGAAAAAATCATTATATCTTAAAAAATTGAGATGAGGCGAATAGAAGAGGACAAGAGGTTGTTGTTTACGGATGAAGATGGGAGGTTTGGCTGACCAAATCTATATTAGTGTTGTTCTAATCACGTATGCATAACAATGAATTAATATTAGAGATAATTATCCCTCATGTGACTAAAACATCTCTCATTTCCCAATATATGACTTCATGAGTTTATTTCCTACTCTAATACGTGCATGATTAATTATTGTTTTATTTTTGTTTTTAATTCTACGGTTGCCCTCCTAACAAGATTAAAACGGAAGTTGTTTAATGTTTTTGTCTTCGTAATTAGTCGGATAGATAGATAAGTACGACGACAATCCCTTTTAATAAATAGAAATTCTAATAATATGGTAACCGCCATGACTCATCATTATAGTAATCCTAGAAATATGGTAACACATATATATTATTTAATATTTAAATATATTTCCGATCGATTAATTATGACATATTCTCATTACTTACTTCCATAGATGTCATACTAAATCATTTTACTGCCCTTTACGGTTTTACTGACCAATGTTACTCCTTAATCAAATTTATTGCCCTTATGTTTTTAATGTTATAGATAATATATCATGTTACTACTACTCCCTCCGTCGCAAAATTAACTTCTCACTTTCTTCTTCGGGCAGTCCCGAAATTAACTTCACGCTTCAAAACTTTTCTTATTTGACAAATAATTTACATCAAAAAAGTGCCAAATAGTGTCAAACAGTGTTTAAACAGTGCAAAACAGTGCACTCCACAGTAAAGTCAAATTTATTTTCTTAATCGGTGTGAAGTCAAACTGAGAAGTTAATTTTGGGACGGAGGTAGTATTATTTCTATATACTATCGTATATACATATCATGTTACTACTATTTTATTATATGTATTTCGATTATACAATAGCAGTCACTATTATCATATATGGAGTATATAATATAAATATATGTAATACACATTATATTGCCTTCTTACACATTTATTGCCCTCTTACATATTTACTTTCATTTTCATGTTTAATTAATGCCCATTTCATTCTAATCGATTAGAAGGATTAACGGATGAATAGAATAACACATTTATTATTTTTAAGTTATTGCCTATATCATTATCCGTCATCATAAATATTACTGTCATTTATATGCTTACCTCATATTCACTGCATTAATTTATTGCTCATTTCTTTACTGTCCTCCGATTACTGCCTATGCTCACTTAGTCAGCATTTATTACGACATCAATTATCAGTACATGCTTCTCAAATCATTACTTTTTTTCCCCAACGAACGTTCCCTTAATTGCCGATGAGGGGAACATGCATTAGATTGTATTAATTATTATTCCTAAAATTAAGGAGTTAGTTCTATCGGCATAACCGCATAAGGGCATTATAGGTTATTCATTCTATTAATTATAGCCGTCCCATGTATGTGATGTTCAATTTGGTCATGCATAGGATTAAAAACATATGTGGTCATATTCTAGGAAAAGTCATGAGTTTTAGTAATATTAGAGTATTTTTCCCTTAATATTACTATCTTCGTTCTTAAATAAGTGCAGCATGCCAATTTTTACAATATTCATGTGTTCTACTTTGACTACATTTTATTTATTGATGTATTAATATATATTTTTGAAAGAAATATTATTAAATTTGTCTCGTTCTAAATTTTCAAAATCTGATTTTTTAAAAAAAATTACTAATAAAGAATTATATATATTAATGGTCAAAGTTGTGCCTCAGCAAGTGTGAAATGTTGACTGTTGCACTTATTTAAGAACGGAGAAAGTATTACTAACCCGGACCGGGTCACCGGGATGAGTTGGAAGTTGATATTTTTAATTAGCTTGTACGATATCAATTAAATTGTACTAGCTGCAGTCGTAAAGTACAACAAAGTATGATCTCACAAATTTGTGAATTTAAATGATCTGTGAATTGAAGTACACGTATACATGAATATTGAATATTTGAATGGGTCACTTGCGTGGCCAGTAATCAAACCCTTATCTTTTGAATGCAACATTCGACTTTTTGAACTATTAGCATGTTCTATTCTGATTCTAGTTTATTTATTAATGTATTGTAAATTAAATTTTAAAAATATATTGTCAAATTTCTCTCATTTTAAATTTTCAAAATCTCATTTTTAATTTTTTACTAATGAAGAATGAAAGACATTAATGATGAATCTTGTGCGTGGCTAAAAATAGACCGGCAAACTTGCAATTGAAAAAGAAAGTAAAGTATGAACTACAGTATGTACTACTCTATCATTTGTACTGCAAATATGTACTACTTGCATACTACGTACTACTTATCTAGCTGCTAAGCTAATAGTACGTACATGGGAGGGAGGAAGATCAGTCTCCTTTAATTTCCCATTATTCAATTCCTTCCCGCGGGCCGGCCTAGCCTGCTATATAAATGTGTGTCTGGCACGCAGTTCAGAGGGGACTGCATGGCATGCATGTAGAAATCTAGTACAGATGGATCATGGATGAGTCCGATACTATCCCACGCCAAAATTAATTGACAGTTCATTTGGGATGGCGTTATGGAGATCGAAAGGCGTGTAGTAGAGTAGAAACGGATTGATCGTTTAGACTAGGCCGCGCGCATCAAATCTCTGCACTACTTACCTTCAACTGTCATTACATTCATTATCAATTAGATGATGCATGCATGGGAGGAGAAATTGGCAGCTACATAGCTAGCTAGCGGAGAGGGTAGACGGGGACGAGGCGGGGCATGAGAAGGGTCATTCACCTTTCGGCCGGGGTTGCTGCCCTTCCCGTGCACTGCCTCTTCCCTGGCTCTCCTTTCCCCACCCGGCCTATGTACAAGTATATGATATGGTTAGTGTTTTTATGTACTTGATTTGAATATAAACTCTTCCCTGGCTCTCCTTTCCCCACCCGGCCTATGTACAAGTATATGATATGGTTATTATTTGTGTACCTTAGCTTCTACAAACAAAGGTATGCGTACACATTTAAAGTTGATGTCTAGCCCGGCCTCATATATAGAGCAGCGAGCTAGGTTCATGTAAGAATTTTGACTAAATAATTATCATTTAAGTTCATCCCTTCTTATCTAGTTGAAACAATTCAACTTTCGGTTTTCATATATAACCCATTACTTTTATCACTAGTGAAATAAATAATTTATGTGATGTAGAGATCAATTCAATGATCTGGTTGTTAAAATAATCTACGAATTGAAATATTTATTTTAAGTACGTACTCTGTATAAATAACTGACATATATGCAAATGTCCTCTCATGTTTTTCTTTTCGCATATACTGTATGAGAAAATTTTGGTTCTGTCTTAATGTTGAAGTAAAATAAAGCTGTGGTAGTTGGCATATAAGTTTAATTTCAAGGAAGAAATTAAAGACAACAACTCAAAGTCAGCCTTAATGCATGCAAGCTAGAAAGATTGGTATGAGAAAGCAGCTAGTGCTGTTAAAAGAGGAAGAGGTTTTGCTTCATCAGGAGGTGCGTGGAGGACTAATCACTGGTTCAACATCAGCCGGTGGAAGTAGAGGCCGGGGAGAATAGAGAGCCAAGCTAGAAGAGGCCAGGAAGTGGGAAGAGGTGAAGGGCAATTTGATGCATATACCAATAAGTGGAGGACCTTTAATTTTCAAATGTTATTTTTCCATTTTCATATATTGTTGTATGTATAGTACTACTCCCTCCGCCAGAGTTTAAACTTCTTTCTTGTCTTTTTAGGATGTCTCAGACTTAAAGCTTCACGTTGCTGTTATGTGAAATGGTTAACTCTCTTAAAAGACAAGTTAGTCAAGGTTATATAACCCTCAAAACTATTCCTCATAATATACTTGAAGTACCACTTTTGATCAATTGTTGTCTGAATAATTGTGTCATTTGTCGATGAGAAGCTTAAACCGAGACCGGGTAATATATATTTTGTAGACAAGTAGCTAGCAATAATTGGATTATAACAAATTGGCGGCAAAGTGAGGTAGTGATGGATGCACTCGTCACTTTAATGATGAACTAGTTCGAAATGATTTTCAATGGTCAAGTGGTTTTGGATGCTCAACTCATACCGTAACCAGTGAATGCCCGTAACCATGAACCATATTCTGCTCTGCTCTTTTGTTGTTAGCCTAAGTCCATGGTATAAGTATGCGATTTATGAATTATGGTTGATGTCACTATGATGGTTTAGCTCTTTGTACATGAATACATGATCATTTATGTCTTCCTATTAACCTTTGGCCTCTGTATTTCAATTTATCATTTAGTCTATATCAGCTAACTTTAGGGCTAGAAAATCAGGTCTTTTTTAGTGCAAGAGGGCTCTATGTATCATTTAGGTAATACAATTGTAAATGATGCTTTAGGTTTCCTTTTTTGCACTCATAACTGCTAATAGTACAACGAGTCTAGCTAAGAGATCCATAAAACTCTAAAAACTTTAAACTACTTGGTAGACAAGTAACTTTAAACTTTGGTCACCTCAAAATAGGTTTTTTAACTACCAGCCCCCTAATCTGACATTTCTGAATTCACCGTTGTGCCTAGCTAAGAGATCCATAAAACTCTAAAAACTTTTCCATTCAAAAAAGTTGACTTCACAAACATTAAGCTGGGATTACATAAACATGGTTACAACATTAGACAAACAATGCTAAATTGATAACTGAGAACAACAGTGTTACACTATCCAAGAGGGCTAGACCAGAATAGGAGTAAATACGTTTTGAAATTCCAAAGTAAATTCTTCATGTTTTTATTCCATAAATAGAAGAAATTTCTGCGAAGTTTGGAAAAACTTGGCAAAAACTGCCATGTTTAGAGCTTTGATAATGTCAGATTTTTTGTAGAAATTACTCATATTTAGAAAATAAAAACATGGCGGTCCTATTTTCGAATTTCAAAACTTTTTTACTCATATTTAGATAATAGTCCCTAAAAATGCTTTTTTATTGAAAAATATTGACTGGAAACATATTTAGATAATTAGTTGAAAAATAAGGCATACTCAATAAATTAGAATTTTCCATCATTTGCAATGGAGACAAAGATTAAATATTGTTTGGCTTGAGAATATGATAGAATAAAGCAAAATGGCTCACTAAACTGTCTGCCCTTCTATGTTATGAAGTAACAGTCAGTCATCCATGCAATTTTGGACGCGATTTTCACTATGGGTCATCCGGAAACAGTCTCTCTGTGCTTTAGTACAGGGATAAGACTGCGTACATCCGACCCCCCCACCCCACCCCACCGTAAGTGGGAGCCTTTGCGGCACTGGGGTAAATGAAAATGATGAAATGACTCAATAAATTAGAATATGCATTTTAAACCAATACTATAATCGAATAAAAAAAATGACTTTTTATTAATAAACTTAAACAAAAAAATAATTTTACCCCGTGAACAGCACGGGCAAAGATACTAGTATTATATTATATCAATTTAGCTCAAACTCAAAATGGTCAAATACGCCACTATTTAAGTGCAGTTATTAGGGAAAAAAGATTTAAATGACTAATATTGAATTTGTAAAGGGTGGATAAAATAAGGATGAAATACAATCACTTCAATTCAATAGCATTCCCTCCCTCTCACACAGTACTTTCGTCTCATTCACCCTTTTCATCTGTCCATTGATTTATTTTATACCATATTTGATACTACTTGTTTTGATTTAGTTCATTTTTTCTTTTTTATACTTTATCAATTTAATGTCATGTAACTATATTTTTTTAATAACAACAATACTCTTTTTAAAGCAGACGGACCCTCTCTTTAGGGGTTTTAGTTTTTCTGGTGCGCAACTTCTTGCGCGAAACAAGGTAGTAGACTTCCTTCAATTCGTCCCGATAATTCAGCAGGAATCATCATCCGATCACAGGCCATCTTCACAACATGCTTGGGTGCAGTTCGTGATGGACGAGTTTCTAGTAGTGGAATCTATGGCACCCACTTCATCCAATGCAAACTTATCTCTGATGGGTTTGTTACGTCAGAAAAAAATTGAAAATGGATAGTACGTTCGTTTTGTACTGGATTGCGGCTTATGATGATGATGGGATGTCGCTGCAGTTGGAAGAGACAATAGGGGCGATCTGCGCTCCTCCTGAACCTCCGCCGTGGATTCCAATATCGAAGGGAGCTCACAAGACAAACTACTTTTATTGCTTTTATTTAAATTTCTTTAACTCATACTATGTTATTACTGTGGACAATAGCGGTAGGTGTTTTTTAGTTTTGGGACTACTTTCTATGATGATTGTTTAGATGGAAGTGATAAGGCTTGTGTGGCGGTAAAAGCTTCGAAGCTCTCACATGCTTAGTGATGAAGTATATTCCCAATATACCCAGGGGTATCGCAGTCACTGGTCAAAAATCACAAAGGCAGCACCAAAACGACTAAGTAACAGAATCCCGTCTGAGCCCGACCTCGACCCCTGAGGTCGGGGAAAATATCAAGCTTGGATATCAACTGAACAAAGCAAACTATGAGTTTGACCTCAAGTGACCCGACCTCGAGGTCGGGAAAACACCGAGCTCAGGAATCGCCCAAAGACAGCAGAATACGAGCCCGACCTCAACCCCCCGAGGTCAGGGTCGGTCGTGACATCAACCTTGAAGAATAGAGAGCAGGGTTGATCAGGAGCCAGCAAGATCCAACCTCCAGGGACTCAGAGCTACTCCCACATTAAGCATGGAGCCATGGACATCCGAGCTCCGAGCTCCAAAGGCCCAGGTTTTCCCATATTGCATATAGAGCTGGATAATTGAGAGCCAAGGTACCAGGCAGGCCCCGACCCCGTGGGACTGACCTCAGGGGAAGAATCATCTTCCCCGAGCTCGACCACCAGGAACTCGAGGTAGGTCTTACCCACCAGCTGAGGACATGTTCTTCATCAGCATAGCACGCTACCACATCAGCATCACTCCAGAAGATGCCACGTCACCAGCATTCAAGATACTAAAGCCCGAGCGTTGACCTCCAAGAGCTCTGGTCTCCCCAACAGTTCATGAACTTAGCCATTTTCCGTCATGAGGGCATCACTCAAGATGCTGCCACGTCATCCCTGCGGATAAGGAAAAGAACAATCCAGAAGCATACGTTCGCGTGGTCCGTACCAATCGGCTAACAAAATTGGTTATATCTTCAATTACACTTTACACGTGTCATCTTCCCATTAGATTAGTTGTTATTTCTGTTGCACGAAGGGGACATGTGTCCTTCTCACATCAATTTGGCATCTTTTTTACTTTGGCACCAAGTATTACATTTTAGTATAAATATCACCCTCCAACATGTGGATGTTGATTGAATACTGAACTCTATTGTTGTTACTCTGCTAAAATTACTACTGATCTGACTTAGTATTTTCTCTGATCTTCTTCTCCGTTTATTTTCTCGGTTTTCCGGCTATCCTAGGGTCGGTAAAACCATCACTTAGCGATTAGTCTCGCTCATAACTGGGTGGTCTATTCTGTGTCTAATTAGAGAGTTAGGTCGTTTAGATACGCAGAGTCCCATAGGAAGGGTTGGTTTATTGTGGTTGTGGGGATGTTTCGTTCTTTGATATTTGTAATATAAGCTGGTTTTCCTTTAAAAAAAAAACAATACTCTTTTATTCCTATCTTTCTTAGGACGAATGTATTACGGAGTATTAAAGATGTTTTTAATTGCATTGGAATTTTCTGATCTGATTTATTTGGTCTGATCTACTTTGCTTTGGTTTGATCTTATCTGATTTGGCCAGAACTGTTGCGGCAATGGCCAGATCTACTACGACGACTACTTCTGAGGCGACAGCGGTAGCCGGCGGCTGACGGCGATCGGAGACCAGCGGCGATCTGGTGTGCTGTTGGCGGCCGTATGTTCCAAAGCTTCAGGGGTGTTTTTGTCCAATTACAAATAATAATTCCTATTTTGGGAATTCTTCAATTTTAGTCCTATTTTGGCCATTTAGGGTTTATTTACTCTTATTTAGGTAAACCCCCCTTATATAATCTGATTGAATCTAGTATGATTTGGTGTGTGATTGAAAATAGGTTATTCTAAAAAGGTTTAAAAATGGTTTTAGTCCCTACAAATATGACACTTTGTTTTAAGTCCCTACAAAACATTTTCTTTGTTTTTCATCCCTGTAATATGCGCTATTTTGGTTTTATTCCATCTTTAACTCCAAAACAATTCTACTTAGAATTTTTTATTGTCAATTGCATAAATCTACTACACACATTTAAATTTATCAGTTTATATTTTTTTAGACTAATAAGAGAGTTAAAACAATATTAAAACTAATTATTCGCATTTTTAAAAATGTATTAAAAACCTTTAAAAATGAAATTAAATACTTTTTGAATGGAATGACAAAAAATTAAAGGATCTCTATTAGTCGGGATTGTTTCGTTGTCAATCGGGGGTTGTTATCATTAGCCATGTACTAACAAGAAAATCAACATAAATTTCAGAGATGGAAACAAACAAAATATTTTACACGAACCAAAACCAAAGTGTGATATATTTGTTGGGATCAAAAACACATTTAAACCTTCTAAGAGGACGAAGATACTTTTATTTGGTTCTCGAAATTGCAAAAAAGGGGGTCAAATATATTTGAAGATACTTTTATTTGAAGATAACTGCGCTTTTAACGGCACGGTTATCTTCAAGAATTCATTTGAATGTCTTCCCGATTGAATTTTTATCTGAAATTTGGTATGAGTAAACTTGACTTAATGAATAAGATGCTCAAAAAATTTAATCAAAAAATTCCACCGGGAGCCACCTCAAATGGCACGTCCGGACAGAATTTTCTATATAAAGACTTATTTGACCTTTTTTTGCAACTTCGAGGTACCCTTTCCCCCCTTTTATTTGTAATTTGCGTACAAAAGGAATCTTGCGATATTGTGCGCGTCACAAATCGATCCTGCTAATTGCAAACCAACCAATCACCTCGCTTCTTCCCCGCGCGTCGCAGACCTACACCCAAAACCCTAATTCTCTCCCTGCCCAGCGGCCTTCGCATTTCACGCAAACCGTTCGTAGACAGGGTAAGAAATCCATTGTTCGATTGGAATCTCTTAAACATAAACATGTATATGGATCATTGCAATCATAATTTCAAATGTTCGATCTTCGTATAGAGCGATAAAAGCGATGATGAGACCCGACTTTTCATCTCCGGGCTCCGTCGTTGCTGGGTCCGCCGTATGCGGCAATTGCGGGGCGGTGGAGCGGCTTATACTTCACGGTATCCGCCTCCGGGGCAACATCCGTAAGCTCTGCACTACCTGTGTCCTGAGACTCCACCCTCAATACTTCTGCCCTACCTGCTTCACCGTCTCCCACCCGTCCCCACCGCGGTCATCCCAAAACGACGCCGTCTGCTGCTCCAAGTGCTACTCCGTGTCCCATACCCAGTGTGTGGGACACACCCCGCCCAACCCTTACGTATGCCCCCTCTGCGTCTCCCCCAACTCCCCAATATTCACCCTTAGAAAAGCCACCAATATGGATGGCAAGAGTGGGAATAGTGAGACTTGCAGGGTCATTGATAAAAGTGCAGCGAGAGTTTTGCTGGCTGCTGCTAGGATTGCCGCTACTTTGATGAGCAGTGCAGCTGCTTCTTTAAGAATGGAGGCAGAGAAGAAGGCAAAGGAAGCGGCATTTTCTAGGAAACGGGCCAGGGAAGCATTAGAACATGTGTCCTATCTAGTGGCTAAGGAGAAGATGAGAAGGAATGAGGTTTTGTTAGCTAACAGGAGGGGAATAGGCGGCATTGCCAGCAATAATGTGATGGTGAATCATCATAGGGAAAATATGGACAGGGTGGATACATCTAGTGACGTTTTGGCAGCTTTGAATAAGGATCTGGCGGGAGTGCAACTTCCAAACAACATTGTTCCCATGGTTGTGGAGGAGAATGGGGGGTTTTCTGTGGGACCCCACACCCACACTGGGCTGTCAATTGTTCAGAATCTTGATGAGAGTCATCAGAATGGAATGCCAGAGAATTTGGCTGAATTTGCTATTACTAATGGTGAGGTTGCCTCTTTACCTGCTGCAGAGGATCCAGATCAGCAAACAAACCTGATTCTTTTTGGGGAGCAGAACAATGGTGTTAAACTAGGTACACCTGAATGATACTTTATATTGCAAAGGTGAGAATTTATACTACATATGATTTTAGAACGTCTCTGTTATGGGATATTTCATGTTCGTGATATTTAAGATTGAATTTTCCTTTGCAGGCTTGCTTTTTAAAAGGATGCTGGTTTTTATTTTTTGATCTTGATATGAATGAGGAATTGCATAAATTTTGGGAGTTCGTTTTGCTAGATAAAGGGTAATTTGCTCGGAGTATAGCTTTTGTTTTATGTTAGAGCGTAGTTCTGTGTAAAAACGCCAAGAACTTGTGATGTATTTATGTAGTTATGATGTATGTATTATAATACTATATTTCTACATGCATTTCATTCTCACCCCTCTACTGGAGTCCTGAAACAACTTCAAATTTTTCATCAATTAATCCCCTCCACAAAGTACTACTTTCCAATTATTTGGAATTGCATCGCTTGTGTGTTCTTGTATTTTGTACACGTTTGGCATGTCAACTGAGGGTGGATTGCACGGACCCTTTTGCACTCTTTGCAATAAGTTTTGCTGGGTAGGTCTGTAGTTGCACAAAATAAATGCCTCGCATGAACTATGTCAGCAAGGTGAGTTTGGGTTAGAGGATGGGCCTCTATTGCCACGTAAAGTTAAAAGCATGAGTAACATTGGCCTTCATTCTAAGCAAGAAATCTATGTATTGCCGTTTTGGCCATGGCTGGTTTATCATCCTTGGGGTCGAAGGGATTATATTTTTAGGCTGTTAGGTGTCAAGTACTCATGTGAGGCATTATAATTTTAAAATAGATTTTGATGCCATTACCTCCTAGCATCTGTCATATTCCAACTAGAAACTTTACAATGACATTGAAATTTATGGAATTTCTGGATGGGCATCTAATAGAGATATGGGAGGATGGTCCAGATAATACTCAATTTGTGCAATTTGAGAAGAAATATTGGTTGAGGACTTGAGTCCACACCTGGCATTATTGTAATTCAACCTTCTTGCCTGGGGTTATAAGAAAGAAAAAGAAAGGGCAGCTCGGTGCACATTGGTCTCCCCACAAGCGGAGGGTATGGGTAAGGGTCTTGCCAAAATGGTGTATAAGGGGCAAGCCTTTCTTTATCATTTTGATAAGAAGCTGCTCTGTTTTTATCACAAGGTAGCAGGTGGCCAAGACCCCTTCTTTCTTGCCTTGGGTTATCCATCACCTAAAATCTAATTACCTAATCAGTACCATATTAACCATATTTCCTCCCTTGGTTGATTGCTTGTAGGATTGGACATGAGTCATGGGTCCCCCCTAGGGATGGCCCTGGGCCGGTTCGGGCCTAGGCCTGGCCGGGCCTCGGGTCTGTTTTGTTGGGCCCGAGCCCGAACCGGTGGCCACCGGTTCCGGGTCCGGTTCCGGGCCGGGCCACCCGGTTAGTTTTTTTTTTCTTTTCTTCCCCCCCCCCCACCCCACCCCCCAAACCGGTCCTAAACATCAAGCCCAACTCAATAAAGCCCAAAAAAATGAAAAAAAAAACAGTTTTTGGCCCGGGCCCGACCCGGCCGGGCCGGTTTGCCAAATACAAGGCCCGAGCCCGGACCCACCCCCCCCCACCGGGCCTAGGCCCGACCCGGACCCGGACCAGAGGACCGGGCCGGTTCTGGGCCCGCATAGTGGCGGGCCGGGCCGGGCCGGTCCCGGGCCGGGCGGCCTGAACCGGGTCCATGACTAGTCCCCCCCCTCCCCCCGTTTTTTTTAAGCCAAGTATTTTATTAAAACGAGCAATAAAAGAGTCATGGGTTTTCCCTCATTTACTAAAATACAAACGTACTAAGGTGCAATATATTGTAGCTACTGTACAAGATTGCACCTTGGGGTTGATCCAGGCTGGATATGGTTTCGAGTAAGGGTTGGGGTGCAATGGAACCCAAAGTCATGAACCCCTAACTCCCTAAGGAGATGATGTTGTCAATATCTTGGATGTTTTATTATTATTATTTAAAATGTGAATAAGGAACGATAGAAGCTTTCAAATACAATACTTGTATAGTTGTATGAATCGTAATTCCGAAGTTACATTAAGTGAATAAAAAACCATACTCCGTCTAAACTATAAAGCAAGACCCAACATTTGTTCAGCTTGGACATAATAATCTAGCCTCATTTTCCTCTTACAATTTACAAATGGAACCCTACACGACCCGAGAAACTCCACTATTTACCCCAAACTCTATCTCTCCCTCAAAATTTTTCAAGAGAAGTCAAGTGGAAATCTTCATATGTTTGGCTGGCCTGTAAAAGAAATGTTAAAACAATCAAAAGCTAAATCTTCACAACATCATTTTTTAACTACGGTGGAGATAAATTTTGGGAAAGAATCATATGTAGCCAATTACGGTAAGTGGTAGGTTAAACTTGACAGCAAGAAGAATGACATAAGTTTTTTGTTGGGACCGTGCCTGAACACTCATTTTGGACTCTGCTCAAATAATCGTCATGTGTAGTTCTAAGGGAAAAATTGAGGTTGATATTGATTATTTGATTCTTTCATTTCAAAATTAATCTCAAGCACATAATTTTATTTTTTTAACTGCTTGTGAACTCGAAGAGATGACCGATTGAATAGGTACAGAGGGGGATGTAGAAGAATGACATCATAATATTTTCATCCGATCAATACTTCTTAAAAGCATACCTTTCTCAGTCTCCTTGCATCAAATCCAAGTTTACAGGACACAAAATCACACTCTGATCCACAGCCAACATCAATGGTCACATTCTGCTAAACCTTGGGCAAGTATGCCGCTAACACTATCTTCACAGACAACAGGTACTTCGGCATCTTTTCCATCTTCTTCAACAAATGATGAACCCATTAACACTGCATGAGTTCCTGGATCAGGGACCCACCCCTTCCCCAACATCAAGTCCAACAATTTAGAGGCCTCTCTTCTATACCCCCCTCTCCAAAGGCTATCAATCAACACGCTAAATACAGACGAATCATGAAATTCAGAGTTGGAGATAAATGTATCTACCGCAGGCAAAATCACGTGCAACTGAGAGTTTTTCATCAAACACGAGAGTAGATTAGCAAGTGCATTGCAATTCTGAGATGATAATAAACCCTCAGTAAGCATCAAGTTAATTAAGAGGATGCAATATTCTGTACAGAGATCATCCACCTTATTTCCTTCAGAGAGACCTTGAACGATGGTCTTTAGGGTGGAAATAGAAGGGGACGCTCCACTGTAATAAGCCAATGACAGTAATTTGATTGTTTGAGCGGTGATTCCAGATATACCCCTGATAAGCAAATCGAACGATACAGAGTTCAGAGGACGTCTTTTGCTAGACATTAGGGAAAACACTTGCACAGCTTCTTGATACCTTTCTGAACGGCATAGACAATTGATGAGTTGACCGTATGACACATCATCAAGAACCCACGATTTGACCCATGCTTTGTGGAACAATGTCAAGGCTTCCTCATATTCATCCATTGAGGATTTGCCAATTATAATTGCTGAATAAGTATCGGCATTTGGGTTAGCCGATGAAACAATCATCTTCCCAAGATACTTCAGGGCATCATTTATCTCGTGGCATTCACAGAAATGTTTAAGGAGGATATTCCATGAACCGACATCTGTTAAATCTCTATCAAACATTTCATCGAACAGGTGTCGAGCAATATCAAAATCACCTGCATTCACATATGCTTGGAGAAGAACATTATAAGGAGATGCAATAGAAACATTTTGATCTTCCAATAACTTCTTGGCCTCAGACAATTTGTTCATTTCACATAACCTGTCGATTATACTAGTGAGCAAAAACTCATCCAGAATTGGATGACTGGCAGTCATCTCTTCTACTAGGGTTAGTGCTTCATCCACAAGACGATTCTTGCACAGACATTGTATCATACACCCATATATTGATGAGGTTGGAGATATCTTTGAAGATCTCATCATTCCAAAAAGCCTCATTCCCACCTCGAGGTTATTCATATCACAAAATATGGGCAGTAAGGAGGCGTAGAAACTCAGATCAGGTTCACACCCAGAGCTAAATAGTTCATCTAAAACCCCAAGAGATTCCTCATATTTACCACTAGAAACAAGTCCACTAATAACTATCTCAAAAGTTCTACTATTTGGCTTACACCCTTTCTTATCCATCCTTCTGTATTGACCCAACATTGAATCGGCACGACCCGCACCCAACAATGCCTGCAACAAATAATTTAGTGTATCGGTATTTGGAACAATTCCAGCTTTTACCATCTCTTTGTATACATAGACAACATCTTTAAAATCTTTCTTTGCCTTCACAAGTGCATCCAACATCTTATTATACACAGATAGGGATGCTGGCTTATTGCTACATAAATGTACATAAGAAACAACACATAAAGCCTCACTAAGCCTATGGTTCCTAACAAAAGCATCAATTAGCGAAAAAATCACTTCTTCAAAGCCTGGGCATTTTCCCTCCACCATCTCTTTGCAAAGTCCCTCCACTTCGCCCACTTTTCCGGTCATACCCAATTTCAAAATTATGGTGTGGTATGTGTCAGCAGCGGGGCGAAACTCCTTTTTCTGGCAAGCCCGTTTGAAGAGACTCAATGAAGAGTCCAAATCGGAGGTGGAACCATTGACACTTAGTAAGGTATCGGGGAGAAGTTTTTTAGCTGAAAATTGATTTTTTGTTGGAAACTTCGAAAGATTGGGCAATTTTGTATCAGTTTCTTTGAAGATTTGGATACATGAAAGAGAAGAAAGGCCACGACTTTGATAAACCCATACTTGAACTTTATTAGAGAGGTTTGAAGCTGAATGTGTTACACCCATGGGGGTGACTTGGAAGGCTGGAAGAGCAATTTTTACAAGGCGCACTAATATAGTTTTATCTGGGGAAAATTGTGTATGAAACTCATGCCTGGTCTTGTTGGATTCAAATCCTCTGCCAAACAGAAGAGGTGCATTGCGGCAAGCAAGGGGCAAATGGGAATGAAGGGCATTGGTTTATTGATCGGACGGGCCAAGCGGGACACCACTCTACGGGCAGAGAGTTCCGAATCCGGTCTTGTGACAGAGAGAAAACATGCTTGTCGGGCCTCGCATCAACACAAAAACAAACATTTTGTACACAGTTTTTTTGTTTATCGGGTTTATTAGCCAACATTTTTACCAAACACGTAAATTTTTGCTTTCGCGCGCTGAATTGCGTAATAAGCAGAAAACGTAAGTTTGAAGTTACTTTTCTGACCTTATTGGCTGAAGTTAATGTAGATAATCACTTTAACCATTTTTACATATGATTTTTTCTTTATTTTATTAATAAAATAAATTTTAAAATAATTTTTTCTTAAATCAGCAGAATCAGCCAATGCAGCCATTTCAGCCGGAATTTCATAAATTGCAGCAGAATTAGCCAATTCAGCCGATTTTCGTGCTACCAAATGGGCTCTACAAACAATAAAAATTGAAAAAAAAACTACGTTTCCTTTTTTAGTGTACAAATTTCGTGTAAAAGTAACACGGTTGAAAAAAAGTAGCTAACTCTACCGAGAGTAGAGCTCATAGGACAAAAATTAATTCTTTATAAGAAAGTGTGATGAGATTAATGAGGCCTTGATTTTTTTTTCACGGCACCTTGGATTCAAATATGAGAATACATACCTCTGTATTATGAACTTAAAGAAATTCTCATATTTAGTCTACAAGTAGCATCCAAATTAATGAAAATGGAACAAATGGATGTGGCTATTTTATATCTCAACGAGATGTTGTTTGGTGTGTGTGGCGCATCAATTCAGCATTTGTTAATCAACTTAAGTGACTCTAAAAAATAGAGTAAAATTATATTTCTTCACAAAACAAAACAAAATTATATTGGATCGTTTACTTTTGGATTGAAAGAATCTGAATGGAAGTGGTATACCCATTTAAGTGATTAGTTGATTAGGAAGACATGTCAAATGGATGAATTGTGTCTTGTGCATTTATAAAGGAAACAAGTTCAAAATATTCAAGTATTAATGTATGTCAAAGATGTGAACATAGTATGTAATCATGATGAGAATTAAGAATAGTAAAAACCATATGATTGAGGGTTGCGCAGAGGAGAGAGAAATGTGCAGAACTACAAATTAGTTGTTTTAA